>NC_069404.1:17864239-17905997 GCF_026875155.1 Cherax quadricarinatus
CGTAAACTTTTTTAAAATTCCCCATGACACGAGGGTTGCGTACACAGCACTTTACAACCTACCTTACCTTCTCTCCCCTTTCCTCCTTTTCCTCCTCCTTTTCCCATCACTATTTGAAGATTAATCTGCTCACTAGGAGAGTATACCCGATAAATCATTCCTCATTATGGGATGTAATGGTAAAAATCCGCCTCATAAGTTGTAGCTACCGCGCCTTCCCCTCGCATGTCTGTGAGGGGACACACTCCTACACTTATTCCCCTCGTATGTGAGGTATTAAAGTCCCCCTCTAATACCTCTTCTTTTCATAGGAAGTGTGGTGTTGTGCGCGAGAATGAGAGAGGCGGAATGAAGGTTGCGTGTGAGGGGGAATGGGAGAGAGGTAGTGAATGAGACACGTTATTAGCATGGTGAAAGAGGGAGAGAGAGAGAGTTGAGGACATGTCGAGGGGCGTCAACATATGCTTCTCAGATTTTTGCATACATTTACATAGGAATTTAAATTTTTGTGCTGTTCTCGCTGTTGGTAAGTAGACGAGATAACACTTGCAAGGAAGGCGCCAACAGCTCATGGTGTATTTATTTTATATATTTTTTATTTGTTTTTATTAACAAATCGGCCATTTCCCACCACGGTGGTGTGCCCCGATAAAGAAAACTTTTATCATTCAGTCCATCACTGTCTTACCAGAGGCACGCTTACACTACAGTTATAAAACTAACATTAACACCCCTCCTTTAGAGTGCAGGCACTGCACTTCCCTTCTCCAGGACTCAAGTCCGGTCTGCCGGTTTCCCTGAATCCCTTCATAAATGTTAAGATAAGATTTCGTTCGGATTTTTAACCCTGGAGGGTTAGCCACCCAGGATAACCCAAGAAAGTCAGTGCGTCATCGAGGACTGTAACTTATTTCCATTGGGGTCCTTAATCTTGTCCCCCAGGATGCGACCCACACCAGTCGACTAACACCCAGGTACCTATTTGCTGCTAGGTGAACAGGAAAACAGGTGTAAGGAAACGTGTCGAAATGTTTCCACCCGCCGGGAATCGAACCCGGGCCCTCCGTGTGTGAAGCGGGAGCTTTTAGCCACCAGGCCACCGGGCCTTGTATTACGCACCCAGGTGAGAAAGGCTTGTTCACCTGGGTCGTAATGGGACTTGGAGCGAAAATAAACACAGGAGTAGTCTTTAAATTGTATTTTCCTTCAAGTTTGATTATAGCTATTACAATTATGTACACTATATACAAGAATTTGCAATATAAGCATACCACAGTAAGCAAGCAAAAACAACAGCCAGAGAGAGAGCGAACCGTCGACAACCAGCAGCTGTATGAATCTGGAAAGAGCTAACCGTGAGTGCTACCACTTCACCTTAGTAAATGTTCGACCCACCTTATGATTGTTTAAGCCAAGGTACTGATTAATGATGGGCCCCCCTTTAATCGTTAAACCCTTAGTACCCAGTTCGCTTGTTGGGAGGCAGCCTATATGGGAGTGTGTACATATGCCAAATAAATGTAACATACTCTTTGCATGCCACACCTTGCTTTCACTCCAACAGCACGTCAAGTCCTCAAATCCATTTGTTTCCATTCGCTCTTATCTGGTATGCTCACGCATGCTTTCTGGAAGTCCAAGACCCCCGCACACAAAACCTCCTTTACCCCTCTCCCTCCAACTTTTCCTAGGCCGACCCCTACCCTGCCTTCTCTCCACTACATATTTATACACTCACGAAGTCATTCTATTTCGATCCTTCCTCTCTACATGTGTGTGTGTATGTATATATATATATATATATATATATATATATATATAATATATATATAATATAAATATAAGTCGTGCCGAATATGTAAAACTGGTCAATTAGCAAGAACTCATTTAAAATTAAGTCCTTTCTAAAATTTCTCTTATACGTTTAAAGATATATTTTTTTCATTAATGTTGATGTAAAAATTTATAATTTTGCACCAAAAGGAACTTAGAAAACTTACCTAAACCTTATTAAACAAGAGCAATTTATTTTAGCCTAACCCAACTAAATATATTTTAGATTTGTTTACAATAATTTAATACTAAACAAACACAGTGAAATATATTTTTTTCGTTAGGTTTCAGAATGATTTTGACGAAATTATTGCATACACAAATTTTCACTTGTCCTATATGGCAAGATGACGTTTGCTATTTAAGCCCAAGATAGCAAGTTCATGCCTATTCGCACGACAATATATATATATATTATATATATATATATATATATATATATATAATATATATATATATATATTATATATGTGGTCGTGCCGAATATGTAAAACTGTCATTTTAGCAAGAATGTGAGGGAAAAGTTCAATAGATAGGAATAGAGAGGAGTATATAGTAACAATAGTTTCATTGCCGGCTACTTGTTAAGGTAGGGTAAGTCAAGCTCGGGCTTATTCCCCGCCTTTTTTCCCCCCACCCCGAAAGTGATAGTTTGACTGCCGGCTGCTTGTTAAGGTAGGTCAGTCTAGCTGCAGCTATCCTCCCCTCCATTCTTCCCCCCCCCCCGAAAGGTGACGTGTGGGCTCCGGTCCAAACAGTATTCACTAGACTCACAGCTCCCAGCACTACTAAGTACATGCCTGCCTTGTATTCTAGTGATTTATTGTTGAAAGCTTCACTTTTGACCAATAAAAACTTAGTCCTTTCAGTCTTGCTCTAAGTTGACTGTTGTAATAATCACCACATCTTTTAGGTATTGTACTTATCATGGAAGTGATTCTTAAGCAGTGGGTTTAACCTGTCTATCTTTCCAGCTTGGATGACAGAGAGAGTCACCTGCCAATCAACGAGCAGAACTATGGATTTTGGACTAACGCCTGAGACTTCCCCTTTTTGGGTTAATTACCTGGCACCTTTTGAAATTTCAGGAAATTTAACCCCCCCCACCATTACGGGTAAAGAACCCGCTTTCTTTTCACAGGATAAATACCAAGGGAAAACTGGGGAAGAAAAAAGCCAGTGGGTTGTAACCCAAAACCCCCATCTCCAGGACTCGAGTCGGCCCTTTTTTTGCCAGGTTTCCCTAATCCCTTTCATAAATGTTACTTTGCTCACACTCCAACAGAACCGTCAAGTATTAAAAAACCATTTTGTCTCCATTCACTCCTATGTTCAAACACGCTAATGCATGCCTGCTGGAAGTCAAGCCCCTCGCACACAAAACCTCCTTTACCCCCTCCCTCCAACCTTTCCTAGGCCTGCCCCTACCCCGCATTCCTTTCCCTACAGACTGGATACACTCTTGAAGATATTTCTGTTTCGCTCTCCCTTTCTCTCTACATGTCCGAACCACCTCTCCCACCCTCCTCGCCCTCTGGACAAACCAGTTTTGGTAAATCCCGCACCTCCTCCTAACTTTCCAATACTACGAATTCTCTGCATTATATTCACACCACACATTGCCCTCAAGACATGACATTCCACTGCCTCCATCCTTCTCCTCGCTGCAAAATTCATCACCCCAAGCTTCACACCCATATAAGAGCGTTGGTAAAACTCATACTCTCACACATTCCCACTCTTTGCCTCCAAGGACAAAGTTCTTTGTCTCACAGACGCCTTAAGTGCCACCACTCACTCTTTTTCCCTCATCAAATTCTATGAATCACCTCAATCTTTCATAGACCCATCCGCTGACACGTCCACTCCCAAATATCTGAATACGTCACTCTTCCATACTCTCCCTCCATTCTGATATTCAATCTTCATCAACTAATCTTTTTGTTTATCCTATAACCTTACTCTTTCCTGTTTTCACCTTCAATTTTCTTCTTTTGCACACCTACCAAATTCATCCACCAATCTCTGCAAAGTCTCTTCAGAATCTCCCAAGAGTCACAGTGTCATCAGCAAAGAGCAGGCTGTGACAAACTCCACTTTGTGTGCGATTCTTTATCTTTTAACTCACTCGCCTCTTGCCAAGACCTCGCATTACTTCTCTTAAACCCCATCTATAAATATATTAAAACAAAACCACGGTGACATCACACATTCCTTGTCTAAGGCCTTACTTTTACTTTGGAAAAAATTTTTCCCTCTCTTTCCTACATACTCTAACTGGCCTCACTATCCTCGTAATAAAAACTTCTCACTGCTTTCAGTAACCTTACCCTCCTACACCATACACTGCAAAACATCTGCACATTGCCCCCCTATCACTCTGTCATACGCTTTTCCAAATCCATAAATGCACAAAGACCTCTTTAGCCTTATCTAAAATGTTCACATTAATGGTTGCACTGTAAAACACCTGGTCACACACCCTTACCTTTTCCTAAAGCCTCCTTTTCATCTGCTCTCCTATTCTCCGTCTTTACTCTAATTCTTTCAATTATTAACTCTACCATACACTTTACCAAGGTACACTCAACAGACTTATCCCCCTATAATTTTTTGCACTCTCTTTTATCCCCTTGCCTTTATACAAAGGAACTATGCATGGGCTCTCTGCCAATCCCTAGGTACTTACCCTCTTCCATACATTTATTAAATAATTGCACCAACCACTCCAAAACTATATCCCCACCTGCTTTTAACATTTCTATCTTTATCCATCATCCCGGCTGCCGTAACCCCCTTTCATTTTACCATACTGCCTCCGAAACTTCCCACACTCACAACTGGCTCTACTCTACTCCTAAGAGTTATTCCTCCTTGCCCTATGCACGAAATCCAGCTTTCCCTCTCTTCATCAACATTTAACAATTCCTCAAAATTTTTTCCCCCATCTTCCCAATACCCTAACTCTCCTTTAATAACTCCCTCTCCTATTTTAATGAAAAAAACCATTTTTTCTCTAGGCTTTTTTTAAAATTGTTAATCTCACCCCCAAAACTTTTCTTTTTTTCAAAAAATTTGTTGATAAATCCCCCCCTCCATTTGCTCTTTTTTTTACATTGCTTCACCATCTCTTAACCTCTCTTTTTCTCCACATACTCTTCCCTCCTTGCATCACTTCTACTTTGTAAAAACTTCTCAAGCAAACTTTTTTCCCTTATACTTTTTTACTCATCATTCCCCCAAATCGCTCCCTTCCCCCCTGCACCCACTTTCCTGAACCACAAACTTCTGCTGAACACTCTAACACTACATTTTTAATCCTACCCCACACCTTTTCGACCCCATTGCCTATGTTTTCCATTTTCCATCTATCCTCCAATAGCTGTTTATATCTTACCCAAAAACTCCCCTCCTCTTTGTTTAAAACCTTCACCCCCTTCCCCTTCCCTGTGCTTCTATCTCCTTTACCCCATCCCCTTTTACTTCATGTAGCTACAACTAGAAAGTGATCTGATAATCTGTGGCCCCTCTTAAACATGTACACCCAAAGTCTACAAAACATTTTTTATCTACCAAAAACATAATAAACAAATACTGTCATTTCGCCCTACACATATCTTGTATACTTATTTTCCTTTTTTTTCTTAAAATAGTATTACCTATAACAAAACCCCCTTTCTATAAAAAGTTCAATCAAAGGGGCCCCCCATTACATTTACACCTGGCACCCCAAACTTACCTACCCACCCCTCAAAAATTTCCCTACTTTACATTCGTCCCCTACCCCAATTTCTTCTCCTTGGTTTTAAAGGTCCTTACATTTTCTTAACATCTCCCCAAAAACCTCTCTCTCCTCTGCATTCCCCCTCTTTCCCGGTGCATACACGTTATTATGACCCACTTCTCGCATCCCCCCTTTATTTTAACCCAAAAAAAATTTCTTAAATTTACACATTCATATTCCTCTCTTCTCCTTCCATAATGTCATTTAACTTTAAACTGCTCCCCCTTTCCTTTGCTCTAACTCTCTCAGATACTCCAGATTTAACCCCATTTATTTCCCCCCACTGAAACTCTCCTACCCCCTTAGCTTTGTTTCGTTTGAGCCGGGGCCCAATTCCAACTTTTTTCTTTTCAAAAACATCAGCAATAATCATTTTTCTTTCATCCGCACTACATCCCCCACTTTTAAGGGCAACCCAGTTTTATAAAGTTTTTCTTCTTCTCTTTTTTATTTAAATTATACGGGAAAAGGGGGTTACTACCCCAAATTGCCCCCGGGCCCAATTTTAGTCCCCCTCATACGCCCCGCAGGGTTTAAAGGGAAAGGAAAGATTTTTTTCCCAATTTCCCCCCATGGAAATAGAAGAAAAAAAAAAGGGAAAAGAGCAAATAAAAAAAAGGGAAAGAAAAACCTAGATGTATGTATATATATATATTTGAATGTGCGTTTTCTGGGAAGTGTGAAAAAAGGGTGTAATAGGAGAGGCAAGAAAACCCTGTTATCTAGCGTGTTTATGAGACAGAAAAAAAAACCCAGAAAATTCCCCCCATCATGCAAAACATTTTACGGGTTTTTGTTTCACAGTCATCGGGCAGGACGGTAGTATTTCCCCTGGGTGGTTGCTGTCAAACCAAAACCTACAATATATATATATAAAATTATATATATTATATATATATATAAATATATTAATTTTTAATATATTTTAAATACACGTTTCTTTCCCGAATATTTAAAAAACCCTGGTAAATTTAGCAAGAATTGGGGGAAAAAGTTAAATAGTGGGAAATTTAGAGAGGGGTATATAGAAAAATAGTTTCATTGCCGGCACTTTTTAAAGGTTTGGGTAAGTCAAGCTCCCCCCTTTTCCCCCCTTTTTTTAAAACCCCCCCCCCGAAAGTGATATTTTGGGACTCCCGGCCCTTGCTTTTTTTAAGGTAGGGTCAGTCTAGCTCCAGTTTACCCCTTCCCCCCCTTTTTTCCCCCCCCCCCCCCGAAAGGTGACGTGTGGGGTTTGGGTTTCCAAAAAGAAATTTTCACTAGACTCACAGCTCCCGCATCCCTGTAAGTACATGCCTCCCTTTGTATTTAGTGGATTTTTTTGGTTAAAAAGCTTCTTTTTTTGACCAATAATAAACTTACCCCTTTCAGCTTGCCTAAGTTAAATTTTTGAAATTTAATCCCCCAAATTTCCTTTTAGGTATTGTACTTATCATGGAGAGTGATTTCTTAAGCAGTGGGAAACCCTGTCTATTTTTCCCCAGCTTGGATAAGAGGGGGTACCTGAAAAATCAACGAGGAGAACTAAAGGAGTTTGGACTAACCCCCTGAATTTCCCCCTTTTTGGGAAATTTAATTACCTGTGCACCTGTATGAAATTGCAGGAGTAACCCCCTCACCATTACAGCGGTAAAGAACCTGCTTTCCTGTCAGGGGAAATAAAAATATCAAGGCTATACGTGAAAAAACTAGCCATTTGGGTTGTAACCAACACCTGCGACCCCCCCCCCCCCTTTCATCGGAAACCCTGGCACGTTTTTCAACACTCGTGTAAACCAACCCCAAACCCCTCTACGTTTTTAAAAGGCGTTGAATTCATTTTATTTATTTTTTTTTCATTTTTCATTTTTTTTTAATGTAGGATTAATATTTCATATTTTTAAATTTTTTTTATATTTTTTATTTTCTGATAATAAAGTGTTTTTTTCTGTTTTTATTTCTTTTTCTTTTCATTAATTTTCCTGAGGAGGAGCCAGCCGGGTAAAACCCGTTTAAGTTTTTACAGGGCTGAAAAGCCTTCACAAAGGAAAATCATTTAAAAATTAAGTTTTCTAAAATTTTCTCTTATACGTTTTAAAGAAAATTTTTTTCAAATTTAAAGTTATTGTAAAAAAATTTTTTTTTTTGCTCCCAAAAGGGGAATTTTTAAGGGAAAAATTTCCCAAAAATTAAATTTTAACAAGGAAAAAAATTTTTTTTAGCCCAACCCAAAATAAATATATTTTAGATTTGGTTTTCAAAAATTTTAAAACTAAACCCAAAAACAGGGAAAATATATATTTTTTGTTAGGTTCAGAATGATTTTGGCGAAATTTAAATTCCCTACACAAATTTTCATTGTCCCCATTAAAGGCAAATGAAAAGTTTCTATTTAAGCCAAATCGCAAATTTGCCTATTCGGCACGACATATATATAATTAAAAAAAATTTTTAATATATTAAAAATATTTATATTTATGATTTTATATTTTAAATATAAAAATTTATTTTTAGTAGGTTTTGGAGACAGCAACCCCCCAGGGGGTACACCGTCCGTCAATTTAGTGTTTAAAAAAAAAAACCTGTAATTGTTTTTTCATGATGAAGGATTGCTGGGGGTCCCCCTTTCTGTCTCATAAAATGCAAAAATTACAGATACGTCCTTTCTACTTCTACTTACACTTAGGTCACACTAACATACATGTACATGTTCATTTAAATACACTCATCGAGTTTTCTTTGATTTTATCTTAAATTCTTGTTCTTATTAATTTTCCTTTTATATCCATGGGGGAAATGGAATAAGGGAAAAATTTTCCTTAAGCCCCTGTAAAAATCAACTAAAATACCGGGGGAAAAATGGGTAGTTAAACCCCCTTTTCCCGTAATATTTACTAAAAAAAATGAAAGAAAATTGGGGCCCAAATTGGGGAATCTTAATGTGGTGGATTGTTTTTACGAAGAAAGGGGAAAAGAGGGTTGTGGATGTTATGAAAGGGAAGAAGCTGGATGTCCTTTTTTAAGTGAAAAAAAAGCTGAAGGGGGGGGGAGAGTTTCAGTGGGGAGGAATAAAATTTTTTTCCTCTCCACTGAAAGGGGGGTAGCAATAATTTGAAAAGGGTAAGTTTTGGGAGAAAAAGAGGGACTATAAATGTTTTTAAATTTAAGGATTATGAGGGGGAAAAATAAAGATTGGATGTGAGAAGTTGGTTATATAAGCGTACATGCACCCGAGGAAGAGAGAAGTATAGAGGAGAGATTTTGGGAAATGTTGAGTGAATGCATGGGGAGTTTTGAACAAAGTGTGAGAGTACTTGTGGTTGGGGATTTTAATGCTAAAGTGGGAAAAAATGTTTTGGAGGGAGTAGTAGGTAAATTTGGGGTGCCAGGGGTAAATGAAAATGGGGAGCCTTTAATTGAGCTATGTGTAGAAAGAGGTTTAGTAATAAGTAATACATATTTTATGAAAAAGAGGATAAATATACAAGGTATGATATACCACGTAATGAAAGTAGTTTGTTAGATTATGTATTGGTGGATAAAAGATTGATGGGTAGGCTCCAGGATGTACACGTTTATAGAGGGGCAACTGATATGTCGGATCATTATCTAGTTGTAGCTACAGTTAGAGTAAGAGGTACATCGGATAAAAGGAAAATGGCAACGACAAGTAAGAGGGAGGTGAAAGTGTATAAACTAAGAGAGGAGGAAGTTTGGGTGAAATATAAGCAACTATTGGCAGAAAGGTGGGCTGGTGCAATTGTGAGTAGTGGGGGGAAGGTTGAAAAGGGTTGGAATAGTTTTGAAAATGCAGTATTAGAATGTGGGGCAGAAGTTTGTGGTTATAGGAGGGTGGGTGCAGGAGGAAAGAGGAGTGATTGGTGGAATGATGAAGGGTGTGATAAAAGAGAAAAAGGTCGCTTATGAGAGGTATTTACAAGGCAGAAGTGTTATAAGAAGAGTAGATTATGTGGAGAGTAAAAGAAAGGTGAAGAGAGTGGTGAGTGTGTGCAGAAGGAGAGCAGATGATAGAGTGGGAGAGGCACTGTCAAGAAATTTTAATGAAAATAAGAAAATTTGGAGAGAGTTTTAAACAAGTTAAGAAAGCCTAGGGAACGAATGGATTTATCAGTTAAAAACAGCGTAGGGGAGTTAGTAGATGGGGAGATGGAGGTATTGGGTAGATGAGAATATTTTGAGGAACTTTTAAATGTCGACGAAGAAAGGGAGGCAGTAATTTCATGCACTGGCCAGGGAGGTATACCATCTTTTAGGAGTGAAGAAGAGCAGGATGTGAGTGTGGGGAAGGTGCATGAGGCATTACGTAGAATGAAAGTGGGTAAAGCAGCTGGAACTGACGGGATCATGACAGAAATGTTAAAAGCAGGGGGGATGGGACAGTGGTAAGATACTAAATGCTATAAAGAGTTTTTATGAGGATAGTGAGGCTCAGGTTAGGGTGTGTAGAAGAGAGGGAGACTACTTCCCGGTAAAAGTAGGTCTTAGACAGGGATGTGTAATGTCACCATGGTTGTTTTAATATATTTATAGATGGGGTTGTAAAGGAAGTAAATGCTAGGGTGTTCAGGAGAGGGGTGGGATTAAATTATGGGGAATTAAATACAAAATGGGAAGTGACACAGTTACTGTTTGCTGATGAAACTGTGCTTATGGGAGATTCTAAAGAAAAATTGCAAATGTTAGTGGATGCATTTGGGAGTGTGTGTAAAGATAGAAAGTTGAAAGTGAACATAGAAAAAAGTAAGGTGATGAGGGTATCAAATGATTTAGATAAAGAAAAATTGGATATCAAATTGGGGAGGAGGAGTATGGAAGAAGTGAATGTTTTCAGATTCTTGGGAGTTGACGTGTCAGCAGATGGATTTATCAAGGATGAGGTTAATCATAGAATTGATGAAGGAAAAAAGGTGAGTGGTGCATTGAGGTATATGTGGAGGCAAAAAATGTTATCTATGGAGGCAAAGAAGGGAATGTATGAAAGTATAGTAGTACCAACTCTTATATGGGTGTGAAGCTTGGGTGGTAAATGCAGCAGCAAGGAGACGGTTGGAGGCAGTGGAGATGTCCTGTCTAAGGGCAATGTGTGGTGTAAATATTATGCAGAAAATTCAGAATGTGGAAATTAGGAGAAGGTGTGGAGTTAATAAAAGTATTAGTCAGAGGCCTGAGGAGGGTTTGTTGAGGTGGTTTGGTCATTTAGAGAGAATGGATCAAAGTAGAATAACATGGAGAGCGTATAAATCTGTAGGGGAAGGAAGGCAGGGTAGGGGTCGTCCTCGAAAAGGCTGGAGGGAGGGGTAAAGGAGGTGTGGGCGAAGGGTTTGGACTGCCAGCAAGCGTGCGTGAGCGTGTTACATAGTGAATGGAGGCGAATGGTATTTGGAACCTGACGGTCTGTTGGAGTGTGAGCAGGGTAATATTTAGTGAATGGATTTAAGGAAACCGGTTATTTTATATAACCGGACTCGAGTCCTGGAAATGGGAAGTACAATGCCTGCACTCTAAAGGAGGGGTTCGGGATATTAGCAGTTTGGAGGGATATATTGTGTATCTTTATACGTATATGCTTCTAAACTGTTGTGTTCTGAGCACCTCTGCAAAAACAGTGATTATGTGTGAGTGAGGTGAAAGTTTTGAATGATTAAAGTATTTTCTTTTTGGGGGATTTTTTTTTCTTTTGGGTCCCCCCTGCCTCGGGGGAGAGGCCCCGATTTGGGTTAAAAATTTTAAATTTTATATATTATATATTTTATATAATAAAATTATATTTTTATATATATTTATTTATTTTAATTATTATATATTTATATATTATTTTATATAATTACAAATTCACGTACACAAAACATACATACACACACGTGTACCACACACACCACACCCCACACAAAACACACTCACACACAAAGAAACTTTGTACCCCTTCTTTGCCTGCCCCTGGAACCTTATCCTCTTCCATACTTTTATTAAAAAAAAAGAACAAACCTTTCCCAAAAAGTACATCTTCCCCTAAATTTTAACATTTTTGTCGGGTACCCCATAAAATTCCAGCTGCTTTACCCTTTTCATTCTACCCATCTGCCTAAAGCCCTCCCCCACACTCACAACTGGCTTTACTCTACAAAAAAGGGGTTTATTTTTCCCTTCCCTCAATACACGAAATAAACATTTTTCCCCATCCCCTTTCTTCATCTAAAAAATTTCCCTCAAGAAAATTCCCTCCATCTTCCGGATATCCCCAAACTTTGCATAAAAAAATTAAACTGATATATATATATATATATTTTATATAATTTATATTTATATATTTATATATATATTTTATATATAAATATAATATTATAATTATATTACACACACCACCACACACAAAACAACACGGGGCTTGGACTCGCCCCCTGAAACCTCAACTAGGGGGATAACTCACTCCCCCAAGTGTGTTGCCATAAGCAACACTATACAATTTCAAAACTTTAAGTAAAGACCCAAACCCGGGAGGGTTAAGTGCAAGTCAAGGACGACGAGAGGTTTTTGGATAGCAAAAGTTTTACTAGAACTTTCAAAATGTATTAGATAATAAAAGAGTGTCAGGGTAAATAAAAAGCGGTTTCTACACCGGGGGGGGTCTTTGGGGCTCATGGGCCAGCCAAACAGTTTCCAGCCCTAGTTGCCGGGCCTCAGTGCCAGCCAAACCCGTGCCAAACCCTTTAGGAAAAGATAAGTGATAAGGTGCGACCCCCAAAGGGAGTTTGTTGGGAAAAGGGAAATCTTTTGCTATGGGTTGACTCAAATTTTAAATGGGATAAAAAAAACAGCAGAGAAGAAACTGAAGTGGAACCCCGGAAGTCCCGGAAAGGGCCCAAAGGGGTTTATCGCTGCCAGCCCTATTTTACTTGCCCAAAGCGGGTGTTGTGGGTCGAAATACTTAGCTAGGTCCTGCCCAACTGTAAGCAGGAGGTCCTCTCCAGTGTGAGGAAGGGGAAAAAAGATTTCTAACCCGCAGTAATTGATACTTAAAATCCAGAAAGTGCAATAAGTGGAGAGAGTAGCATTACTAAAAGGGAAAACAGCTGGGGGCTAAATTTGAGCCCCTTTTGACAAAGGGATAAAGGATCTTTTAACCACAACAACCCCTCCCCTACCCCCAAATAAAACCCTCTCTCCCTCACACACACACACACCAAACACACACACACACACACACACAAAATAAAATACATACACAAGGGTAAAAAACTTATAGAAGCTTTAGAACCTAGTATCAATTTCCGTATTTTATAAATAGAATTAATAAGGTCCAATTAAATATTTTGGGAAGTTTTTTAGAAAATTTCTGGTATTTTTCTTGGGAATTTTTTAGCAGTATCTCCCCCCTCACACCCCCCCCAAAAAACACAACACCCCACATATACCGTTCTAATAAAAAAAACCCGGGGGGGTTTTCAAGAAATGGAAGGGATGGGGCGAGATTTGAGAAAATGGATTTCATATTTGGTTACAGTTCAGTCAGGGAACACAAGGGAAATCATTTGCAGTGATGGGATAACCCAAAACAGAACTGCGGAGGACAAGAGGGGAATATGATGAGTGCAACAGAGCAATGGTGGACACTAGCTGACGTGGCAAGAAGGGCTCACTCGAGTAGAGCGAAGTTACTGGTCATGGGCGACTTCAATCACAGGAAGAATGATTGGGAAGACCTGGAGCCACGTGGGGGTCTTGAAACATGGAGAGCCAAGATGATGGATGTGATGCTGGCAAATCTCATGCACCAACATGTTAGGGATACTACCAGAGAGAGAGAGGGGAGGATGAAACAGCAAGACTGGACCTCGTGTTCACCCTGAGTAGCTCAGACATTGAGCACATCACATATGAAAGGCCCCTTGGAGCTAGTGACCACATAATGAGCTTTGAATACATCGTGGAGCTAAAAGTGGAGAGGGTAACAGGAGTAGAAAGGAAAAAGCTAAAGTATAAAAAGGGGGACTACACAGGAATGAGGATCTTCCTGCAGGAGGTTCAGTGGGAACAAGAGTTGGTAGGAAAATCAGTAAACGAAATGATGGACTTTGAAACAACAAAATGCAAGGAGGCACAGGAAAGGTTTGTTCCCAAGGGTAACAGAAATAATGGGAAGGACAGAACGAGCCCTTGGTTTACCCGAAGGTGCACGGAGGCAAAACTAAGTACTCTAGAGAATGGAAAAAGTACAGAAGGCAAAGGACTCAGCAGAATAAAGAGATTAGTCGAAAAGCCAGAAACGAGTATGCACAGATAAGGAGGGAGGCACAGCAGCAGTATGAAAATGACATTGCATCGAAAGTCAAGTCTGATCCGAAACTACTCTACAGCCACATCAGGAGGAAGACAACAGTCAAGGACCAGGTAATCAGGCTGAGGAAGGAATGTGGGGAGCTCAAAAGAAATGACCAGGAGGTATGTGAGGAGCTCAACATGAGATTTCAGGAGGTATTTACAGTGGAGGCTGAAGGGTTAATGGGAAGACAAAGCAGTAGGGTACAGCAACAAGGGATATACCAACAAGTGTTGGATGAATTACACACAACTGAGGAGGAGGTGTAGAAGCTCCTAAGTGACCATGATACCTCAAAGGCGGTGGGACCGGACATCTCTCCATGGGTCCTTAGAGAGGGAGCAGGGACACTACATGTGCCACTAACCGAAATCTTCAACACTTCCTTGAAACTGAACAACTACCTGAAGTATGGAAGAAGGCAAATGTAGTCCCCATCTTTAAGAAGGGAGACAGAAATGAAACACTAATATATACCATGTCACTGAGTGTTATAGTATGCAAAGTCTTGAAAAGATTATCAGGAGGAGAGTGGTAGAGCACCTGGAGCGGAACAAGATTATAAACGACAGCCAGCATGGATTCATGAAGGCAAATCCTGTATCACAAACCTACTAGAGTTTATGACAAGGTAACTGAAGTAAGAAATGAGAGGGAGGGGTGGGTTGATTGATTTTCTTGGGCTGCAAGAAAGCCTTCAACACAGTTCCTCACAAGAGATTAGTTCATAAGCTAGGGAACAGGCACGTATAACAGGAAGGGCACTGCAATGGATCATTGAATACCTAACAGGGAAGCAACAGCGAGTCATGGTCCATGTGAGGTATCACAGTGGGCGCCAGTGACGAGCGGGGTCCCACAGGGGTCAGTCCTGGGAACCAGTGCTATTCTTGGTATATGTGAACGGACATGACGGAAGGGATAGACTCAGAAGTGCCCCTGTTTGCAGATGACGTGAAGTTAATGAGGAGAATTAAATCATACGTGGACCAGACAGGTCTACAAAGAGACCTGGACAGGATGGATTTGTGGTGCAGAAACTGGCTCCTAGAATTTAACCCCACCAAATGCAAAGTCATGAAGATCGGAGGAGGGCAAAGAAGACTGCAGACAGAGTATAGGCTAGGAGGGCCAAAGGCTGCAAACCTCATCAAGGGGAAAGACCTAGGAGTGAGTTTAATACCGAGTAACATCGCCAGAAAGCATACAACCAGATAACTGCTGCGGCATATGGGCGCTTGGGGCAAACCTGAGAATAGCGTTCCGGTACCTCAGTAAGGAATCGTTCAAGACTTTATACAACTGTGTACGTCACCCAATACTGGAGTATGCAGCAACCAGTTTGGACCCCATCTGGTCAAACACGTCAAGAATTAGAGAAAGTGCAAGGATTTGCAACAAGGCTATTTCCCAGAACTAAGGGAATGTCCTATGAAGAAAGGTTAAGGGAAATCTGTGACAACACTGGAGGACAGGAGGGTCAGGGGGGGACATGATAACGACAAAAAAAATACTGTTGGAATAGAAAAGGGTTTGGACAGAGACATATGTTCCCTGAGATGGGACACAGAAACAAGGGGTCACAATTGGAAGTGAAGACAGAGACGATCAAGGGGATGTTAGGAAGTAGTCCTTCCAAAGTAAAAATTTAGTAGGTTAGGAAGTGGAATAGCCTGGCAAGCAATGTAGTGGAGGCAGGAAACTATACATAGTTTTAGACGAGGTATAAATAAAGGGCTCATGGAGCAGGGGGGACAGAGGCCCTAGTAGCGGGTGTGAAGAGGCAGGGCCAGGAGCTGAGTCTCGACCCTGCAACCACAATTAGGCGAGTACACACATACACACACCTTTACTAGGCGAGTACACACACACCCCTTTACTAGGCGATTTACACACACACACACACACACACACACACCAGGAGCTGAATCTCGACCCCTGCAACCACAATTAGGTGAGTACACACATATACACACCATTACTAGGCGAGCCCAAAACACACACAAACACACAACTGTAAGCCCCCCTGTTTCAAGAGGTCACTCTACCTCACCCTTCTCTCCCCCCCCCCCCCTTACCCCATCCCTCTCTCTCTCCCACACACACATACACGACACACCACAAAACTCCTCTTCCCCTAACCACCTCTCCCCCTCCCCCAAATCATCTATCCCCCTCCCTAAACCATCTCCCCCCTCCAATAACCATCCTCCCTCTCCCCATAACCATCCATCCCCCTCCCTTTTAACCCTCTATTCCCCTCCCCCAACCATCTATTCTCCTCCCCCTAACCATCTCCTCCCCTTCCTTCTGTGGGTGAAATGGGGCAACCAAGAACTAGATGAAAAGGCCAAGGGTCTGTCGGACAATTGGGAGGGAGGTTAGGAGGCAGAGCTCAAAAAAAGGGAGGAAGACTGGGAAAGGAGGCTAGATGACTTGCAAGGAAATGGAGAAGTTAGCTGCAGACGAGGTCAAGCGTTTGACTCTGTTGAACAAACGTCGTAAAGCCATTGCCTTACCAGGTGAGAAAATGGGTATAACGACTTGTCCCATCGTATTCCACCTGAACCTGGTACTAGACCTATCTATATACCTGTGTACAGAATGCCTCATTCACAAGTTGCTGTCGCAGAAGAATTGATCAATCGAATGCTTGACGATGGAGTTATTGCACCTAGCAATTCACCTTGGAATACGCTCTTGATTCTAGTGCCTAAGAAGGATGGTACTTGGCGCCCAGTGATTGACTTTAGGAAGTTAAATGCAAAAACTATTCCAGATCGCTTCCCACTTCCTGTACTGGGTGATTTTTTACGTAACATTGGAGATAACTCTTTTCAACCCTGGATTTGTTACAAGGGTTTTGGCAAGTCCCTCTTCACGAGGACAGCCAAGAGCTAACTGCATTCTCCACTCCTACAGGTCATTATCACTTCCTCCATATGGCATTTGGATTATGATCCTCCCCAATCACGTTCTCAAGGCTCATGACTAATATCTTTAGAGGTCTCATAGGTAATGCACTTATGGTGTACTTAGATGACGTAATCGTCATGTCTAAAGACGTGGATACACACTTGAAAAGACTTGATGTAGTACTTGGTAAGCTTGAAGAAGCCAATTTAAAGATCAAACTGTCTAAATGTCAATTTTTCAGATCAGAAATTAAGTTTCTTGGTCACGTAGTCACTCCTAGAGGTGTTACGACCGACCAAAGTAAAGTAACTGCAGTACTAAATTTTCCAACTCCGAAAACTGCTGATGCCGTAAGATCCTTTGTGGGCTTAGCAGGTTTTTATAGATCTTTCATTGCCAATTTTTCTTCCATAGCTGCTCCTCTGAGTTGCTTAAGAAAGATGCTCCTTTTGTTTGGACCTTCCGTCAAGAAAGAACATTCCAAACTTTAAAAGAAAAGCTAAATCTGCTCCAATTTTGAAATTTACAGATTTTTCTAAGCCCTTCTATCTGACAACTGATGCTAGTTCTATTGGCATAGGTGCTGTACTAGCTCACAAGACTGATGGCAAGTACAACGCAGTTGCATTTGCTAGCCGAGTCCTTACAAAGGCTGAACGTAATTATACAGTAACTGAGCAAGAAGCTTTAGCAATAGTATGGTCTTCGAAGCACTTCTGAGACATTATTTATCAGTACTCTGTTCATGTCTTGACAGACCATGCTCCACTGATACCTTTATTCCAGAACAAACAACCTACTGGAAGGTTAGCCAGATAGACCTTGACTATCCAAGAGTTCAATCCCACCTTTGAAAAACTTACCTGGCAAGTCAAATGTAGTCGCAGATGCCTTATCGCGACATGTTAGTATAGTAACTGCAGCCCCTCCTTTTTCTGCTGAAGAGGTAAAAAAATCCCAAACAGCAGATCCCAGTGATTAGTGTGATTCAAATTCCTCCCTCCGGGAAGACCCATTTTTGACTGTGAACCACCAGCCCCCCATCAGTGATTTGCATGAACCAAAAATTTAAATTGTATGAACACCCGGGTTTTGGGGTACTCCTGCGAAGATTTTATACCATTTAGTAATTTAAACAGCCCAAGTGAATGTACCCTACACCCAGTTCACGATGAACCGGTGTTGCACACCCTGGTAGGGAAAACGTTAAATAAAACGCCAGATTGAAAAATTTTGGGGGCCTCGATGGAAAACTGATTTTCTGAGTATTTTTAAAAAAGTAGTGTCTGCATGCAACAAAAAGGGTAAGGGCAAAAGGCCCCTAATCCAATCCAAGTGTATATCCAATACTAAAAACCGGGGGGAAAAGTTGCACTAGTTTTTGTTAACTATTTTCCAATGTTCCCTCCAGGGTAACAAAATCTGTTAGGTAGACCATTTTCCCAGATATTGGGGGTTAAATTTCCCTTTTGCAGATAAGACTGCTGAGACAGTAGCAAAAACCCTTTTAAAAGGAACGAAATTATCTGCGGGAAATTCCCCCCTTTGCCCCTATAACAAAAAATGGTGGTAAAATTTTGTAATGAATTTCCTTAAAAAATTTGTGACCTTGTAAAAAGACCCTCTAAATCCCCCAATTGTTCCCCCATACCTGCCAGCTTTTGGGTTGGGGAACAAAACCAATAAGAAATTCTTGTCTTGGGACCCAAACTTTTCAATCCCAACATGAAATTTTGGATGAAGTTATTCCTGATGTGCAGTGTCCAAAAAAAAAATTCTGTTACAATTTTTTCTATAGGTGACACCCACATTTTGCATTGTACGGTGTAGAAAAACCTTTCCCTTTTATGGAGTTGCTATATTCTAATCTAAAAAACCAAAAAAACAACCCATGATTTCAAGCAACTGAAACCAGCTTACTCAAAATTTGTTTTTAGAAGAATCCGTGAAACCTTCAAAAATCAACAGAAAATTTACAAATTTCGCTAACACTCGAGCAAACCCGCCCAAAATAAAGTGGTTTTCGGGGGAGCTATGCTGACAAAATTTAAAAAACGTCGAAACCCCCAAAGTTGATCAAAATTTTTTGGGCCCTTATCGATAGTTTGAACATTTCATTTGGTAAAAAGTAAAAGGGTTAGAGAAATTAATACGGGCATAAAAAACGCAGTTAGATCATATGAATTTAAAGTATTTTGAGGATAATGTTTTTTCCAAACCCCAGACAAATTTGTGCAGCCCCTTGACAATCCTCCTGATCCTCTACTCTTACCTCTGATACTCGTCAGACGACAACCTAAATTTGTCGTTATTCCCCTATACCCCACGGGTTTTGAAAAATCCTAAAGTATCATTTTTAAACTCCCAATTTCCCGATTTGCCCAATAACTGCATAGTTAGCCATGCAACAGAGTTTGATCCCCCCCCAGAGATGACCCCAAATTCTGCATTTTCAATCTCCCCCTAGCGATTTGGGGTTAAATGTAAAAAAACCTGTAGGGGGTTTGAAAAAAATTACGTAAAAAACTTATCAGTATTCAAGATTTTTTTTTGTGTTGTGTTTACGTTCTCTCTAATTCTGAAGTTTAAAATCTAGTTTTAGTGCACCGAATCTGCCTTTCTGTTAAAAACTTCTTTTTTTGTATATTTTTTCCTTCCCAGAATCCGTAATCACATGAAAAACAGATCGATCGATCAAATTTTTTTTTTTTCACTTTTATTGTTTTTAAACCCAACGTTGAGTTTTATTCGATGGTTTTTGCTATATCATACCTTGGGAATACATTACAGTTTCATTACTGTTTCAGTTACTAAGCTTCCATTTTTCCCAAAATTCTACTTATATAAAGTTATAATGTTCAATTGGTTTTGTACTTTAAAATTTTTAGAAAACGCCCAAGCCTTTCACCTGCCGTCTTTTAGTTTTTTTATTATTTGGGATGCGGGTCGACATACTTTTGCGTTTGGTGAGCCCCAGTATAGTACCCTTCCTATAACCAGTTTCCAGGGAACCCCGTGTTCCCGTAATGATCACTACCAACCGTTTTTTGTGAATCACTGACTGTTATTTTAGGGTTTCGGGTGAAATTTGCAGATTTCAAACACGGGTCAACCCCGTAGGCACTTTGGGGGGTCCCCTTTTAAGATTGGGAGCAGAGAAGGCAGGTCGGGTGGATTTGGGGCTTCCCATTCTTCCCCTTTTAAAATTTTTACGTACTACCACCCCACCCGATATTTTACCCCATCCACGTTTTTCGAAAACACATGACATTTTCCCCCCCCTAACCATCCCTCCCCCCTTTTTTCTGTGGTGAAATGGGGGAACCAAGAAAATAGGGGAGAGCCAAAGGGTCTTCAGACGAAATTTGGGGGGGAGGGGCTTGGAGGCAGAGCTCAAAAAAAAAGGGGGGAAGCTGGGAAAAGGGGCAGATTTTGGGTTGCAAGGAAGATGGAAAAAGGTTTGCTGCAGAAAAGCAGAATTTGGGGGCAGCAAACCACAGTAAACAGAACCAAAAAATCCTGAGCCCAAAAACAGAGCAACTTGCCACCAGGGTATCAGACCATGAGGAAAGATAGAAGGAAACGAGGGGAAGGAGGGGGGTTCACTGCTCATAAAAGGGGATGGAAAATTTTGAAAATTTTGGGCATAGGGCGAGGGCTGGGGAAAGGGGGTACATAGTAGGGCACTTCCTCTGGGGGGCACAAGGTGGTCATTGCAGGGGGGATGTATAATCCCCCACGAACTGCAGGAGGCCAAAAAGAAGGGGAATTTTGAAGAAACGATCAATGGTGGACACCTTCCCGAGGGGCAAGGGAAAAGCTCACACAGAAAAAAAGCAAAATTTCTGGTTTTGGGGGATTTTTAACCACAAGAAAATTGACTGGGGAAAAACCCGGAGCCACATGGGGTTTCCCCAAAAAGGGGGAGCCAAGATTTTGGTGTGGGGCTGGAAAAAACCCCAAGCACCAGCATGTTAAGGACACTACCAGGGTGAGAGAAAAAGGGTGAAACCCCAAAAATTGGGCCTTGTGGGTTTTTCCCTGGGGGGGGGGTTCAACTTTTAGGGCATCCCCATATGGAGCCCCCTAGGGCTAGAGACCCGTGGTTCTGTGCTTTGAATGGGTAGTAAAAGTTTCAAGGGAAAGGTAACGGGGTTGAATGGGAAATGCCAGATTATAAAAAGGGGAAAACATGGGTTTTAGGAATTTCTCGGAGGAGGGTTTCCCTGGACAAAAGAATTTTTAGGAAAACCATTTAAAAGAAAAGGGGATTGTAACAACAAATTGCAAGGAGGTTTGTGGAAAGGGGAAATTTCAAGGGGAACGAAACAATGGCAAGACCAGAACGAGCCCCTGGTTTTTCCCGAAAGGGGTTTAAGGGGGTCAAAAAAATAAAATGAACAGAGAAAGGAAAAGTACAGAAGACAAGAAAAACATGAAATTTTGGAGATTAGGGCACCCGAGCCAGGGAAAGTATGCACAGGTAAGGGGGGAGGCCCCCGCACATATGAAAAAAAAAATTTTGAAACGAAAGTTTAAGACTGACTCGAAACTGGGTTTTATAGCCACACAAGGGGGGAAGGGCAACGAAAAGACCCCGATGATCAACTGAGGGGCAGGGAAAGGGGGAACTCACAAAAATGATCCAGAAAGGGTTTTGAAAGGGGCAAACAGGAAGATTTAAGGAAGTTTTTACCAGTAGAGACCGGGGGGGGCTCTGGGAAACGCACGGGGGAAAGGGAAAATCAACAAGAAATACCAACAATGTTGGATTTAAATACGAACCAAAACCCGGGGAGGGCAGAAGAAAACCCAAGTGACCTTGAACCTCAAAGGCGATGGGACCGGACATCTCCCCGTGGGTCCTTAGAGAAGGAGCAGAGATGCTGTGTGTGCCCCTAACCACAATCTTCAACACATCCCTTGAAACTGGGCAACTTCCTGAGATATGGAAGATGGCAAATGTAGTCCCCATTTTTAAGAAAGGAGACAGAAACGAGGCACTAAACTACAGACCTGTGTCTCTGATGTGTATGGTATGCAAAGTCATGGAGAAGATTATCAGGAGGAGAGTGGTGGAACACCTGGAATGGAACAAGATTGTAAATGGAAACCAGCATGGGTTCATGGAAGGCAAATCCTGTATCACAAACCTTCTGGAGTTTTATGACAAGGCAACAGAAGTAATACACGAGAGAGAGGGGTGGGTCGATTGCATTTTCCTGGACTGCAGGAAGGCCTTTGACACAGTTCCTCACAAGAGATTAGTGCAGAAGCTGGAGGATCAGGCGCATATAACAGGGAGGGCACTGCAATGGATCAGGGAATACCTGACAGGGAGGCAACAATGAGTCATGGTACGAGATGAGGTATCACAATGGGCACCTGTGACGAGCGGGGTCCCACAAGGGTCAGTTCTAGAACCAGTGCTATTTTTGATAAATGTGAATGACATGATGGAAGGGATAGACTCTGATGTGTCCCTATTCACAGATGATGGGAAGTTGATGAGAAGAATTAAATCGGATGAGGATGAAGCAGGACTGCAAAGAGACCTGGACAGGCTGGACACGTGGTCCAGAAACTGGCTTCTCGAATTCAACCCTGCCAAATGCAAAGTCAAGAAGATTGGAGAAGGGCAAAGAAGACCGCAGACAGAGTGTAGGCTAGGTGGACAAAGAC
This sequence comes from Cherax quadricarinatus, assembly GCF_026875155.1. NCBI lineage: Eukaryota > Metazoa > Arthropoda > Malacostraca > Decapoda > Parastacidae > Cherax > Cherax quadricarinatus. The sequence continues at coordinate 17,886,772 of NC_069404.1, forward strand.
TACAGACCTCACTCAGGGTGAAAGATCTTGGGGTGACCATAACACCGAGCACGTCACCGGATGCACACATCAACCTGATAACTGCTGCAGCTTACGGGAGTGTAGCAAACCTGAGAATAGCTTTCCGATACCTTAATAAGGAATCGTTCAAGACACTGTACACTGTGTACGTTAGGCCCATACTGGAGTATGCAGCACCAGTCTGGAACCCACACCTGGTCATACACGTCAAGAAGTTAGAGAAAGTACTAAGGTTTGCAACAAGGCTAGTTCCAGAGCTAAGGGAAATGTCGTACAATGAAAGGTTGAGGGAAATTGGACTGACGACACTGGAGGACAGAAGGGTCAGGGGAGATATGATAACGACATACAAGATACTGCGGGGAATAGACAAGGTGGACAGAGACAGGATGTTCCGGAGAGGGGACACAGAAACAAGTGGTCACAATTGGAAGCTGAAGACTCAGACGAGTCACAGGGACGTTAGGAAGTATTTCTTCAGTCAGAGAGTCGTCAGGAAGTGGAATAGCCTAGCAAGTGACGTAGTGGAGGCAGGTACCATACATAGTTTTAAGAAGTATGACAAAGCTCAGGAAGCAGAGAGAGGACCTAGTAGCGATCAGTGAAGAGGCGAGGCCAGGAGGTGAGTCTCAACCCCTGCAACAACAATTAGGTAAGTACAATTAGGCGAGTACACACACACACACACACACACACACACACACACACACACGTGTTAGCACAGTGGGCACCAGTACTGCACCTTGTCGTTCAGTCTTTCTTCAGTGTGGGCACCAGTACTGCACCTTGTCGTACATTCTTCAGTGTGGGCACCAGTACTGCACCTTGTCGTACATTCTTTCTTCAGTGTGGGCACCAGTACTGCACCTTGTCGTACATTCTTTCTTCAGTGTGGGCACCAGTACTGCACCTTGTCGTACATTTTCTTCAGTGTGGGCACCAGGACTGCACCTTGTCGTACATTCTTTCTTCAGTGTGGGCACCAGTACTGACCTTGTCGTACATTCTTTCTTCAGTGTGGGCACCAGTACTGCACCTTGTCGTACATTCTTCTTCAGTGTGGGCACCAGTACTGCACCTTGTCGTACATTTTCTTCAGTGTGGGCACCAGTACTGCACCTTGTCGTACATTCTTTCTTCAGTGTGGGCACCAGTACTGCACCTTGTCGTACATTCTTTCTTCAGTGTGGGCACCAGTACTGCACCTTGTCGTACATTCTTTCTTCAGTGTGGGCACCAGTACTGCACCTTGTCGTACATTCTTTCTTCAGTGTGGGCACCAGTACTGCACCTTGTCGTACATTTTCTTCAGTGTGGGCACCAGTACTGCACCTTGTCGTACATTCTTTCTTCAGTGTGGGCACCAGTACTGCACCTTGTCGTACATTTTCTTCAGTGTGGGCACCAGTACTGCACCTTGTCGTACATTCTTTCTTCAGTGTGGGCACCAGTACTGCACCTTGTCGTACATTCTTTCTTCAGTGTGGGCACCAGTACTGCACCTTGTCGTACATTCTTTCTTCAATGTGGACACCTGATCACTACACACTCAAGGTATCTCGTCATTCATTCAGTGCAGTATATTTCTAAGTCCACGCCCTTCAGAGAATAAGATACCGATAATGAAAGGCTCCTGATCCAAGAAATGGGAGCTTCTCCATTTCTTTGGGTAAAAGCTAATTTTGCCAGCCCACTTATTGACAAGGTTCTGCAAAACTTCTACTTATTTATCGCTTTTCTATGAATTATAGCAATAATTAGAATCTGCCAAAATATCATATTCGGCGAGTATTGGTTATTTTTACGGTATGGGTCGAAAAAACGGCCCATACTCGCCGATTGTGAAGGCTTACTCAGCCCTGTAATAACTTCAGACAGTATTGCTCAGGCTGGTTCCTCCTCAGGAAAATTAATGAATAGAAAAAGAAATAATAACAGACAAACATAAACACTTCATTATACAGAAAATATAAAATATAAAACACTTAAATATGAAATATTAATCCTACATTAAAGAAAATGAAAAGTGAAAAATATAAATAACTGAATTCAACGCTAATATATATAGGGGTGTCTGGTGTTGGTGACATTGTTGTTGAAATCGTAGCCGTTGCTGATGATGGGGGGGGGGGGTCGCAGCTGTTGGTTACGACCCACTGGCTAGTTCTTCACAGTATAGCCGTGAGTATTATATCCCGATGACAGGAAAGCAGGTTCTTTACCGCTGCAATGATGTTGGGTTACGTCCTGCAATTTCATACAGGTGCACAGGTAATTAAATCCAAAATGGGACGTCTCCAGGACGTTAGTCCGTCTCCATCAGTTCTTCTCGTTGATTGACAGGTGACCCTCTCTGTCATCCAAGAGTAGTGTTGGGAGCTGTGAGTCGAGTGATTTACTGTTTGACCAGAGCCCCACACGTCACCTTTCGGGGGGGGGGGGAAAGAGGGAGGGGAAGGGATAGTGGGAGCTAGACTGACCCTACGTTAACAAGCAGCCGGCAATCAAACTATCACTTTAGGGGTGGGGGAGAAAAGGCGGGAATAGCGGGAGCTGGACTTGCCCTACCTTAACAAGTAGCCGGCAATGAAACTATTACTATATACTCCCTCGCTACTCCTATCTACTGAACTTTTCCCCTCACACCATACTTTAACAAAAAATATTTTGTGTGCTGGAAAAATATGAAAATTAACTCTTCTTCTCTGAATGTGATTCTCTCTCCCCCCCACACACACCACTATCGACAAGTGCCTTTGATAACTAGTAACTAAAACAACACACCAAGAAACGACATTGTACTAGTGTTGGTAGAATTACCGACAATATGATAGGTAAAAAGGACGCAAGTGTAACTAATGTGGCAATAATAATGTCACATTAGTTACACTTGTGTCTTTTTACCTAGTAATGATATTGTAGTACCAGAGAATTTGTTTAATATTCATCCTTCCTGTGTTGTTTGATGTCCATTGTTTGACAAGCATTTCCTTATATATATTGAACATATTCCTTATAATTTTAAAATTAAAAAAAAAAATAGGAAGAGTATAGGCCGAAAACCGAGTATCGGTATCGGCCGAAAACCGAGTATCGGTATCGGCCAAAAATTCTGTTATCGTCCCATCACTTGTAATAATCCTTGATCACTCCTGTAGATATAACGGGATCCAGAGTGCATGGAAATTTAATTCCCCGTCCTTTCCTAATCTTTTCAAACATTACAGTCCACATTAATTAGCGTATTCTGATACCCATTTTTTTCGTGTGTTGCAGAAATGCGCTGACCAGCGGGTAAGCAACAAGAGCAAGTACTACACTGTGGCGAGAACCATGCCTCCAGCCACCAAGATCGTCAAGGCTCTTATCTCCATCATGAAGGAGTACCGTTGGAAGCAGTTCGTACTCCTCACAGAGCACACCAGGAACTATCTGCAGATTAACGAGGCTGTCAAGGTGAGCTTCTGCTATGCATTTAATATGTATTCGTGAAGAGAGCCAAAACATGTCTGTCGGATTAATATGAGAACTGAGTGAAATGCGAAGAAAGTGGTAAGAGGTTATGAGGTTAAACAAGGCTACGGAAAGGTCACAGATGAAGCCAGGAGGGTAAACGCAACGTCACGTTGATTGCGAGAATAATTATGAAGAGATTCACTTAATCGTTTTTATGGTTATGAAAGTGTAAGGAATGGTTTTATGAGGACTTTCAGAAAAGTCATGAGTCGTCTCAGGCGGGACATTTCAGTTACGACGTTCTGTATTAGTTAAGTTTGTTAAAAATAACTCGTGCAAAGTTGGCGATCTGGAGGGTGGTATATTATATTTGGTACGGGAAAGTTAATGTTTGCGTGGAAAGAATATTACAAGACTCTTGGGGTGGTTCTTGCGTTGAGTGGTTAACATCGGTCATACAAGGAAATTATTATTGGTTGTCTGGAAGATTTATGTTAGTTGTATCGGGAGGTTAATATAGTTGAGAACTGTGTCTAGTACAGATAGTGCATAGAGTTAAATACAGACTGTGTTGGAAAGTGAGTGTGGAGATTAATACTCGATTCAGATTTGCGTGTATCCGATGAACGTAAGAAAAAACACATGTTACAGAAAATTCGTATGGTTTTCTTGTAAGAGAAGTTAGTATAAGATATATTAAGAAGATGAAACAGAGTAATAATAGTCAATTTTTTTATTGTGTTGCCAGGTTAATGGCGCTGATTTAGACGTTTATTAGGTAGCTTGGAGGCGAATGTCACATGTTGCTAAGGTTAATGTAGGCTGCGTAGAGAAGTAATCTGGTCGTGAGAGGATTTGTACATAAGTGAATCTGCAGATTACTTGTTTATGGTTTTGAGAATCGTCACAAGAGCAGCTCTAGAAATGAACCACATCTCAAGAGTCAGGAAATCTGTGGAAGAACTTCTGGAAAACAGTTTATGGGTTCATTTAAAGCTCTTTTCCTATAAAGGGTAACAGTCTGGTTGAAAGCTTAAGACTGTCTGTGCTTATTACATCGCTTGTTATTTTCTCCTGCTCTTGGAAGGAAAAATATAATTTCCTTCGCCTACACGTCGTACAAAAAATCTGATATTTTCCCTAACAATGAAGTTCTCTGTACATTCTTCAGATCTGCAACTTCGCTTGCCCTGAATAAGGCTGTTAGTGCAGAAATATTCAAGCGTATCATTTCCCAGAAATTATGATAGTAACACTGTTTCATGAACACAAGATTGTCCACCACTTTCCCTCTAGTACTTTACATGTTACTCCGACTTTACCGAGTGTTGAACTGCGTTTTGTACTGTTTGCATTTCTTCAGTGTATATATCTATACACATATATCTATACACATTCAAGTGTCGTTTACCTTTTAGTTTGTTTTGGTAACTATTATTTTTTGTTAACTTTTATTCTTTAAAGATTCATATATCTATATCATTTATACCTTTCCCACACATTTTGTGTGATATTACATCCTGATTACTTTTACCAGTAGTTACGAAAGTGTTCCAGTGCATGTAACACCAAGTCGTAATGATTTAATAATTGTGTGAGAAGTATGAGTATACTGCCCCAAAGCTCGTCTGTTTTGGGTTGTATTACCTGTGTTATTATCAGTGTTTAGCACCCTCTTTCTCAACACAATTATTTTGATTTTTGGGGGAAAATACTGTTTTACCTGCTAGGCGTGGGAAAAAACAATTTAAATTTTAAGCTTCGAAATGGAACTTGCTCTCTTATTTGTATCTTTTAGTTGTTTTTATTAACCACATGGGCCGTTCCCCAAGGCAGGGTGGCCCGAAAAAGAAAACTTTTCATCATTCACTCCATTACGGGTCTTGCCAGGGTTTTGTTTTGCACTAAAGTTATAAAACTGCAACATTAACACCCCTCCTTCCGAGTGTAGACACTGTATTTTCCATCTCCAGGGCTCAAGTCCGCCTGCCCTTTTTCCCCGAATCCTTTCATAAATGTTTACTTTGCCTCACACTCCAACACATTTCAAGTATTAAAATCATTTTTCTCCATTCACTCTTATCAAATACGCTCATCACTTGCTGGAAGTCCCCAAACCCCCGCACACAAAAACCTTAATTACCCCCTTCCCTCCAAACCTTTCCTAGGCCGACCCCACCCCGCCTTCCGTCCAGTACAGATTTATTCACTCTCGAAGTCATTCTGTTTTTGTTCCATTCTCTCTACTTGTCCCCAAAACTATTCAACAAACCCTTTCCTCAGCCCTCTAGATAATAGTTTTGGTAATCCCACACCTCCTAATTCTAACTACAAATTCTCTGCATTATATTCACACCACACGTTGCCCCTTTAGACAGGACATCTCCACTGCCTCCAGCCTTCTTGTTGCAACATTCACAACCAATGCCTGAAACCCCTTAAAATTGCATGGGGATAACTATACTCTCATACATTCCTGTCTTTGCCTTTATAAAAGTTCTTTGTTTTACAGGCCCTAAAGTGCACCACTCACCCTTTTCCCCTCTTATTCCTGATTCACCTCATCCCTTTGCGACAATCTGCTGACACGTCCACTCCCAAATATCTGAATACATACACCTCCTCCATACTCTCTCCCTCCGTTGTTATCCAATCTTTCGTCACTAATCTTTTTATCCTCATAAGCTTACTCTTTCTTTATTCACTTTAATTTTCTTCTTTTACATACCCTACCAAATTTCAATCCACCAACCTCTGCAACTTCTCTTCAGAATCACCCAAAAGCAGTGTCATCAAGCAAAAGAGAAACGTTTTTAAAATCCCACTTTTTGGGTTTTATTCTTTAACTTTTGACTCCACACCTCTCTCCAAGATCCTGGGATTACCTTCTCTTACAACCCCATCTTTAAATGTATTGAACAACCACGGTGACATCAAAAACCCCTTGTCTAAGGCCTACTTTTACTGGGAAATAATCCCCCTCTCTCCTACTTTCTTAACTTGAGCCCACTATCCTCGTAAAACTTTTTTACTGTTTTCCCGTAATCCCCCTATACCATACACCTGAATTTCTGCCACTTTACCCCCCTTTCCACCCCTGTCTAGCCTTTTCCAAAACCTGCCACAAAAAACTTTTTGCCTACTAAATACTGTTCACCTATATGTTTCACTGAAAACCCTTTGGTCTAACCCCCCCTCCCTTTCCTAAACCCTTTTTTTCATTGCTTCCTATCTCCGTCTTATAAATAATAATCCAATTTTAAAAAATAAACTAACAGACTTTTCCCCTATAATTTTTGCCCCCTTTTTTTCCCTTTGCTTTTATACAAAGGAATAGCTCTCTCTGCCCTCCCTAGGGACCTTAACTTTTTCCATGCATTTATTAAATAATGCACCAACCACTCCAAAACTATATCCCCCCCTTTCATTTAACTTTCAAACTTTTTCCATCAATCCCGCGCTTCCCCCCCTTTTTATTTTACCCCCTGCCCACAAACTTCCCCCCCACTCCAACGGCTCTTCCTCCTCCACAAAATGTTATTCCCCTTTCCCCAACCGAAATCACAGCTTCCTATTTTTCCCAAAAATTTAACAATTCCTCAAAATATTCCCCCCATCTTTCCGTACCTCTAACCTCCTTTAATAAAATCTCCTCCTTATTTTTAACTGCCAAATCCATTTTTTCCCCGGCTTCCTGATTATTAATCTAATCCCCAAATTTCTTATTTTAACAAAATTTTTTTAAAACATCTTCCCCACTTTTCCATTTGCTCTCTTTTTACATTGCTTCACCACTCTCTTAACCTTCTTTTTCTCCATATACTCTTCCCTCCTTGCATCTCTTCCACTTTGTAAAAACCTTTCATATGTTAGCTTTTTCTCCCTTAAAACTCTTTACATCATTCCACCAATCACTCTTTTTCCCTCCCCCACCTCCTAACAAAGCGACCACTCTGAATTTCAAGGCCTCACCTGCTCACATCACACCCGGTCACCACGGCCACGACAGTCACCAATTCCCCTCTCACACGTCCACCCATACACATCAGGGGTAAGCACTGGCTATTAGGCCTGGGCTTATCCATGCCTGAATTGCATGCAAGATAAACCCCCTGAAAGGGGCATTTGCTGTTCAATCCGCAGGTGGAGGGCAGGTGGAGGGGCAGGTGGAGGCAGGTGGAGGGCAGGTGGAGGGGCGTGAGTAACCTGACAAAGGTACTGTCATGTGGATATAAGAACAGAGGACAGTACACAAATAACCCGCACAAAGGAGAGAGTAGCTTACGACGACGTTTCGGTCTGACTTGGACCATTTACTAAGTCGCACTGTTACAGTGTGACTTTACAAAGTGACTACAAAGTCACACTGTGCCTTTGTAAATGGTCCAAGTTGGACCGAAACGTCGTCGTAAGCTCCTCTCTCCTATGAGCGGGTCATTTGTGTATTGTCCCAGTCACGGTATCATGCATTTTTATTATTTATTTATATAACAGAGGACAGTGTACGAACTTATCGCCAGACTCAACTAGATTATTACTGACGATTATTATCATTATTATTTGTAGTATAAGGGTATTATGAAATGATAAATTATTTATTAAAGAATATTAATACACTGTCAACTGAGCTGCTGTTTCATTACTGTAAAACAAAAGTGTAATATGATGGCAGGTGTTATGTCACTTGATATTCTACTAAGTACGTGATGTTATGTGATAGGTGGCTTTTGCCACAATGTACGTGGTGGCAGAGGAGGGTTTCAAGGCTGTGGCTGAGTTTACTGACCTCTCTCTCTCTCTCTCTCTCTCTCTCTCTCTCTCTCTCTCTCTCTCTCCGCTGGAGTTGGAAATTCTTGGGTGACGCAGTTTTCAGCATCTCGTCTGATCTGCTCAGTTCATAATGCTTCAGACTTCTGACGTCTCCTGGCGACCGAGCGATGTTGTTAGTACTTCGTTCACACTATTCTTCTAAATTTTGGGTCCTGGTTTTCAACACTGCTCAGCCGGAGACATGGAATGGTCATGGGCTGGGTTGTAGTCCTGTACGGCTGTGGACTGCTCTCCAGGTGATTTTAAATTCCATTTCGTGCTCCTGTTTAACTATTCGCTAGTTATCTAGACGACTCGGCTAATTGCAGCTGGATGTGCACCTGTCTGACTTCGGTGCCGTACTTCCTGGACTGTAAAACAGGTCTGTACGTAAGGCAGATGAAGATTTTCTGGTGTCTTGTAGAACTTTTACTGGAGTAGTGGCCTTCAATCAACAATCTTGAAGGAAAATTGTGCTGGAATTCGCAGTGTGAATTCTTGGTGAAGCCAAAGTGGTTACCAAGTTATTATCGGACTTTAAAAACTTTATATTAAACTTATAGTTATAACTCCTATTGGTGTATATGCACAACTCTATACATATATCTTATATGAGTCACTATTTTATTAAGGAACCCTGACAGCTAATGCCATATATTTAACTATTAAATACATCTATTTTTTGTAGCTCTAGTTTAGAACATAATTCTTGGAAATACTTGAATATTGTTAAAGGTTAACATAACTTGTTACGTCTGATAAAACAAGCTAGATTGTGTGGAAACATCTTTGATGAACTAGGTTCTTAGTGCTGGCAAGTGATGTGTGTAGACAGGAAGAAGCTCAAGGAGTTATTGGAGATGAGTTCTACCAGTGGAGTTTCCACTTTCTCGAGCTCATGGATGCTTCTCCCTAACTGAGCGAGAGGGATCTACACCTTGCTGAAGGTCACTGGCATAATCGTCACACGTTCTAGCTCAATGGGATCCTCAACCTGCTCTAGCACCCTGGGATCCTAAACCTGCTCTAGCATCCTGGGATCCTCACCCTGCTCTAGCACCATGGGATCCTAAACCTGCTCTAGCATCCTGGGATCCTCCCCCTTCTCTAGCCCCCTGCGACCCTCACTCTGCTCTAGCCCCCATTGCGCCCCTACTCAGCCCCCTGGGATCCTCCCCCTGCTCAAAGCCCCCCGCGCCCCTCACCCTGCTCTAGCACCCGCGACCCTCCCCCTGCTCTAGCCCCCGACCCCCCCCCTGCTCTAGCAATCTGCCCCCTCCCCCTTGTTTTAGCACCCTGGGGAACCCTCCCCTGCTCTAGCCCCCGGGAAATCCAAACCCTTTGCTCTAGCACCCTGCGACCCTCAATTGCTTTGCACCCTGCGCCCCTCACTCTAGCACCTGGGATCCCCCACCCTGCTCTAGCCCCCTCGACCCCCCCGGGCTTTTAGCACCCACGACCCTCACCCTGCTCTATTTCCCCTGGGATTCCCCCTGTTTGGGGGCACCCTGGGTTTCCTCACCCTGCTCTAGCCCCCCTGGGATCCTCCCCCTGCTCTAGCACCCTGGGATCCCTCCCCCTGCTCTAGCACCCTGGGATCCTCCCCCTGCCTGCCCCTGGGTTCCTCCCCCCTGCTCTACACCCTGGGGCCCCCTCACCCCTGCTCTAGCACCCTGCGCCCCTCCCCCTGCTCTAGAACCCTGCGACCCTCACCCTGCACCCTCACCCTGCCCCTGGGAAACCCGGGGGATCCTCACCCTGCTCTAGCCCCTGGGATCCCACCCTGATTAAAAACCCTGCGCCCCCTCCCCCTTTTCTAGCCCCCTGCGCCCCTCACCCTGCTCTAGCCCCCTGCGACCCTCACCCTGCTCTAGCCCCCGGGGATCATCACCCTGCTCTAGCACCCGGGTTCTTTCCCCCTCCCTCTAGCCCCCCGGGATCATCACCCTGCTCTGGGCACCCTGGGATCATCACCCGCTCTAGCACAAGGGGATCTTTCACCCGCCTAGAAACCCTGGGATCATCCCCCTGCTTTTAGCACCAGGGGTAAACCCCCTCCCAAAGCACCCTGGACCCGCCCCCTGCGACCCCCCACCCTGCTCTAGCACACTGGGATCCTCACCCGGGCTCTAGCACCCTGGGATCCTCCCCCTGTCTGCACCCGGGGGATCACCCACCCTGTTAAGCCCCCGGGGAAATCATAAACCCTGCTCTAGCCCCCTGGGATCACCCCCTTGCCTAGCACCCTGGATCATCACCCTGCCTAGCCCCCGCATCCCACCATGCTCAACACCCTGCGATCCTCACCATGCCCCTAGCACCCTGCGTTCCTCACCATGCTCTAGCACCCTGCGACCCTCACCTGCCTAGCACCCTGGGATCCCCCCCTGTTTCAGCTCCCGGGATCCTCACCCTGCTCTAGCTCCCTGGGACCTCCCCTGTCTGGGCACACTGCGAACCTCCCCCTGCTCTAGCACCCTGGGATCCTCCCCCTGCTCTAGCCCCTGGGATCCTCACCCGGGTTTCTAGCCCCCCGGGATCCTAAACCCTGCCTAGCACCCGGGGATCATCACCCTTCCTAGCACCCTGGGATCATCCCCCTTCTCTAGCACCCTGGGATCATCACCCTGCTCTCCCCCCGGGGACCCTCACCCTGCTCAAAGCACCCGGGGATCCTCCCCCTGCTCTAGCACCCTGCGATCCTCCCCCGCTATCCTCACCCTGCTCTACACCCGCGATCCTCCCCCTGCTCTAGCCCCCTGCTTTCCTCACCCCTCTAGCTCCCGGGGGATCCTCCCCCTCCCTAAAATCACCCTCGCCCCCTCACCCTGCCAATCACCCTGCGCCCCACCCCCCTGTTTTAGAAACCCTGCGATCCTCCCCCTGCTCTAGCCCCGGGCGTTTCCTAAACCTGCTCTAGCCCCCGGGGATCCTCCCCCTGCTCAATCCCCCTCCCGACCCTCACCCTGCTCAATCACCCTGGATCCTCCCCCTGCTCTAGCCCAGGGACCCTCCCCCTGCCCCTAGCCCCAGGGGAAACCCTCCCCTGTTTAAGCACCCTGGGACCCTCCCCCCTGCTCTAGCACCCTGCAAATCATCACCCTGCCCTAGCACCCTGCGATCCCACCCTGCTCTAGCCCCCTGCGTTTCCCCCCCTGTTTCTAGCACCCGATCCTCCCCCTGCTTACCCACCCTGGGTTTCCTCCCCATGTTTCTGCCCCCTGGGATCATCCCCTTTGCTCTAGCCCCCTGCGACCCTCCCCCTGCTTTAGCCCCTTTTTTTTTCCGACCCTCACCCTGTCTAGCCCCCGGGACCCTCACCCTGCTTTTTAGCCCCCTGCAAATCCCCCCCTGTCTGCACCCTCAAACTTTCCCCTGCCCCCTTAGCCCCCTGGGATTTTCCCCCCTGCTCTAGCCCCCGGGGGGGAATCATCACCCTGCTCTAGCCCCCCTGGGATCATCACCCGGTTTCAGCACCCTGGGATCATCCCCCTGCCCTACCCCCTGGGTTTCTCACCCTTCTCTAGCACCCGGGTTCATCCCCCTGCTCTAGCCCCGGGGATCATAAACCCCTGCTCTAGCACCCTGGGACACCCCCCTGCTTAGCACCCGGGGAAATTCCTCCCCCTGCTCTGCCCCCGGGGATCATAACCCCTGCTCAGCACCCTGGGTTCATCCCCTGCTCTAGCACCCGGGGATCATCACCCGTCTAGCCCCCGGGGTCATCCCCCCGCTCTAGCACCTTGGGACCCTCCCCGGCTCTAGCACCCGGGGATCCTCCCCCGCACTACCCCCTGGGACCCTCCCCCCCCTCTAGCACCCTGGGTCCTCCCCTCCTCTCACCCTGGGACCTTTCACCCCCTCTACCCCCGGGGAACCCTCCCCCCTCCTCTCACCCGGGGGGAATCCTCCCCCTCCTCTAGCCCCTGGGATCCTCACCCTCCTCTAGCACCCGGGGATCCTCACCCTCCTCTAGCCCCCGGGACCCTTTCCACCCTCCCTAGCCCCTGCACCCTCACCTGTTTCTGCACCCTGCGACCCTCACCCTGTTTAAAAGCACCCTGCGACCCTCCCCTGCTCTGGGCACCCTGCGACCCTCACCCTGCTTAGCACCCTGCGACCCTCCCCCTGCTTTTGCACCCTCCCTACCCCACCCTGCTGTATTACCCTGGGTTCCTCCCCCTGCTCTGCACCCGGGGACCCCTCACCCTCTTAGCACCCGGGGATCCTAAACCCGCTCTAGCACCCGGGATCCCCCCCTGCCCCGGCCCCCTGGGTTTCTCACCCTGCTCTGAAACCCTGCGCCCCTACCCTGCTTAGCACCTGCGCCCCTTTCCCCCTTTGCTCTAGAAACCCTGCAAACCCTCACCCTGCGATCCTCCCCCTGCTTAGCACCCGGGGAAATCCTCACCCTGATTTTGCCCCCGGGACCCTCACCCTGATTAGCACCCGCGACCCTCCCCCTGCCTAGACACGGGCGCCCCTTTCACCCTGCTTTTACCCCCTGCGCCCCCTCACCCTGCTCTAGCACCCTGGGCATCCCCCTGCTTTTGACCCTGGGATAAACCCCCGGGCTCTAGCCCCCGGGGATCATCCCCCTTTGCTCTGGGCCCCCTGGGTTTTATAAACCCTGCTCTGGGCCCACAGGGGGCCATCCCCCTGCTCTAGCACCATGGGATCATCCCCTGCTCTAGCACCATGGGATAACCCCCTTTCCCTAGCCCCCTGCGCCCCGCCCCCTGGGGACCCCCCCCCTTTCTTAGACACGGGATCCTCCCCCTGCTCTAGCACCCGGGGGACCCTTCCCCCTGCCTAGCACCCTGGGACCCATCACCCTGCTCACCACCCTGGGATCATCACCCGCTCAGCCCCCTTTGGGATCATCCCCCTGCTCTAGCACCCTGGGTCATCACCCTGCTCTAGCCCCCTTTGGATCATCACCCTGCTCTGGGCACCCTGGGATTCTCCCCCTGCTCTAGCCCCCTGCGTTTCCTCACCATGCTCAGCACCCTGCATCCTCACCATGCTCTTGGCACCCGGCGTCCTCCCCATGCCCCTAGCCCCCGGGGCAAAAAAAAATTCCTCACCCTGTTTTAGCACCCTGGGTCCTCCCCCCGCTCTAGCCCCCGGGGACCCCTCCCCCTGCTCTGCTCCCTGGGATCCTCACCCTGTTACACACGCGACCCTCCCCCTTCTCTAGCCCCCGGGGAAACCCTCCCCCTGCCCCAAAACCCTGGGACCCTCCCCCTGCCTAACCGGGGATCCTCATTGCTCTAGCCCCCGGGATCATCACCCGTTTCTAGCCCCCGGGATCAAAAACCCTGCTCTAGCACCCTGGGATCATCCCCCTGCTCTAGCACCCGGGTTCATAAACCCTGCTCTAGAAACCCTGGGATCCTACCCTCTTAGCCCCCCGGGCAAATCCTCCCCCTGCTACCCTCACCCTGCTCTAGCCCCTGCAAACCTCCCCCTGCTCTAGCACCCTGGGGATCCTCACCCGCTCTAGCTCCCTGGGTCCTCACCCTGCTCAATCACCCTGCGACCCTAAACCCTGTTCAATCACCCTGCGACCCTCCCCCTGCTCTAGCACCCTGCGACCCTCCCCCTGCTCTAGCACCCGGGGATCCCCCACCCGGGCCTAGCACCAGGGGATCCTCCCCCTGCTCTACACCATGGGACCCCCACCCTGCTTAGCACCCGGGGAACCTCACCCTCCCCAAGAAACCCTGCGCCCCCTCCCCCTGCTCTAGCCCCCTCCCGATCATCCCCCTTCTTAGCCCCCGCGATCCTCACCCTTTGCTCTAGAAACCCTGCGATCCTCCCCCTGCCCCCTAGCCCCCTGGGATCATCCCCCTTTGCTTAGCACCCTGCGACCTCCCCCTTTGCTCTGCCCCCTGCGACCCTCCCCCCTGCTCTGGGCACCCTTCGACCCTCACCCTGCTCTACCCACCCGGCACCCTCCCCCGGCCTACCCCCCTGCGAACTCACCCTGCTCTAGCAACCTGCGACCCTCCCCCTGCTCTAGCACCTGCGATCCTCACCCTGCTCTAGCACCCTGCGAACCTCACCCTGCGTCCTCACCCTGCTCTAGAAACCTGCGCTCCTCCCCCTGCTCTGCACCTGCGATCCTCACCCTGCTCTAGCACCCTGCGATCCTCGCCCTGCTCTAGCACCCTGCGACCCTCACCCTGCGATCCTCACCCTGCTCTAGCACCCTGCGATCCTCACCCTGCTCTAGCACCCTGCGATACTCACCCTGCTCTAGCACCCTGGGATCCTCACCCTGCTCTAGCACCCTGCGAACCTCACCCTGCTCTAGCACCCTGCGATCCTCACCCTGCTCTAGCACCCTGCGATCCTCACCCTGCTCTAGCACCCTGCGATCCTCACCCGGGCTCTAGCACCCGCGATCCTCCCCCGCTCAAAGAAACCCTGCGATCCCACCCTGCTCTAGCACCCTGGGATCCTCACCCTGCTCTAGCACCCTGCGAACCTCACCCTGCTCTAGCACCCTGCGATCCTCACCCTGCTCTAGCACCCTGCGACCCTCACCCTGCTTAGCACCTGCGATCCTCACCCTGCTCTAGCACCTGCGATCCTCACCCTGCTCTAGCACCCTGCGCCCCTCACTTTGCTTAGCACCCTGCGACCCTCACCCGGGCTCTAGCACCCTGCGATCCTCCCCCTTTGCTCTAGCACCCTGCGACCCTCAACCCTGCTCTAGCACCCTGCGATCCTCACCCTCCCTCTGCACCCTGCGATCCTCACCCTGCTCTATCACCCTGCGACCCTCACCCTGCTCTTCACCTGCGATCCTCCCGCTCTAGCACCCTGCGAACCTCACCCTGCGATCCTCACCCTGCTCTAGCACCCTGCGATCCTCCCCCTGCTCTAGCACCCTGCGATCCTCACCTGCTCTGCCCCCTGCGATCCTCGCCCTGCTCTGCCCTGCGACCCTCACCTGCGTTTCCTCACCCTGCTCTCACCCGCGATCCTCACCTGCCCCTAGCACCCTGCGATCCTCACCTGCTCTAGCACCCTGCGAATCTCCTGCTCTAGCACCCTGGGACCCTCACCTGCTCTAGCACCCGCGACCCTCCCCCCTGCTCTAGCACACCTGCGATCCTCACCCTGCTTAGCACCCTGCGATCCTCGCCCTGCTCTAGCACCCTGCTTGCACCCTGGGATCCTCACCCTGCTCTAGCACCCTGCGATCCTCACCCTGCTCTAGCACCCTGCGATCCTCACCCTGCTCTAGCACCCTGCGATCCTCACCCTGCTCTAGCACCTGCGATCCTCACCCGCTCTGCACCCTGCGATCCTCACCCTGCTCTAGCCCCCCTGCGACCCTCACCCTGCTCTAGCACCCTGCGACCCTTTCACCTGCTCCAGCACCCTGGGATCCTCACCCTGCTCTAGCCCCTGCGAACCACCCTGCTTTTAGCAACCCTGCGACCCTCACCCTGCTCTAGCACCCTGCGATCCTCACCCTGCTCTAGCACCCTGCGATCCTCACCCTGCTCTAGCACCCTGCGACCCTCACCCTGCTCTAGCACCCTGCGACCCTCACCCTGCTCTAGCACCCTGCGATCCTCACCCTGCTCTAGCACCCTGCGATCCTCACCCTGCTCTAGCACCCTGCGATCCTCACCCTGCTCTAGCACCCTGCAAATCCTCACCTGCTCTATCACCCTGCGACCCTCACCCTGCTCTATCCCCCTGCGATCCTCACCCTGCTCTTCACCTGCTACCCTCACCCTGCTCTAGCACCCTGCGATCCTCACCCGCTCTAGCACCTGGGATCCTCACCCTGCTCTAGCACCCTGCGACCCTCACCCTGCTCTAGCACCCTGCGACCCTCACCCTGCTCTAGCACCCTGCGACCCTCACCCTGCTCTAGCACCCTGCGACCCTCACCCTGCTCTAGCACCCTGCGACCCTCACCCTGCTCTAGCACCCTGCGACCCTCACCCTGCTCTAGCACCCTGCGATCCTCCCCCTGCTCTAGCACCCTGCGATCCTCACCCTGCTCTAGCACCCTGCGATCCTCACCCTGCTCTAGCACCCTGCGCCCCTCACCTGCTCTAGCACCCTGCGATCCTCAACCCTGCTCTAGCACCCTGGGGACCCTCACCTGCTCTAGCACCCTGCGACCCTCACCCTGCTCAAGCACCCTGCGACCCTCCCCTGCTCTAGTACTCTGCGGACCCTCCCCCGGGCTCTAGCACCCTGCGATCCTCACCCTGCTCTAGCACCCTGCGATCCTCACCTGCTTAGCACCTGCGACCCTCACCCTGTTTCTAGCACCCTGCGATTCCTCAACCCTGCTCTAGCCCCCCTGCGACCTCACCCGCTCTAGCCCCCGGGATCCTCACCCTGCTCTAGCACCCTGCGATCCTCACCCTGCTCTAGCACCCTGCGATCCTCACCCTGCTCTAGCACCCTGGGATCCTCACCCTGCTCTAGCACCCTGCGATCCTCACCCTGCTCTAGCACCCAAACTTTCCTTCCAGAAAACATCGTATTTATCATATGATTTTTTCTAATTTTTTTTTTTTCACTTTACTAAAACTATTAAATAAATTATGAAAAAAAATGCGACAAGAATATGACAAAACCTTATTGATTTTGTCTTAAGGGAAAATATTACAGCACATGTGTCAAGAGGGAAGGTAGGAAAAGGGAAGTCAGGAGAGGAGGAATAGGTGGAATGGTAGAAAGAATCGTAGATAATTGAGAGCGAGAAGGAAAATGAAGAGGAGAGAGAGCCTTAAGGATTTCTTTTGTGGAAGGATAGTGGAGCAGGTGGATAAATATTCCTATGATTTTTGAGGAATGGTTATGGGAAGGTGAGGGCATTTGTCACACTTGGGGTGTGACGCTGAGGACAGGACGCACATGCCACACTGGATAT
This sequence comes from Cherax quadricarinatus, assembly GCF_026875155.1. Lineage (NCBI taxonomy): Eukaryota > Metazoa > Arthropoda > Malacostraca > Decapoda > Parastacidae > Cherax > Cherax quadricarinatus. The sequence continues at coordinate 17,903,972 of NC_069404.1, forward strand.
TTGACGTTGAGGACGCATCTGTCAAGCTAGGGATGTGACGCTACCTGCCTGGAGTCTACATAAATGGTATTCCGGGGATCCACGCCCCCGCAGCCAGATGCACAACCTGGCCTCCTGTTGCATCAGGGCCTGATCAACTAGGCTGTTACTGCTGGCCGCAAGTAGTCCGATGTACGAATCACAGCCCGGCTTCCTCTTATAGGCAAGCAGGGGTCTATTGGTAATTTCCCTTATGCATGGTGGATGGCTGTTGAACAGTCTTGGGAGCTGGACACTGTGCCCCGGTCACAGGACTATGTAGGGGCACCATTAGTGTACCAATGGCGCCTCTACTTCTCACTGGGGTATATTGCACCATCTGCAAAGTCTTTTCCTTTCCTAGGGAGTGATATCTGTGTGCAGATTAGGCACCAGTCGCTGCAGGATTTTCCAGGTGTAGATTATGATGCATTTCTCTCGCCTGCGCTCCAGTGAATACAAGTCAAGTGCTTCCAAGCGTTCCCAGTAGTTAAGGAGTTTGACGGAACTTGTACGTGCATTAAAGGTTCTCTGTATATTCTCTAGATCTGCAGTTTCACCTGCCTTGAATGGATATGTTAATGTACAGCAGTATTCCAGCCTAGAGAGAACAAAAAGGATCTTCATTGGCTTGGCATTTCTTGTCTTGAATGTTTTCTTGGAGTGGTGACCTGTACTTAGCTCAGTGAGAACGTGTCTAGTGTGCTCTCCGCAGACTAAACCAAGATGCCCTCCATCGAGCAACTTCACCAGCAGCTTACGGAAGAACTGAGGATGGCGAAGATGGAGATACGACGACTGACTGAGGAAAACAAGATGATTCGTAGTAGTCCACCTGTTGTGAGTCCTCAGGACAAGAAGGGAACGTGGTCAGTGGCTGGACAGAATGGAACGAAGTTGACGATCAGCAAGACGAATGGAAAGGTAGAAACAATGAAGAAGAAAGACTTCCATGGAAACATCTAATGCATTCTCCGTGCTATCCGAAGAATGTGAGCCGACTACTGGGAACGTCACGACAAACGACACCAAGGAAGGTAAGAATATTATTGTTGGAGATAGCCATGTTACGTACATGGATAGCGTCTTCTGCTTGAAGGACAGGAGTAGGAGACAGAGGGTTTGCTTTCATGGGGCTGGGATGGAGGATATTGTTACCGGCTTGACATGAACGGTAATGAGATCAGTCCCATTATCTGCCTCAGTGCTGGAGGCAATTATGTAGGCAAATATAAAAGTGAGGATTTAGTTAGAAGGTTCAGGACAGCATTAGACATAATTAGGAAGGGGGGCATCCTGTTATATGTGGCATTTTGCCAATAAGGGGTGTTGGAAATGAATGGTTGTCCAGAGCAATTGGTATTAATTGTTGGCTGGATAAACACTAAGGATAATGCAGTACCATTCATTGACAACTGGGACAACTTCTATGGCCGAAGTGACATGTATGCCAGGGACGGGGTTCACTTATCCAGGGCAGGTGTGGGTTTTCTTGCTAGCTCAGTTGAGGGGGTTGTTAGGACTTTAAACTAGGATTAGTTACAGGTATGGGTTTAGAAATGATAAATAATGAGGATGGATATATTTACTTATGCTCTGATATTAGAAATCTTAATAATAACTGTCATGGAGTAACGCTGGGTAATGATAATTTCAGAAATTGTGTAAAAAGAAAGGTGAATAGGAAAAATGTGCAGAAAAAATATTTGATGGCATTTTCTGCTAACAGTCGAAGTGCAAGAAATAAGATTAATGAACTACGTTTGGTAGCGTGTGCTGGGAACTCTGATGTCATTGCATTAACGGAAACGTGGTATGATTTAAAGAGTCGGGATATGATTGCAGAGTGTAATATTCAAGGGTTTAAGTTGTTCCATGTGGATAGATGTAATGGGAAGGGAAGAGGAGTTGCATTATATGTTCGAGAAAATATTAATTGTTGCATAAAAACAGGAATAAAAATAGATGGAACAGTAACAGAATCTGTTTGGATAGAGTTTGAAGAAGG
>NC_069404.1:17906497-17922595 GCF_026875155.1 Cherax quadricarinatus
AATTATGAAAAAAAATGCAAAGAATATGACAAACCTTATATTTTGTCTTAAGGGAAAAATTACAGCAATGTGTCAAGAGGGAAGGTAGGAAAAGGGAAGTCAGGAGAGGAGGAATAGGTGGAATGGTAGAAAGAATCGTAGATAATTGAGAGCGAGAAGGAAAATGAAGAGGAGAGAGAGCCTTAAGGATTTCTTTTGTGGAAGGATAGTGGAGCAGGTGGATAAATATTCCTATGATTTTTGAGGAATGGTTATGGGAAGGTGAGGGCATTTGTCACACTTGGGGTGTGACGCTGAGGACAGGACGCACATGCCACACTGGATATTTGACGTTGAGGACGCATCTGTCAAGCTAGGGATGTGACGCTACCTGCCTGGAGTCTACATAAATGGTATTCCGGGGATCCACGCCCCCGCAGCCAGATCCCACAACCTGGCCTCCTGTTGCATCAGGGCCTGATCAACTAGGCTGTTAACTGCTGGCCGGCAAGTAGTCCGATGTACGAATCACAGCCCGGCTTCCTCTTATAGGCAAGCAGGGGTCTATTGGTAATTTCCCTTATGCATGGTGGATGGCTGTTAAACAGTCTTGGGAGCTGGACACTGTGCCCGGTCACAGGACAGTAGGGGCACATTAGTGTACAATGGCGCCTCTATTTTCTCACTGGGGTATATTGCACCATCTGCAAAGTCTTTTCCTTTCCTGGGGAGTGATATCTGTGTGCAGATTAGGCACCAGTCGCTGCAGGATTTCCAGGTGTAGATTTATGATGCATTTCTCTCGCCTGCGCTCCAGTGAATACAAGTCAAGTGCTTCCAAGCGTTCCCAGTAGTTAAGGAGTTTGACGGAACTTGTACGTGCATTAAAGGTTCTCTGTATATCTCTAGATCTGCAGTTTCACCTGCCTTGAATGGATATGTTAATGTACACAGTATTCCACCCTAGAGAGAACAAAAAGGATCTTCATTGGCTTGGCATTTCTTGTCTTGAATGTTTTCTTGGAGTGGTGACCTGTACTTAGCTCAGTGAGAACGTGTCTAGTGTGCTCTCCGCAGACAAAACCCAAGATGCCCTCCATCGAGCAACTTAAACCACAGCTTACGGAAGAATGAGGATGGCGAAGATGGAGATACGACGACTGACTGGGGAAAACAAGATGATTCGTAGTAGTCCACCTGTTGTGAGTCCTCGGGACAAGAAGGGAACGGGGTTTCAGTGGCTGGACAGAATGGAACGAAGTTGACGATCAGCAAGACGAATGGAAAGGTAGAAACAATGAAGAGAAAGACTTCCATGGAAACATCTAATGCATTCTCCGTGCTACCCGAGAATGTGAGCCGACTACTGGGAACGTCACGACAAACGACACCAAGGAAGGTAAGAATATTATTGTTGGAGATAGCCATGTTACGTACATGGATAGCGTCTTCTGCTTGAAGGACAGGGTAGGAGACAGAGGGTTTGCTTTCTGGGGCGGGGATGGAGGATATGTTACCCGGCTTGACATGAACGGTAATGGATCAGTCCATTATCTGCCTCAGTGCTGGAGGCAATTATGTAGGCAAATATAAAAGTGAGGATTTAGTTAGAAGGTTCAGGACAGCATTAGACATAATTAGGAAGGGGGGCATCCTGTTTATGTGGAAATTTTGCCAATAAGGGGTGTTGGAAATGAATGGTTGTCCAGAGCAATGTATTAATTGTTGGCTGGATAAACACTAAGGAAAAATGCAGTACCATTCATTGACAACTTCTATGGCCGAAGTGACATGTATGCCAGGACGGGGTTCACTTATCCAGGGCAGGTGTGGGTTTTCTTGCTAGCTCATTTGAGGGGGTTGTTAGGACTTTAACTAGGATTAGTTACAGGTATGGGTTTAGAAATGATAAAATAATGAGGATGGATATTTTTTACTTATGCTCTGATATTGGGAAATCTTAATAATAACTGTAGGAGTAACGCTGGGTAATGATAATTTCAGAAATTGTGTAAAAAGAAAGGTGAATAGGAAAAATGTGCAGAAAAAATATTTTATTTGGATTTTCTGCTAACAGTCGAAGTGCAAGAAATAAGATTAATGAACTACGTTTGGTAGCGTGTGCTGGGAACTCTGATGTCATTGCATTAACGGAAACGTGGTATGATTTAAAGAGTCGGGATATGATTGCAGAGTGTAATATTCAAGGGTTTAAGTTGTTCCATGTGGATAGATGTAATGGGAAGGGAAGAGGAGTTGCATTATATGTTCGAGAAAATATTAATTGTTGCATAAAAACAGGAATAAAAATAGATGGAACAGTAACAGAATCTGTTTGGATAGAGTTTGAAGAAGGTCAAGAAAAACTAATTCTAGGTGTAATATACCGACCTCCTGGCTTGGATCACGATAGAGGGAGACTTCTTTGGGACGAAATTGTTAGGGCTTCTAGACACAATAACAGTGATAGTAGGGGACTAACTTTAGTCAAATTGACTGGACTTCTTTGACCGGTAATCTGGAATCAAGTAACTTTATGGAAGTAATTCAGGACTGTTTTCTGAAGCAGTGCGTAACAGAGCCTACCACGGGTAATAATTTGCTAGACCTAGTCTTATCAAATAAGTAAACACTCTTAAATAATCTGGAGATCACTGAAGAGCTTGGCGCAAGTGATCACAAATCCATCACTTTTAGCATTAACTGGGAATACAAGAATAATAATACGGTAAAAAATCTGATTTTTCGTTCTGCCGATTACAATGGACTTAGGGAACACCTGTTTAATCTCGATTGGGGTTATCTGGCAAATGATATTATTGACGATGATCATACTTATGATTACGAAGGGATCTGCGATTATGATTTTATTCTTAATAATGTACACCGTGCTCAGGGTATATACATTCCCCAGAGAGAAATTAGGTCTAATAATAACGATCCCAATAGGCTAAAGCAGTGGTTCCCAAACTGGGGGTAAATTACCCCCTGGGGGTAATTTAACCATTTTTGAGGGGTAATGGAGGGGTGACAGAAAAAAAGTTATGAATTCTGAAAATCAAGAAAACAATGAGGTACCCGGTATGAGGATCATTGTTAACTTTGTCTTAGTATATAAAGTTGTAAAGTAAACCTATTATAAGTAAGTAATAAAGTTAAACCAAATAACAATAAACATCAAAAACTAATATACAGTATTAGAAAAGAAGAAATATATAGCTAAGTGTGTGGAAACCCAAAAGTATTTTGACAAGTATGCTTCAGGACAAAAGTCACTCAGTAGCCCAGATCGACCTGTCCAGTACGCGTCACTCACTTCCTGAGGCTGCCTCTATTTCACACTGTCAGTTTATCTGTGAGCATCAGCCGAGGTAGACATAAGCTGGTATGTATGTGTACTGCCCTGTGCAGTATTTATTATTATTTATTATCACACTGGCCGATTCCCACCAAGGCAGGGTGGCCCGAAAAAGAAAAAACTTTCACCATCATTCACTCCATCACTGTCTTCCCAGAAGGGTGCTTTACACTACAGTTTTTAAACTGCAACATTAACACCCCCCCTTTCAGAGTGCAGGCACTGTACTTCCCATCTCCAGGACTCAAGTCCGGCCTGCCGGTTTCCCTGAACCCCTTCATAATGTTACTTTGCTCACACTCCAACAGCACGTCAAGTTAAAACCATTTGTCTCCATTCACCCCCTATCAAACACGCTCCGCATGCCTGCTGGAAGTCCAAGCCCTCGCACACAAACCTCCTTTACCCCCTCCCTCCAACCCTCCCTGGGGCCGACCCCTACCCCATTCCTTCCACTACAGACTGATACACTCTTGAAGTCATTCTGTTTCGCTCCATTCTCTTACATGTCCGAACCACCTCAACAACCTTCCTCAGCCCTCTGGACAACATTTTTGGGTAATCCCGCACCTCCCCCCTAACTTCCAAACTACGAATTCTCTGCATTATATTCACACCACACATTCCCCTCAGACATGACATCTCCACTGCCTCCAGCCTTCTCCTCGCTGCAACATTCATCCCCATGCTTCACACCCATATAAGAGCGTTGGTAAAACTATACTCTCATACATTCCCCTCTTTGCCCCCAAGGACAAAGTTCTTTGTCTCCACAGACTCTAAGTGCACCACTCACTCTTTTTCCCTCATCAATTCTATGATTCACCTCATCTTTCATGCCCATCCTGACAGCCACTCACAAATATTGAATACGTTCACCTCCTCCATACTCTCTCCCTCCCAATCTGATATTCAATCTTTCATCACCTAATCTTTTTGTTTTCCTCATAACCTTACTCTTTCCTGTATTCACCTTTAATTTTCTTCTTTTGCACACCTACCAATTCATCCACCAATCTCTGCAGCTTCTCTTCAGAATCTCCCAAGGCACAGGTCATCAGCAAGAGGGAGCTGTGACAACTCCACTTTGGTGTGTTTCTTTATCTTAACTCCCAAAGCCTCTTGCCAGACCCCTCGCATTTACTTCTCTTTACAACCCCATCTATAAAATATTAAACAACCACGGTGACATCACACATCCTTGTCTAAGGCCTACTTTTACGGGGGAAATAATTTCCCTTTTTCCCACATACTCAAACTTGAGCCTCACTACCCTCGTAAAAACTCTTCATGCTTTCGAAACCACCCCTACACCATACCCCTTGAACATCTGCCAATTGCCCCCATCCCCCCTGCCCATACCCCTTTTTCCCAATCCATAAATCCCACAAAACACCTTTTAGCCTTATTAAATACTGTTTCACTTTTATGTTTCCTTAAACCCGCCCACACCCCCCCCTACCTTTCCTAAAGCCCCCCTTGTTCATCTTATCCTATTCTCCGTCTTCCTTTTAATTCTTTCTTTATAACCTACCTAACTTTCCCAGGTCATCAACGACTTATCCCCTAAATTTTTCACTCTTTTTACCCCCTTCCCTTTATACAAAGGAACTATGCAGCTCCTCCCAACCCCTGGTACCTTCCCTTTTCCCCATACATTTATTAAAATAATTGCCCCCAACCACCCCAAAACTTATCCCCCCCTTTGTTTTTAAAACATTTCTATTTTTTCCCTATAAACCCCGGCTCCCTTACCCCCTTTCATTTTACTATGCCCAGAACTTCCCCCCCCCCTCAAACTGGCTTTCCTCATCCTAAAGAGTTTTTCCCCTTCCCCTATACACGAAATACGCTTCCCTATTTTTCTAAAATTTTAAACAATTCCCAAAATTTCCCTCCATTTCCCCAAACCTCTAACTCTCCTTTTAAAAACTCTCCTCTTATTTTTAAAAACGAACCCCTTTGTTCTCTAGGCTTCCTTAACTTTTTAAATCTCTCTCCAAAACTTTTTCTTATTTTAAAAAAAATTTTTTGTTGAAAAACATTCCCCCACTCTTCATTTGCTCTCTTTTTACATTGTTCCCACCTTTAATCTCTCTTTCTCCATAATTCTTCCTCCTGCATCATTTAATTTGTAAAAAACTCTCATATGCTGCTTTTCCCCTTTATACTCTCTTTTAATCCATTCCCCAATCCTCCTTTTCCTCCTGCCCCATTTTCCTGAAACCCACAAATTTCTGCTGAACCTAACCTACATTTTTAAACCACCCCATTTCTTCGCCCCCATTGCCTTGCTCTCATTAGCCATTATCCTCCAATAGCTGTTTATATCTTCCCCCTACCCCTCCTCTTTTAGTTTATAAACCTTCCCCTCTTCTTCCTGAGCTTCTTTTTCCCTTGTATCCCATTCCCTTTTACTCTCGGTAGTACAACTAAAAGTGATCTAAATTTTCTGTGGCCCCTCTAAAACTGTAATCCTGAAGTCATAAACGTCTTTTATCTACCAATAAATAATCCAACAAATCTGCATTTCCCCCAACATATATGTGTATATTATTTACCCTCTTTTTTTTAAAATATGATTCCCCTATAACTAAACCCCTTTCTAAAAAAGTTAAATCAAAGGGCTCCCATTATCTTTTTCACCTGGCCCCCCAAAAATTACCTACCAAAAACCCTCTCTAAAAGTTTTCCTACTTTAGTTTTTAGGTCCCCTCCAAAATTACTCCCTCATTTGGGTTAAAAAGGGCTCTTAATTCCCTTTAAACTTTCCCCCAAAATTCTCTCTCTCCCTGTTTCCTCTTTTTCTCCAGGTGATACACGTTATTAGACCCATTTCGCATCCAACCCTTTTTATTTTAAATAAAATAATTTCGAATTTACCTTTCATTTCCCTTTTTTTTCTCCTTCCCATAACTGATCATTTAACATATGCTACCCCTTCCTTTGCTTAACTCTCTCAGATACTCCGTTTAACCCCATTTATTTCCCCCACTAAAAACTCTCCTACCCCCTTCGTTTGTTTCGCTTAGAGCCAGGCATCCAACTTTTTTTCTTTAAACATCGCAACAATCTGTTTCTTGTCATCCGCACTCATCCAGATTTTTAAAACAACCCATTTTTATAAAGTTTTTCTTTTTTCTTTTTTATAAATGTAACGAAGGGGTTTTCTACCCCATTCCCCCCGGATTTTATTCCCCTCAAACGACACGCATGGCTTACGGGGAGGAAAATTTTTTCCCATTTCCCCCCTTGGACAATAGAAGAAATAAAAAGAAAAAGGATTAGAAAAAGAAAAAAAACCTGATTATGATTTTTATTATATATTATATATATATATAAATATATATATATAAATATTTATATTATATATAGCAGTGGTGTCTGTGAAGTGTGACCAAATTTTAAGTAGGGTAGCAAGATACCCTTTTCTAGCGTGTTTTGAGACAGAAAAAAAAAAAACCAGCAATTACCATCATGCAAAAATTTAAGGTTTTTTTTAAAGTTCGGGAGGAGGGTAGTACTTCCTGGGGGGTTTGTGTTCCCAACCTACTACTAAAAGTATATAGTTAGTATTTAAACCCCGTTACTGTGAAAATTTTTTTTCTATTTTAATTTTATATATAATTATGTGTGGTTCTTCGTTTTTCAAAAGGGTTTTTCTAGGATTTGAGAGTATGCTGGCTGTATACGTTCATGTTTAGCCTTATATCAATAAAACAACATTTTTTTTAAAGGGGGGTAACATGTTATGTGGCATGTTAATTGGGTAACAAGCTGAAAAAGTTTGGGAACCAGGCTAAAGCTCTTAGGGGGAGAAAAGGGGGGAATTTACAGGCGCATCAGAAAAGGAGAGGTTAAACCTACTGACCAATAGTTCAGTTTAAAAGGGAAGTAAAACGGGGATTAGAAAGGGTAAACGTGACTATGAAAATTTGAGTTTTCAATGAATCAAAGATCAAACCCAAAAGGGGGTTCTTAAAGGGATAGGGCGAAGGTGAAGGAAAAAGTAGGACCTTGAAAATTGGGATTTGACAGCTGACGGATAACGAACTGGAAAGTGTTCCCCATTTAATGCTTTTTTTTTCAGCTTTTACACAGGAAGACATAAATGAGATTCCCGAAATTAACAATTATTCATTCCTGATAAATTTAAAATTTAAATAAAATTCTTCAGGAGAGAAGGTTATCAAACAGATAGACAAACTGAGCAAAATAAGTCCCGGGACCCACGAGTTTTCCAGGGTACTTATGGGAAAGCAAGTTGGAGCTTAGTCAGCCATTAACGGGGTTTTTTAATTCGTCCTCCTCACTGGTGTTGTGCCAAGGGTTTTGGAAGAGGGTAAAGTGGTTCTAATTTCAAAAGGATAATCCCCTCGTTCAATTACCGCCCAATAAACGTGGCATTTATTGGGTAAGTTATTAGAATAATTATGGTGACATTATTGAAGTCACTTGAATTAAAAGATTAAAGAATCTCACCCCGGGTTCACGAGAGGTCGTTTGCCTGACAAATTTCTGACGTTCTTTAAAAGAACTATGAGGCAGTAGACAGTGATAAGAAAATGAAAATTTTTTAAATTTTGGGTTTTAGTTAAAAACCTTTTGTAGGTACCTCACAAGAGACTTTTCTTAAAAGTGGGGCTCAGGGATAGGGGGTAAAGTTCTAGCATGGATAGAGGAGGCTTCCAATAGAAAGCAGTGTTTTTTTCATTTAAAGGGGTCAAATCTGAATGGGGTTTTGTCACTAGTGGCGTTCCACAAAGGTCAGTTTTAGGCCCCCTATGTCATAAATTTTCATAAAGCCTTGATGAAGGGGTTTTTAAATGCATGAGCAAATTTGCTGATGATACAAAGTAGGGCCCTACGATACATTTTGAGGAGGATAGCAAAGAAAATCCAGGGGTTTGGCCCAAAATTTAAAGTTTTGGCTGAAAAAAAGAAGTTTATTGCGAAAAAAATAAAAGGGATGTCCTTGGAATGAAAATAACCTCGAAGCTTAAATAGTGAAGCAGAGCTTGATAATGCAGAATGTGAAAAAGACTTGAGAGTCATGGTAAGTAGAAAACTAAAGCCAAAACAGCAGGCCTTGTGTGTGCAACCCAAAAATGCAATTATGGATTTATTCTAGAAGTATAAGTAAGAAGTCCAAAGTTATTTTACAGCTCTATACATCATAGTGAGGCTCAGATTATGCTGTCGTTTTTTGGTCTCCTTACTACAGGGTGGATATAGACTATTGGAAAACGGGGCAGGGAAAAAATGACTAAAATGTTTACTGTGTAAGGAAACTTACGTTGAAGATAGACTTAAAGCTTAAATTTTCCCCTCTGGAGAGAGTAGAATGAGGGGGATACATGAAATGTATAAAAGGGGTGAAAGACATAAACAAAGAAGATATTAATAAAGTACTGAGGGTGTCAAACAGGTAAGAACCAAAAATAATGGATTGAAGTTGGATAAATTTAGAAAGGACATAGGTAAGTACTGGTTTTCTAACAGAGTTGTGGATGCGTGGAACAATCTTCCCAGTAGGGTGATCGAGGCTAGGACCTTGGGTAGCTTTAAGAAGAGATTGGACAAATATATGGGTGGGAGGGGCTGGGTTTGATGCGTGTCATTGGGTACTGGAGTAAATTCTTGGGTAGCTTTGGGTAGAGGTCATTTTGACAAGAACCTGCCTTGTATGGGCCAGTAGACCTTCTGCAGTGTTCCTCCATTCTTATGTTATGTTCTTATCCTATCAGTTTCCTCTCAGATGTGACAGTAGCATTGTTGTGATCCTTGAAGGTGAGATATTCAGACATTACCACTCCCAGGTCCTTCACATTACTTTTCAGCTCTGTTGTGTGATTAGAGTTCTTAGTATGCTCAGTGCTAGCTAATATTTCCTCCAGTTTTGTGTACCGGAGCAGCTGGAATTTATCTTCATTGAACAGCATATTATTCTCTGTTGCCCATTGGAAAACTTTGTTTCTATCTTCTTAGAGATTTGCCGTGTTTTCAATGGACGACAGTCTCACGCAGATCCTAGTATCGTCTACAAAGGTGCTATGGTTTACATCTCTGTCTGTCTGATATGAGGATGAGGAAGAGGATGGGAGTCGAGTACCGTGTCTTGTGGAACAGAGCTCTTCACTATGGCAGCTTCCTATTTAACTCTCTTTACCACTACTCTTTGTGTTTCATTAGTTAGAAAGTTGAAGATCCATCTGCCAATTTTGCCAGTTGTCCCTTTAGCACACATTTTGTGCGCTATTACACTATGATCGAGTTTATTAAAGGCTTTTGTAAAATCTGTGTATACTACATCTTCATTCTGCTTATCTTCCTGTGCATCCAAGACCATATCATAGTGATCAAGCAGTTGCGAGAGGCAGGATTGTCCTGCACTGAACCCATACTGCTCTTGGGAATCCAAGTGATCTGCAATCATGCTTCTTAGTTGACTATGAAGACTTTTATGATGTGGGACGTTAGCACTATTGGTCTATAGTTCTTAGCTAGTACTTTGCTTCCTTCTTTATGGAGTGGGGCTATATCCGTTTTTTTTAGTAACTGTGGATTCTCACCTCTGTCTATGCTCCTTCTCCATAGCATACTCAGGGCATGCGAAATGGGTTTCTTGCAGTTCTTAACGAACACAGTTCCACGAGTCTGGGCCTGAGTCCATGGGCATGTTGACAATGGCTTTCTCAAGTCTAGTGGAGTTAGGATTATGTAAAAGAATTGGCATGCATTGGCAGGATTTTGAGACTCGTGAAAAAATAATTTGGATTGTCAATGTTAAGACTGATTAGTCACTCGCTAAACACAGAGTCGTATTGAGGGTTCAGTATCTCACTCATTTTTTTATTGTCATCTGTGTAAGTTTAATCTTGTCTAAGCAGGGACTCAATACTAGATGTGGTTTTTGCCATGTTTGGCATATGAAAAGAAATGTTTCGAATTTCTTTCAACTTCACTAGTCGCTTTTAGCTCATTCTCTCTCTCCTGAATCCTGTACGAATCCTTTAACGTAAGCTCAGTATTTTCCACTTTCCTGATTAGCACTTCTTTCCATGATTCAGATAATATAGCGTTCCTGAGGAACTCAGTGATTCTTCGCCTTCTCCTATATAGGGATCGTCTCTCCAGTTTACTTCCTCTCTTTTTCTTAGGGGAATATGCCTTCAACATACTTCAAATGCCAGGAAGTTGATCTTTTCAAGACACTGGTTAGGATCCAAGTTATTTAAGCTATCTTCCCAACATATTTCATTTAGGACATGGTTTACCTGGTCCCAGCTAATATTCTTGCTGTTGAAGTTGAATTTGGTGAAGGCACCATCGTAGTTGTGGGCATTTTGCTGGTCAGGACTCCTCTGTATGCAAGTCTGGAATTTGATTAGATTTTTATCTGAATTATTTATTTTTTATATTATATTTTTTACCAGGTTCTCATTATTTGGGAAAATAAGGTCAAGTGTGTTTTCCAGTCTTGTTGGCTCCACTATCTGCTGACTTAGGGTGTGTTTATCAAAATTCAGCAGCTCATCTGTATGACTTTTCATCTGAGCTGCCTCCAGGGATTATTTCTGCTACATTATTTGCTACATTCTCCCATTTTGTATGTCTTAGATTGAAATCACCAACCAACAAGATGTTTGGGGATGGGGCTGTAAGGTTTCCCATACAGTAGTCAATTTTCAATAGCTGTTCCTTGAACTGTTGGGAGGTTGTATCTAGTGGCTCATATACAACCACGATGGCTAAGTTTTGTTTCTCGATCTCTATTGTTAGAACTTCGACTACATCATTTGCGGTGTTCAGTATCTCTGTATAAATGAGCGACTCTGACATACAGGCCAGTCCCTCTTGTTGCTTGTTCTTTCTGTCGCATCTAAAAAGGCTGTACCCAGTTATCCATATTTCGTTGTCAAAGTGATCTTTTGTGTGGGTCTCTGTGAAGGCTGCAAACATCGCATATGGCCCCTCTAGAAGTCCACTGATGAAAGGTATTTTGTTGTTGGTGGATGGCTTAAGGCACTGACTAGCAAATATATATGAGGTCGTGTTGCGTGTTTGTTGGGGGGATTTTGTTGATGGCATCAGTAATTATAGATCAGGATGGCCATGGGGGGGGACCACTGGCTATGCCTTTAATCCAAGAAGGCTCCAAGGTGGTGGATTATTCTGTTTTTTTTTTTCTTTCGATTTTCTTAGTTTCCTACCTCCAAAAAATCACTTGGAGTTGGGTTATCGTAAATACTATGGTTTGGTTTATGGGGTGTTTACCTCCTGGTATCTTTTATATGGTATGTGGGGCAGTTGGTGTTGTAGCATTGTTTGGGGACTGAAGAGTGACACATTTCAAGGTGAAAGAATTTGCAGGAGGTAGAATGATCTAATTCATTAGACAGGAGGTGGCTGAGGACACAGCTGCCACATTTGGTGTGTGACTCTTAGGACGCACCTGTCACATTAGGTATGTGACGCTGAGGACACCTGCCACACTATGTGACGCTGAGGACCCATCTGTCACATTAGGTATGTGACACTTAGGATGCACCTGTCACACTAGGTATGTGACGCTGTGAATGCACCTGTCATACTAGGTATGTGACGCTGTGGACGCACCTGTCATACTAGGTATGTGACGCTGAGGACCCATCTGTCACATTAGGTATGTGACACTTAGGAGGCACCTGTCACACTAGGTATGTGACGCTGTGAACGCACCTGTCACACTAGGTATGTGACGCTGAGGACGCATTTGTCATACTAGATATTGACGCTGACGACACACCTGCCACAATAGGTATGTGACTCTGAGGACTCATCTGTCACACTAGGTATGTGACGCTGTGGACGCACCTGCCAAACTAGGTATGTGACGCTGAGGAAAACACTTGTCTTACTAGGTATGTGATGCTGAGGACACCTGTCACATTAGGTATGTGACGCTGAGGACACACCTGTCACATTAGTTATGTGACGCTGAGGACTCACCTGTCACAATGACAGCAAGGAAATGAGTGAGCTACTCAAGTCCCAATATGACTCAGTTTTTAGCAAGCCGCTAACCAGACAGAGTCGAAGATCAAAATGATTTTTTTTACGAGACACACACAGAATTTGGTTAACACAAGCCAATCTGATATTATCCTGACACCAAATGACTTCGAACAGATGATAAATGACATGCCCATGCACTCTGCCCCAGGGCCAGACTCATGGAACTCCGTGTTCATCAAGAACTGCAAGAAGCCCCTATCACGAGCTTTTACCATCTTATGGAGAGGGAGCATGGACACGGGGGTCGTCCCACAGTTACTAAAAACAGACATAGCCTCACTCCACAAAGGGGGCAGTAAAGCAATAGCAAAGAATTACAGGCCGATAGCACTAACATCCTATATCATAAATCTTTGAAAGGGTCCTAACAAGCAAGATCACCACCCATCTAAATACCCATCAATTACACAACCCAGGGCAACATGGGTTCAGAGAAGGTCGCTCCTGTCTGTCTCAGCTACTGGATCACTACAAGGTCCTAGATGCACTAGAAGACAAAAAGAATGCAGATGTAATATATACAGACTTTGCGAAAGCCTTCGACAAGTGTAACCATGGTGTAATAGCGCACAAAATGCGTGCTAAAGGAAGAACAGGAAAAGTTGGTAGATGGATCTATAATTTCCTCACAAACAGAACACAGAGTAGTCAACAGAGTAAAGTCTGAGGCGGCTACGGTGAAAAGTTGTTCCACAAGACACAGTACTCGCTCCCATCTTGTTTCTCATCCTCATATCTGACACAGACAAGGCTGTCAGCCACAGTACCGTGTCTTCCTTTGCAGATGACACCCGAATCTGCATGACAGTGTCTTCCATTGTAGACACTGCAAGGCTCCAGGTGGACATCAAAAAATCTTCCAGTGGGCTGCAGAAAACAATATGAAGCTCAACGATGAGAAATTTCAATTACTTCGATATGGTAAACACGAGGAAATTAAAACTTCATCAGAGTACAAAACAAATTCCTTCCACAAAATAAAGCGAGAAACCAACGTCAAAGACCTGGGAGTGATCATGTCGGAGGATCTCACCGTCAAGGACCATAACATTGTATCAATCGCATCTGCTAGAAAAATGACATGATGGATAATGAGAACCTTCAAAACTAGGGATGCCAAGCCCATGATGACACTCTTTAGGTCGCTTGTTCTATCTAGGCTGGAATATTGCTGCACACTAACAGCACCTTTCAAGGCAGGTGAAATTGCTGACCTAGAAAATGTACAGAGAACCTTCATGGTGCGCATAACGGAGATAAAACACCTCAATTACTGGGAGCGCTTGAATTTCCTGAACCTGTACTCCCTGGAACGCAGGCGGGAGAGATACATGATTATATACACCTGGGAAATCCTAGAGGGACTAGTACCGAACTTGCACACGAAAATCACTCGACGAAAGCAAAAGACTCGGCAGACGATGCAACATCCTGCCAATGAAAAGCAGGGGTGCCACTAGCACGTTAAGAGACAATACAATAAGTGTCAGGGGCCCGAGACTGTTCAACTGCCTCCCAGCATACATAAGGGGGATTACTATTAGACCCCTGGCTGTCTTCAAGCAGGCACTGGACAAACACCAAAAGTCGGTACCTGACCAGCCGGGCTGTGGCTCGTACGTTGGATTGCGTGCAGCCAGCAGTAACAGCCTGGTTGATCAGGCTCTGATCCACCAGGAGGCGGCTTGGTCACAGACCGGGCCGCGGGGGCGTTGACCCCCGGAACTCTCTCCAGGTAAACTCCAGGTTAGGTATGTGACGCTGAGGACTCGCCTGTCATACTAGGTGTGTTACCTATTGTGGCAGGTGTCCTCAGCGTATGTGACGCTGAGGACACACTTGTTATACTAGGTATGTCACGCTGAGGAAGCAGCTGTCACTCTGGTGTTACATTTTTCGATTAAAACCGGAGGGAAAGAGCTTGCGCTTTCTGGCTCTACCTCTCTCTAGCTCTACCTCTCTAGCTCTACCTCTCTAGCTCTACCCATCTCTCTAGCTCTACCCTCTCTCTCTCCTCTCTCTCTCTAGCTCTACCTCTCTCTCTAGCTCTATCTCTCTAGCTCAACCTCTAACTTTCCTATGGTGCATAAATATGCCTAGTTGGACGAATCTTACTGTAGCCAGTTGGCTCAATGGTTTACACACTGGTCTGGAGTTTTACGACTCTTGTCGCTAGTTCAACCCCCATCCGTACCTTGGTTTATTATTTTACACAATGATCAGACCTGCTACAACGCTTCTGAATTTCTCTCTCCACCATCGTCGTATATTTGGCACCTACATTTTGTTTAATTTTTGCAGTTCGTTCACTGAGGATTTTAGAAGTTATTCCCGGTATCTTGGAATGTCTTGGATGATTTCAACTTGGAATAAGATGAAGCAATTGGTATGTGAACATACCAATTATACCAAGAATTTCGTCCTCGGTACCGTATGCAAGTGCTGGAAATTTGAAGCTGACTGGATGTGGCGTTGAGAGAGCACGGGATTCAAATCCTACACGCACATATCGGAAAAAATCCTACCGATAAGCCTTTATCAGGCTTGAAAACCCGTTAGTGCAAACGACACATCGTCTCAAAACTAATGGAATTCTTGGTTTCCTATCAAGAAGTATAGTTTTTGTTATATTTGTCGTAGAGTCTTGTTGAGATGCTACTCAGAAGTGATGTCAGTATTAGTAAACTTTTGTGGCCTTCACAACCATAGCAACCAGAAATTGAGTTTATGTCATGTCGTTCATTGTACTGGAAAGTAGAGAAATATAATGACTTTGATTAATAAAAGACAAGAACAGCAGTTTAAAACTTTATTTAAAAAATATTTCACCTGTTTTCATTCGAAACAATCCTGCTATCAAGCGCATTATCTAAATGAAGTTCGCAATTGTTGTTCTTGTGTCTCATCTAGAATTTGTTAGGATTTCCACTCCATTTGTTATTACTAGGATGACAAAGAACATGATGCACGTGCAATATCTGGGTATCTTTACTGGAGAACCGTATCGCCTACACAGCAGGCTTTTTTTTCAATCTAACATGAGGATTTAGACTTTCATATTGGAGCCAGTAGTAGTTCGGCAGTTGAAGACCGTCACAAATGGGTGGGACCCACTAGTGCCCCAGTAGTGGTCATTAGGTGAGCAAAGTGTTTCCTTAAGTGAATGACTTATTTCCACTAGTGACCCGGCCACCCGAGGCGATATCTTCAACTACTGCTCTTCTTCCACTGAAACCAGTAGAAGAGGAGCATTATTAAATAAAAATAATCTGTTGTGCAGGTGGAACGTCTCACCACTAAATATCCAGGTGTTGATCATGTCTAATCTGTATACCATTAATCTAATGACACGAATGACAAAGATATGCTTAAAGAATCCCATTCGTACTCTCAAGAAAGGCGTAGAATTAGTACGGAATTCACAAGCTGTACGCACACACAAAATCTGAATAAACAGAGGAAATATAAAGAGAACTGAAAACATCTAGCCAAGGCAAGACTGACAGTAACGAGTTCACGAGGAACAAATTTAGATTTAAATTTGGACTAGGAAAAAACAGGTTAGAAAACAGAGTCGTAAGTAACAGGAACTATCAAGGTAGCATCGCTGAAGCGAAAACTTTGGATTGCTTGCAAATTAGGACATGCACACGTATGAGAGACTGTTAGACTTGCCTATCATGGGCCATGAGCTGCACATTAAG
>NC_069404.1:17923095-17979307 GCF_026875155.1 Cherax quadricarinatus
CACCGTCCTGTGGTAGTAGGTTGGTAGACAGCTACCATGCAGGAAGGTACTACCGTCCTGTGGTAGTAGGTTGGTAGACAGCTACCATGCAGGTAGGTACTACCGTCCTGTGGTAGTAGGTTGGTAGGCAGCTACCATGCAGGTAGGTACTACCGGCTGTGGTAGTATTTTGGTAGGCAGCTACCATGCAGGTAGGTACTACCGTCCTGTGGTAGTAGGTTGGTAGGCAGCTACCATGCAGGTAGGTACTACCGTCCTGTGGTAGTAGGTTGGTAGGCAGCTACCATGCAGGTAGGTACTACCGTCCTGTGGTAGTAGGTTGGTAGGCAGCTATCATGCAGGAAGGTACTACCGTCCGATGGTAGTAGGTTGGTATACAGCAACCATGCAGGTAGGTACTACCGTCCTGTGGTAGTAGGTTGGTAGACAGCTACCATGCAGGAAGGTACTACCGTCCTGTGGTAGTAGGTTGGTAGACAGCTACCATGCAGGAAGGTACTACCGTCCTGTGGTAGTAGGTTGGTAGACAGCTACCATGCAGGAAGGTACTACCGTCCTGTGATAGTAGGCTGGTAGACAGCTACCATGCAGGAAGGTACTACCGTCCTGCCAACTGACTGTGAATCCGACACCTTTAATTATTTTCTGTGACAAGAACCATTTGAAGCCAAACTGGAAACTACTTCTAAATCACTGCGAAAACATCCTATTGGTAACGAATCACTCGTACCGAGGCAGTTAATCAAAGCTGAGAAACTCGTACTTTGAAGGTTCTAAAATTGGGAAATATATATCAGAAAAATATTAAAGTATTCATTGCATTTCTGTCACTGAAAGGAACCTTATTAGCCTCAGGAAAAACATTTTTATACAGCTTTCTTTTCTTTTCGGACAGTCTGGGAGCTCTTGTCTAATCTTTTCACAGTTGAAACAGTTATCAAAGTGATACAAGTCTTTGGCAGAGAACTTTGAATTCTTTTGTCTGTACGACTCCGGTTTACAGAAAAATTCTGATCTGTTATTGAAGGTAAATGTTAAAAGGCATTACCTATATCTAGAGTACACTATATTCTCTGTTCCTTGATAAAGATTCTAAGATCAGAAATGAGAGAAATTGATCAATTATAAAATCTTTTAAGAAATTATAGTCGCGATTAATTTCGGAACCATCAACCAAGGACCCCGGAACCATCAACCAAGGGCTCCGGAACCATCAACCAAGGGCTCCGGAACCATCAACCAAGGACTCCGGAACCATCAACCAAGGACTCCGGAACCATCAACCAAGGACTCCGGAACCATCAACCAAGGACTCCGGAACCATCAACCAAGGACTCCGGAACCATCAACCAAGGACTCCAGAACCATCAACCAAGGACTCCAGAACCATCAACCAAGGACTCCAGAACCATCAACCAAGGACTCCAGAACCATCAACCAAGGACTCCAGAACCATCAACCAAGGACTCCAGAACCATCAACCAAGGACTCCAGAACCATCAACCAAGGACTCCAGAACCATCAACCAAGGACTCCAGAACCATCAACCAAGGACTCCAGAACCATCAACCAAGGACTCCAGAACCATCAACCAAGGACTCCAGAACCATCAACCAAGGACTCCAGAACCATCAACCAAGGACTCCAGAACCATCAACCAAGGACAGTCATAAGCCACATGTTGTCCTGACAGAGTTATAAGTGAATAATGAAACTCTGACCAACAATAATGATAAGTTTTCTTGAAATCAAAGTATGATCTACTTCCTGATGTAGTAACATCATCACAAAGTGGAATGAACTTTTCAAACATCTCCTGAAAGGTAACTATAGCCTGGTAGCCTATGATTCAGACTGACATTCTCGTAACAAAACAAACTCGTATATATCTATGTTGTAATGTCATATTGTTCTATGAAAGATGGACACTGAGACATCCTAATATTGGTCTTGTATGCTCCCTTTTCTATTTTCTACTTCTAGTTTCTAAATCTAGTCTATTTTTGCTCAATCTTTTTGTTTCGTTTGTTCTCAAATTTCCTCAGTTTTTGAATGCTGCCTCTGGAGCTTAACCTCTTCCCTCCCGACCTCCTCTCTCAAATTCTTTTTGTTTAATTTCCTTTAATTTCTCTTTCTTATTCTCTTAAGTTGAGTTTTCTTACCCTCTCTCGGGCAATAGCATCTTAGGTTTGAAGCTCCCTTCTTGCAGGCCTAATATCTTTCCAAACTTTTAACCAATATACCTAAGGCTCCAGTCTAAAAAAAAGATTACTGTTACTAAAAATATAACATGAAAATTACCAAATCTGTACTTACACGATGTCACCTGGAAACTCCATGACACGAGGATAAATCAGTCATAAGAAGAAAATGAGAAAGTATTAACATTCCCGTAAAATAATTATGAATAGACATTTTATATGGTAAGACACATATGCAACAGTTAGGTATCTTTATTTCGAAACGTTTCGCCTACACAGTAGGCTTCTTCAGTCGAGTACAGAAAAGTTGATAGAAGCAGAAGATACTTGAAGACGATGTAATCAGTCCATCACCCTTAAAGTTTTGAGGTGGTCAGTCCCTCAGTCTGGAGAAGAGCATTGTTCCATGGTATGATTACATCGTCTTCAAGTATCTTCTGCTTCTATCAACTTTTCTGTACTCGACTGAAGAAAACTACTGTGTAGGCGAAACGTTTCGAAATAAAGATACCTAACTGTTGCATATGTGTCTTACCTAACAACCTGTCGGTATTTTATACCATTTTAATGTTCAGACATTTTATATGTTTCCTCTGACAGATGTTTCATTACACGAGGGAAAACATGTGTGCGTACCTAATTAATACTGTCTTTACATCGTATTTAATGATTAACTATTCCACTGGTGTCAAAAATATTTGTTTGGTCAGCATCTTTCACAATACAGAAGGGAAGAAAGTCTTTAACTTCAGATTTAGAAGATAGTTAGAACTTTTTGAGCAAGAAACTGCCATGTTCAGGAAGTGGTTTTGATTTTGAAGAAACTGGAAAAAGTGGCAAAACTTATTTAGTATCAAAGTGCGTTGCATTGGTAAAACTCCTGGAGCTGCTGGAAATGAGCTAATAAGAGACTAGAGAAACTGAATCAGACAAAATTAGAGAAAAGATGAATCAGGGAAAGTAGAACCACATTCAAAATACTCTGAGGACTTGCTTGAGTGGATAAAGTTAGAATGTTGGAGAATTTATATACAAGTAAACAAGGCCACACTATAATATTTATTGAGTACACGAGTCATTGATGCCTTTAATATTTATTGACATTAAAGGGGGGGGGGATCAGGAAATGGACAGCTTTTGAAGAACAAGTGACGTAGGCAAGCTACACAAGAATGAAAGGTATGGTAGGGAACATGACGCCGAGAGAGAAGTAAACAGAAAAATAAGAATGTTTGCGCACAAATAGGCGAATTCGGACATTATAAAGAGTAATATAAACAGAACGAAGAGGTGAGTACGCACTCACTTGAAATCAACAATAGTGATATGGAAAAAACGGTGTATAGAGTGAGAGATATAAAAAAGAGGTGACTATCCATGGAATGGGCAATCCGGCAAGGCAAGGAAAAGACGAAATCTCCATATAAAGTTAAAACGTCCCTTTGCCAAGCCTTTTCTCCCTATATTGAATTCCACCTCCCGCCTCCACCTATACTGACTATGATTCTCACCTTTTTATTCTCTGATTCTTTTCCAATTTTTCTCGACTTCATTTTTTATCAAACCCCATCTCTGGCCCCATAGTTAAAACACGTTCTGATTATCTACCCCATTTTCATCGCTTTCTAATCTGCCTCCCTCCTCGATTCCCCATTCTTCACCAGCATCACATTTTCATCCTCATTATTAACCACACAACCTCAGTCTGTACTTCCATACCCCTAATATATAAATACCCAATGTTCTAGTACCCTTAGTCTCCTGGTCAACACGTCCCAGACTTCACCATCCACACCAACTCACTCTTCACCAGTTATACCTAAAATGAAGCAAGAAAAGCGTCAGATGACTGCATTAGTGGTGATCACACACAGTAAGTCCCCCAGGAAAAGTGAAAAATTATAGAGAAATAAAGGAAAATCCTGACATTCATTAACTTTACAGAGAAGAGACTATTAGGAATAAATGCAAATAGAATAAGCCAAATAGGGAAACAAAAACTTGGAACGAAAGAAAACTGAATAAGAAAAACACTGGAGATAAATTGTATAAAATACCGACACTATGGAAAAATAGACAAATGAAGTATATGATCCTTTATTCACTAAATTTCGCTCACACAGTGGATTTTATCAGAGGTCACGTATGGTCTCTGTCCTAAGCTGTCTGGGAATTAGTGTGGGGTGTTACTGAGCACCATGGCCTGCTGTAGTGTTTTGGAATCTCAGGTTAAAGTGTTGAAGGAGATTCTACTTCTTCAGGAAGAAAATAGGAGGCTGAAGCTTCGCATAAATGGGTTTGGAAGCGAGTGTGAGATGGTGGGAGCTGGTGAGAAAAAGGATACCAGCAGTGAGCTAAAGAGCTGCAGCTGCTTTAAGTGGCAAGTGGTACACAGTTCAGGAAGAAGGAAGATAAGAAAGGTTAATAGAGAAGATCTAAAGGTAGAAAATCAATTCTCTGCTCTCCAGGATGAGTGTACTTCAGTGGTTAGCGAGATTAAAGGTACCACTGACTCCCCTGCCAATCAAGGTAAGAATATTCTAATTGTAGGAGATTCTCGGGTAAGATGTTTGGACCATGCTTTTTGTAATAGAGATAGGAAGGTCAGAGAGGGTGTGCCTCCCAGGAGCTGGTGTTGGTGACAGTCAGCAGATTGGATATTATGTCAGGTAATGGGAACAAGCCCATTATCTGTCTTAGTGCTGGTGGAAATGACATCAAGAAGGGCAGGAGACAGGAGCTGCTTGATAAGTACAGGTCAGCCATAGAAGCTGTCAGGTCTAAGGGAGGGATCCCTATCATATGTAACATCTTGCCTAGAAGGGGAGTAGGCAATGAATGGATGTCTATGGCAATATGGCAAGCATGATATGTATGCAAGGGATGGGGTTCATCTCTTTGGGGTTGGAGTGGTTATATTAGCTAATTTGATTGAGGGGGGGCCATTGACGACTTATCTAGGAATTTAAACTGATAGATTATAGAGGTATGGGTGTTTGTGGGAAGCAATCAGGCTGCAGTTTTAGAGTTGAAAACATCAGATATTACCAGGATACCCCAGGGATATGTTTGAAAGACATTCAAAATAAAGTTGCTAGTAAAGGCAAAGTAACTGATCAACAAACAAAGAGATAGTAGAGGGCAACGAGTAACTAGCTCACTTAAGGTTTACTATACAAATAGTAGGAGTCTAAGAAATAAGATAGATGAGCTAAGATTACTTGCAAGTGCAGGTAATATAGATATTATTGCTATAACCGAGATCAGATTCAGCTTGAAAGATAGAGAAATGCCTTCTGAATGCAACATACAGGGTTATAACCTATTCCACACTGATAGAGTCAACAGGAAGGGTGGAAGAGTGGCGATGTGTGCCAGAGATAATTTAAATTGTTGTATAAGAGATGATATAAGATTAGAAACATCGAACACAGAATCTGTTTGGCTACAGTTTCTAGAGGGACATGACAAATTAATTTTGGGTGTGATTTATAGGCCCCCAAACCATGATAGGGAGTGCAGTAAGCTGTTATGGGACGAAATTCTTAAGGCATCTAGATATGAAAATGTTCTGATAATGGGAGATTATAACTTTACACAAAATGATTTGAACAATGTGACAGGAAATCTTGAGTCTAGTGACTTTCTTGACATGGATCAAGACTGCTTTTAAAAACAGTTTGTGACAGAACCAACTAGAGGAAACAATCTGCTTGACGTGGTTCTTGCCAACAAAGAATCACTAGTTAATAATCTTGAGGTTAATGATGAGCTTGGGGAAAGCGATCACAAATCACTGTTTCACTTGATCATGGAATTACCCACATAAATGCAGTCAAGTCACTGTCCCAGATTTCCGCTTGGCCGACTTTATGGGTACGAGAAATTACCTGGTGGGCTAAATTGGGCTGACCTTACTATGTGTAAGGTAGGTAGGGTTGGTTGTCAATGACGTATATCAGAGCATAGTGCTGGCTGCCCAGACGACTTTTGTCCCGCGTAGGGAAATTAGATCTAACAAAAATCTAATACCTATTTACATGGCAGGTGACAGGTCCTTAGCTTCGAATTATAGACCAATAAACCTTAACTCCATAGTTGCTAAATTTATGGAATCAGTAATTGCCGAAGCAATTCGTAGCCATCTTGAAAGGCGTAAATTTATTAATGAATCTCAGGGAAATTCTGTATATCAAAATTACTAGAGGTTAACGAGAGTCACATAGATAAAATAAAAGAAACGTTGGTTACCTCTCGTTGAACTGCTGGAAAATATCTACTCCTGGTACCTCAGTGATGAAGAAAACATCTGCTCCTGGTACCTCAGTGATGAAGAAAACATCTGTTCCTGGTACCTCAGTGATGATAAAAACGTCTGTTCCTGGTACCTCAGTGATGATAAAAACATCTGCTCCTGGTACCTCAGTGATGAAGAAAACATCTGCTCCTGGTACCTCAGTGATGAAGAAAACATCTGTTCCTGGTACCTCAGTGATGATAAAAACGTCTGTTCCTGGTACCTCAGTGATGATGAAAACATCTGCTCCTGGTACCTCAGTGATGATGAAAACATCTGCTCCTGGTACCTCAGTGATGAATAAAACATCTGCTCCTGGTACCTCAGTGATGAATAAAACATCTGCTCCTGGTACCTCAGTGATTAATAAAACATCTGCTCCTGGTACCTCAGTGATGATGAAAACATCTGCTCCTGGTACCTCAGTGATGATGAAAACATCTGCTCCTGGTACCTCAGTGATGATGAAAACATCTGCTCCTGGTACCTCAGTGATGATGAAAACATCTGCTCCTGGTACCTCAGTGATGATGAAAACATCTGCTCCTGGTACCTCAGTGATGATGAAAACATCTGCTCCTGGTACCTCAGTGATGATGAAAACATCTGCTCCTGGTACCTCAGTGATGATGAAAACATCTGCTCCTGGTACCTCAGTGATGATGAAAACATCTGCTCCTGGTACCTCAGTGATGATGAAAACATCTGCTCCTGGTACCTCAGTGATGACCAGGATGAGTGTAATACCAAGATCTGCGGGTAACATCACAACAGTAGCCCAGGGCGCACATCTCTTTATTTGTAATCTGAGGAGTATACCTGGATGCCGGGATACCTCCTTCACTCATGCCTAATATGAGGGACACCGGGATAGATGACCGAGGTACCTCATTTGTCTTGTATTAGGTATACTTGAATAGAAAACTAGGGATACCTATATACCCCCTCTTCCCATCCCTTCAACTCCTCCCTCTCTCCCTCTGTATACTCAGATTTGACATAAGGGATACCTCCCGGGGGTGACCGACCGGGGATACCTCCCGGAAGTTACTGACCGGGGATACCTCCCGGAAGTTACTGACCGGGGATACCTGACCGGGGATACCTCCCGGAAGTTACTGACCGGGGATACCTGACCGGGGATACCTCCCGGAAGTTACTGACCGGGGATACCTGACCGGGGATACCTCCCGGAAGTTACTGACCGGGGATACCTGACCGGGGATACCTCCCGGAAGTTACTGACCGGGGATACCTGACCGGGGATACCTCCCGGAAGTTACTGACCGGGGATACCTCCCGGAAGTTACTGACCGGGGATACCTCCCGGAAGTTACTGACCGGGGATACCTCCCGGAAGTTACTGACCGGGGATACCTCCC
Source organism: Cherax quadricarinatus (assembly GCF_026875155.1). Classification (NCBI taxonomy): domain Eukaryota; kingdom Metazoa; phylum Arthropoda; class Malacostraca; order Decapoda; family Parastacidae; genus Cherax; species Cherax quadricarinatus. The sequence continues at coordinate 17,930,976 of NC_069404.1, forward strand.
GGAAGTTACTGACCGGGGATACCTCCCGGAAGTTACTGACCGGGGATACCTCCCGGAAGTTACTGACCGGGGATACCTCCCGGAAGTTACTGACCGGGGATACCTCCCGGAAGTTACTGACCGGGGATACCTCCCGGAAGTTACTGACCGGGGATACCTCCCGGAAGTTACTGACCGGGGATACCTCCCGGAAGTTACTGACCGGGGATACCTCCCAGGGGTAATCAACCAGGGATACCTCCCGGCATACCCAACCGGGAGTACCTCCCGGGGTAACCAACCAGGGATACCTCCAGGGGTATCCAACCACGTATACCTTCCAGGATGACTGACCAGGGAAACCCCCGGGGTGAATGACCAGTGATACCTCCCGGGGAGAATGACCAGTGATACCTCCCGGGGAGAATGACCAGGGATACCTCCCGGGGAGAATGACCAGGGATACCTCCCGGGGAGAATGACCAGGGATACCTCCCGGGGAGAATGACCAGGGATACCTCCCGGGGAGAATGACCAGGGATACCTCCCGGGGAGAATGACCAGGGATACCTCCCGGGGAGAATGACCAGGGATACCTCCCGGGGAGAATGACCAGACGGATCCTACACTGACAACAAAGAAATGAGCGAGATACTGAAATCGCAATATGACTCAGTGTTCAGCGAGCCACTAACCATTCTAAAGGTAGACAATCCAAACAATTTTTCCATGAATGAGCCTCAAAACCCTGCCTATGTATGCCAAATTTATGACGTAACCCTAACTCCACTAGACATGCCCATGCACTCAGCCCCAGGCCCAGACTCTTAGAGCTCGGTGTTCATTAAGAACTGCAAGAAACCCCTCTCAGGGGCCCTAAGTATGCTATGGAGAAGGAGCTTAGACACAGGCGAGATTCCACACAGTCACTAAAAACAACAGATATAGCCCCACTCCATAAAGGTGGCAGCAAAGCAGTAGGCAAGAACTATAGACCAATAGCTTTAACGTCCCACATAAAAATCTTTGAAAGAGTTCTAAGAAGCAGGATAGCAAACCACCTAGACTCCCAAAAATTGCACAACCCAGGGCAACATGGGTTCAGAGCATGTCGCTCCTGCCTTTCGTAACTGCTAGCCCCCTATGATATGGTCCTAGATGCACTGGAAAACAAACAGAATGCAGATGTAGTATACACAGATTTTGCAAAAGCCTTTGACAAGTGCGACCATGGTGTAATAGCACACAAAATGCGTGCTAAAAGGATAAGTGGCAAAGTAGGCAGATGGATCTTCAACTTTCTAACCAATTGCATACAGAGTAGTGGTAAACAGAATTAAATCAGATGCTGCCATAGTGAAGAGCTCTGTCCCACAAGGCACAGTACTCGCACCTTTCCTGTTCTTTATTCTCATATCATAGAGATGTAAACCAAAGCACTGTATCATCCTTTGCATACGATACTAGGATCTGCACGAGTGTCATCCATTGAGGACACGGCAAAGCTCCAAGAAGATATAAACCAAGTTTTCCAATGGGCAACAGAGAACAATATGATGTTCAATGAAGACAAATTCCAACTATCCCGTTATGGAAAACTGGAGGAAATAATAACTAGGACTGAGTATACTACAAACTCCAATCACACAGCAGAACGGGAAAAGTAATGTGAAGGACCTGGATGTGGTAATGTCCAAAGACCTCACCTTCAAGGACAACAACAATGCCACTATCACATCTGCGAGGACACTGATAGGATGGATAATGAGAACATTCAAGACAAGAGATGCTAAGCCAATGATGATCCTTTTTAAATCACTTATTCTTTCTAGGCTGGAATACTGTTGTACATTAACATCCCCATTCAAGGCAGGTGAAATTGCAGAGCTAGAGAATGTACAGAGAACCTTTACTGCACGTATAAGTTCCATCAAACACCTTAACAACTGGGAGCGCCTGGAAGTACTTGACTTGTACTCACTAGAGCGCAGGAGAGAGATATATATCGTAATCTACACCTGGAAGATTCTGGAGGGACTGGTCCCTAATATGCACACAGCAATCACTCCATACGAAAACAAAAGACTTGGCAGGCGATGCAACATACCCCCAGTGAAAAGTAGGGGCGTCACTAGTACACTAAGAGAAAACGCAATAAGCGTCCGGGGCCCAAGACTGTTCAACAGCCTCCCACCGGCAATAAAGGGCATAACCGGAAGACCCCTGGTTGTCTTCAAGAGGGAGCTGGACAGATACCTAAAGACGGTGCCGGATCAGCCGGGCTGTGGTTCGTACTTTGGATTGCGTGCGGCCAGCACTAACAGCCTTGTTGATCAGGCCCTGATCCACCGGGAGGCCTGATCGTGGACCGGGCCGCGGGGGCGTTGATCCCCGGAATACCCTCCAGGTAGACTCCAGGTAGGATACTTCCCGTGCAGTGGCAGCTCGTACGAGGGTGCTGTGGAACTGCAGCACCCCCTATTTTCACTATATCGATAACGTTCAATACGAGTCTTTTTAATTCTTTCGTTATACCTGTACATTGTATAATAAAAGAAAAAGAAAATAGGAGGTGCTAAAGTTCCGATGCAACCCCGCACGAATTCCGTGTTAACTGACCCGGGACACCTCCCGGGCCAACTGACCCGGGACACCTCCCGGGCCAACTGACCCGGGATACCTCCCGGGTCAACTGACCCGGGACACCTCCCGGGTCAACTGACCAGGGACACCTCCCGGGTCAACTGACCAGGGACACCTCCCGGGTCAACTGACCAGGGATACCTCCCGGGTCAACTGACCAGGGATACCTCCCGGGTCAACTGACCAGGGATACCTCCCGGGTCAACTGACCAGGGATATTTCAGATTTCTCTACATATCCGGGTGTTATCATTATTTCCCCCTGCCTCGTTTATCGTCTATTCAACAAAAAAATAAACTAAATCACATGGCGGTGATATAAATCCATTTAAACTAATTGTGTCCTTGCTGACTGACGGGTCTCGTAACAAACTCGTTAACTAGAGATAACAGCAATTACTGTAATTAGTGATTGGTGATAATTAGTCTCTAGTTTTACAGAAACACTTTGAAATTATATTTTTTTTTTTTGGATTGGAAAATATAGATATATAAATTACTTGATAAATATGACCGTGAAAGTGATCACACAAAAAAATTAAGAATTAATATTATAATTCTGAAAACACGACAACAACGACAAGACCACTACAACAAGGCAACAAAAGTACAAGGCGATAAGACTACGACAAGACGACAATAACAAGGCGATAATACTACGACAAGACGACAATAACATTGACATCAGCATGACAAAACAAATCAAGACAATTACAAGACGACGACAGCAAGACAAGACAGCAGCAATAATAATGATAATTATAAAAAATAATAAGAGTTAAAAGTTACTACGGTGAGTTAGTCAAGTTTTTCGTCAGTCAATGATGAGTTCCTCGAAGTCACTGAGGATTTACTACAGTAACCCACAGAGGAGTTCCTTCACATAGCTACTGAGAAATTACTAGTAATTCACTCTGTCTTTCAGTCAGTAAGGAGTAACTTCAGTCCAGTCAGAGAAAAGTTCTTTTAGACAAATCAATGACGAATTCCCTCATTCAGTGAGAAGTTTTCAGGGAAGAAATTCCTTCAATCATTAACTGAGAAATTACCTCAGTGATAAACTCTTGCTTGCCTGAGATCATTTAGTCAGTTTGAGACAGTCAGGAGCATCGTCAATCAGCCAGATATCCCTTAGTGTTTAATTTTTTTTAGTCAGTCTACCAGTCACTTAAGAGCTTCTTCAGTCAGTTCCCTCAGTGACCAAGAAGTTCCCACAGTATGACGTTCCTACTGACAGTTTTCCTTCCCCTTCCCCAGAAAGTCTAGAATTTCCTTAGTCAGAAAAGACTGAGTGGAGTTATTACTGTTAGTTATTGATATTTTCATGTCATTTAATTAGTTACAATAGTCCGTTAACGAAAAATTCTTGAGTCACTGCAGAGTTTCATCAGTTAGCCAGTGATCAGCACTGGCAGTAACTCAGCAGTGTCTCCTCTCAGTCAGTCGGTGAGGAATTCTCTTGGTCTTTCTGTGTGGACTTTTGTTACACAATCAGTGCAGAGTTCATTAATTCAGTGAGTCAGCTTGGAGTTTTCTCGCTCAGTGAAACACTGAGAAATTTGCTCAGTTAATCATTAATTCTAAACTTCAGTCAGGCATTTTTTGTGAAATTTTCTTAATCAGTCAGTGTGAAATTCCTTTAATTATTCAACTTACATTGGGTTCTCTCAGTCTTAAAGTCGGTGTGTAGTTCCGTAAGTTAATCAGAGCGAAATTAATATGCACCACCCTTAGTTAACGTTAAGCTCTCTGACATCGTCAGTCAGTGACGAGGTCCTGAAGACAGACAATTAGTCAGGACCTAAGCAATTAAACAGCGCTGTGTTCTCGCAGTGACGAATTTCCTTAGAGCTAATTAATTATGTATGCAATGGATGGGGGTGCATCTCTCTGTGGCAATGGAGGTAACATTAGCCAGCTCTGTCGAGGGGGCCGTTGCTAAGTTGTCCAGGGCTTTAAAATGATAGAGATATGGGTGTATGTGTGGGAAAACAAACAAGTTGCAGCAATCGGGATGAAAGCGGCAAAAATTGCCAGGATACCTCAAGGATATGTTTAAAAGACGTTGTTCCTCTCTTCTGTGTGCGGGTTACTTTTATAGATTTTTCAAGCCTTATTGCTTGGGTAGCGTTGAAGGTGGGTTGGGCAAATATTCTGTTAGTGGGATAGATTGTGAAGGACCTGCCTAGTATGGGCCAACAGGCCTGCTGCAGTGTTACTCTTTTCTTATGTTCCCGTTGTGTATGTAGACTTCAGCAAGGTTTCGATTGAGTTGCACATCGGAGACCGTTGAGGAAAGTAGAGGCAAACGGAATAGGGACAAAATTTTCTTGGATAGGGGCGGAAATAAATGGAATAAAATACCGACACAATGGAAAAATAGACAATTGCAGTATAATGCGATCCTTAATGACAACGTTTCACCCACACAGTGGACTTTATCACGTCACAAATAGATCTACATGAGCAAAGTGCATGAGTATATATAGGAAGCATAGTGACGTGAAGGACCAGGTGAGAATTGTTGAAGTTGAGTGCTGAGACGTGTTATGTTGAAAATGGTATAAAGAGGATGGATTTGAGGACCCGCTCGGGAGGGGCAAGTAGATTTGTTGTTATGTAGGATAACGATGAAGTTTCCTAGCATGGGGGTTCACCTATGTAGGATAACTATGAAATTTCCTAGCATGGGGGTTCAGCTATGTAGGATAACGATGAAGTTTCCTAGCATGGGGGTTCAGCTATGTAGGATAACGATGAAGTTTCCTAGCATGGGGGTTCAGCTATGTAGGATAACGATGAAGTTTCCTAGCATGGGGGTTCAGCTATGTAGGATAACCATGAAGTTTCCTAGCATGGGGGTTCAGCTATGTAGGATAACCATGAAGTTTCCTAGCATGGGGGTTCAGCTATGTAGGATAACCATGAAGTTTCCTAGCATGGGGGTTCAGCTATGTTGTAAAAGCAGTTCTGGATGAAACTAAGATATACAGATGAGTGATGAGTCCCAGATCCTGCAGGACTGTTTTCTTCCCTGGCCGAGTCTTGCATCTCTGTAGTTGATTAAATGATTGTGGAAGTTTTACGCTATAAAACACAGGCTTTCACAAATCTTGATTCTGAGGATATGTACATAACCTTCACGGGTGCAACTAACCCATCTCTTTGGTTATGACCTACTTCCACTGGGGAATCCCACCTACCAGTGACTATGCCCTCGTCTGCTACATGTACCCTTTCCACCTGACGTTAGTATATAAGCGCCAGCCTCCTTGCCTCTGCTCCAGAACCTCCACGACTACGGTGCTGTTCACACCAACTCCAAGGCTGAGGGACTGATTACCTCATCTTCTGTATATAGTTCTACTGTCTAAGTTATGTCCTAGGATTTGTATTGAGAAAGCCACTGGATGGAGAAACGTCTACAATAAAGATGAAGGTTAAGACACGTTCAACATTTGGTTATCTTTATTGTAGACGTTTTGCCATCCAGTGGCTTTATCAATACAGATTCTAGGACATAATTGGAAGACAGTAGAACTATATACAAAAGATGAGGTAATCAGTCCCTCAGCCTTGGAGTTGGTGTTGAGAAAGTGAGAAAGTTAAGACACGTTGCACATGTGTCTTAACTTTCATCTTGTCGGTATTGAATACCTTTCTTGCACAACTTGTCAGACACTGCAACATCATGGAATCTTGGTTCAGAGGACATCTACAAGACCTTCTTCACGGCTACAACAACTAACCCATCCCTTTGGGTATGACCTACTTCCACTGGGAAATCCCGCCTGCCAGTGACTATGCCCTCGTCTGCTGCACGTCCTTATCCATTGACGCCTATATAAACGCCAGTCTCCTTGCCTTTGCTTCAGAATCTCAATCACCACGGTGCTCTCAACACCAACTTAAAGGCTGAGGGACTGATTACCTCATCTTTGTATACAGTTCTAATTATGTCCTAGAATCTGTATTGATAAAGCCACTGGATGGCGAAACGTCTACAATAAAGATATCCAGATGTTGCACGTGTGTCTTAATTTCATTGTGTATTAGTGTTTGGAGGTCACTTGATGTCTCGTCCACATATATTTGGTTGCAATCGCCGCAATGGACTATATATACCCCTGCAGAGGATTGAATATTGTCATATCCCTTACTGGTCTTTGACCTGGTTGAGCTTGTGTTGGAGAGCAGGAGCGTTGAAGCTTCTGAGTTATGTTGAGAATGTTGTCAGGTGACTGAACAAGAAACAGTAGAGGAAAATCTCTTGGATTCTAGATGTTTCACGTATAAGTCCACCAGTACAGAACAAAGTATGGAACCCCATTGCCAGTACAAAAGTCAGTTGAAAAATCTAATTTTCAAATGAGAAACGTGTGAAAAGAACAAAAAGTTCAACAAGGTCGATGAAGTCGCTGGCTGGAATAGGAACATCGAGGGAGTCGTCAATGTTCCTCCTCAGGAAGGACATCAGCCCACTCCTACGGTTTTAAGACGCCATCTGAGAGTTTTCGAAAAATTTTCCCAATAAAACCCTGACGAAAGTATTAATCACTTCCTAGATGGCTGAAGCATCTCTTAACACACTAGAAACGACCTATTTTGTGGCCGTAGTTTTAAAGGCTGCTACTATACTTCAATAACGACCACTGAATGTGTCTAAATTCATTAAGAATTAAATAGCGCTTTTTAATGAACAAAACTCTAGCGTACGCCGTCACCTCTCGAATATTTAGTCAGTACTGTGTATGTACAAGTTACAATGATGATCAACTATATATACTATGAACACTGAAGGAACATATATGATATACATGTAGTATGCGAGAACACAGGATCCAAATTACCACGATACCCGAAATATCTTATCCAAAACTTAATGGGGTTCAAGTCCAAGGAATTTCCGTCTAGTCATCGAAGGTTACCTCAGAGGCACGAAGCCACTGAATAACAGATTCCACGGTGTAGCAAGGAACATCGTCTCCTTGCAGTGTAAGACGTGAAAGATTCCGTCAAACGATAAAAGAGCAATTCTAAGTTATTAACGTTGGAGATAAATGGTATAAAATACCGAAACGATGGAAAAACACACAAATGCAATTTAATGTAGTTCTTTATTGACTGAGTTTCCACCACACAGTAGGCTTCATCATGTCACAAATAGATCTGTGACTTATAAAGCCCACTGTATGGGCGAAACGTTGTCAATAAAGGATCACATTATGCTGAATTTGTCTATTTTTTCCATCAATGTTATTAACGTAAATGGCAATTTTTTCTTGACTTCCCTGAATGTGGTATTGGTTTTGGCAGGTTATTAACAGCGTCCACACGACATCAATACAACCCGGTCACCACTGAACACTCACAATGGCTTTTATATCCTGTGTGACAGCCTACGTTATATACTCCAATAATCTGTACATTTGTCTTTCGTGTCAGGTACCTGCTCCTGCCTATATTAATTCATCAATAGCCTAAAATCTTTGAGAAAATGGCGTCACATGACTTCATAGTGCGTCCTAAGCGCTTAGAAGGTACTCAGGACGCAGCCAGTAGCCTGAAGAACACCAAGACGTCCTGCTACGAGTGGCCTGTTCAGTATAACTCTTTGAATTTCCCAACAAACCATTAATTAAAGTGTGCTGGGTGCTTTCCACCCGGCACACTTTAATTAATGACAAGCTCTGTGTATACCCTAGTGCAGGGCTACTCAACTGGCGGCCCGTGGTCCGAATCCGGACCTTCTGTGTATCCTAGTAGGACAGCGGGCTTCAGGAGAAAGCTTAGTTAAATAACAGGCGTTATCAGGAACAGGTGGTACGCAAGAGCGGGATTAATACATTATTCTATCTGAATGGAATTTATAAACTTATTGGAATACAGTATTTAGCATAGCTAAATAGTGATATTTTCTTCCATTCAATGCCAATTCACAATGGTAATTATCACTTATGCAATGAAGTTGACTTTTGGCGTTTTGGAAAATGAATGATTTCGCGTTTTCTCGTTTTCTTTTTTGCAAATTTGATTTTAATTTGCTGTGTACATCTTTTTTTTTAATGAATAATTACGTAGGTGGGGTATTTAGTATTGAATAATCGTGTTGTGATCAAATTCTTCACAATGTTTAGTCAAATTGGTTAAAAAAAAAATTCCTCATTCTGGTTGTTCTTAATGTGGAGTGGAAATAAAATATTTTATTTTAATAAATACAGATAAATTTCAGTAATAAATATATTTCATAACACAGAGGACAACTGCTTCACCAAGTTTGTTTACATAATGAAACGTTATGTAAAAAAATGTGTCCGGACCTTTGCATACATTGGTACTTGTCCAAGTGGACCTTTGTTCATAGTTGAGTAGCCCTGCCCTAGTGTAACCCATTATGGCCTGTAGACAGGTCAGAACTGTAGCCCTGCCCTAGTGTAACCCATTATGGCCTGTAGACAGGTCAGAACTGTAGCCCTGCCCTAGTGTAACCCATTATGGCCTGTAGACAGGTCAGAACTGTAGCCCTGCCCTAGTGTAACCCATTATGGCCTGTAGACAGGTCAGAACTGTAGCCCTGCCCTAGTGTAACCCATTATGGCCTGTAGACAGGTCAGAACTGTAGCCCTGCCCTAGTGTAACCCATTATGGCCTGTAGACAGGTCAGAACTGTAGCCCTGCCCTAGTGTAACCCATTATGGCCTGTGAACAGGTTAGAACTGATTCAGGTTGCGGAATCCAGTGAAAGCATGTAATACGCACCTGATGAAGTTCTTTGATAAAATGACAGAAGTGTTAGAGGATATAGAGAGATGGATGGATGAATTGCAGATTTTTGGTAATCAAGAAAGCATCTGATACTGTACCTTACAAGAGATTTGGGCTAAAACTAAATATAAGCAATAATAACATGGAATGAACGACAGTGGAGGGGAACAGTGCCATTGTCCAGGAAGATTAACAAGAATGGCGAAAAGTGACAAGCAGGGTACCGCTTGTCACTTAGAACTAGTTTGGATTTTGATGTATGTGAATGACATGAGAGACGGGACTAAGCCACATCTCTTTTCTGACAATGTGAAACCTAATGAGAAAGATAAAAACCGACGAAGACAAGGAAAGGCAACAGACGGATCTAAACAAATTGCATGACTGGTCAGATACATGGTTACTTGAAAATCAATTCCTAGTCAATGCTCAGTTATGAAGATCAAGACAGTGGCAAGATGACCAGACTGAATACAGACTCCAGGGATACAAACTGCAGACCTCACTCAAAGAGAAAAGTCTTGGAGGGGAGTTTAGTGCCAGAGACATACCTCACCTGTATAACCTCTGCAGCCATCCATTGTCTGGCAAATCTAAGAGAAGTCATCAAGAATCTCAACAAAGAGTCATTTAAGATCCTCTGTATAACGTATGTTAGATCTTTCTTAGTAAGCAGCACGAATACGGAACTCGTACTAGATGAAGAGGTCTGCAAAGAGACGAGATCCAGAGTTAAGAGGTATGAATTTTGAAGAGCCAAAGAAACAAAAACAAGAAAACATGAACCCGACGACAATAAAGGGAAGACAGGGGTAGACTATTTAAGAGGTGAGAAACGTGTACAAAAGCGCATGATTTCAAGTTAAAGGCTCAGACGAGTTATAGGAATGGCAAGAAATACTACCTTGGCCTCAAGATTACCAGGAAGTGTAATGACTTTGAAGATGTGAAGGCAGGCTCCATACATAATTTTAAGACTAGGTACGACAGTGTTCACGAGGCAGGGGACAGGAGTGAATCTGGCAGTTACACTGAGAGGCAGAGGCAGGAGCCGAGACTGAGCCCTTGCAAAAACATGTATGTGAGTACAGGTAGGACATAGTGTACAAATACATACATACAAACACACACACACATGTACACAAATATATAATCACACACACATATATACACACACACATACACAGATCGGACGTTACTATGCCATTCGTGGTGAATGAGATGTTTTCTTAGTGATCTGACATTGTTACGTCGGCGCTCCATATCCTCGGATCAAGGACCCTACCCACACTTCCGTGGTTTCCATCTACCTTCCCCCCCCCCCCACTTCATCCCTACTTCATCTCCTTGGATCGAGATCACAAAAGCGCACCTTGTCTTCCCCACCCGATTAATTGGATCAAGATGGCCTCCTCCATTGCCTCGTATCAACAACTCTCCACACCCACACCACCAGACTTCCCCTTATCACCTCCCCCCTGCAACACAACGTCCAGTCCACCACAGACGTCGCCCACTGACTCACCCGCGTCATCACAGCTCCAGTTAATCGGATCAAGAGCACATACACATTCAGCCTCACTCTCCCCCATTCGTCACACACCCTGCCTCACTCTCCCACATGAACATCAAAATGGTATACAATACCGACAGGTTGTTAGGTAAGACACATATGCAACAGTTAGGCAACTTTATTCCGAAACGTTTCGCCTACACAGTAGGCTTCAGTCGAATACAGAAAGTAGGCAGTAACAGTAGAGATGTGAAGACGATGTAATCAGCCCATCACCCTTGAAGTCGAAGAATTTGAGGTTGTCAGTCCCTCAGCCTGGAGAAGTTCAGTTCAATAGTCAGGAACTATCTGAAGATCAAGCGACAGTGCAGAGACTTAAATACTGTCGGAAGGAGAGGTGCATAGTAGTAGTAGTAGTAGTAGTAGTAGTAGTAGTGAGAATGAAGCCACTGAGAATTGTTGGATCTGAGGGACATGAATTCTCAGTGGCTACATTCTCACTACTACTACTACCCTGTACCTCTCCTTCCGAAAGTATTTAAGTCTCCGCACTGTCGCTTGATCTTCAGATAGTTCCTGACTATGGAACTGAACTTCTCCAGGCTGAGGGACTGACAACCTCAAATTCTTCGACTTCAAGGGTGATGGGCTGATTACATCGTCTTCACATCTCTACTGTTACTGCCTACTTTCTGTATTCGACTGAAGAAGCCTACTGTGTAGGCAAAACGTTTCGGAATAAAGTTGCCTAACTGTTGCATGTGTGTCTTACCTAAAAACCACTCTCCCACATCCCTCAAATACCCACCTTCACTCTCCCATATCCCCCCCCACACCCAGTTTCACTCTCCGACATCACTCACACACCCTGCCTCACTCTCCCACATCCCCCACACACCCAGCTTCACTCTATATTCCCCACACACCCAGCTTTACTCTTCCACATCCCCCACACACCCAGCTTCACAAATTTCCCCCATCCTCCACACACCCAGCTTCACTCTCCCACATCCCCAAACACCCAGCTTCACTCTCCCACATCCCCAAACACCCAGCCTCACTCTCCCACATCACCCACACACCAGCTTCACACTCCCACATCCCCTACACACCTGTCTCACTCTCCCACATCCCCACACACCCTGCCTCATTCTCCCACATCCCCCACACACAGCTTCACTCTCCCACATCCTACACACCCTGCCTCATTCTCCCACATCCCCCCCCCACACACAGCTTCACTCTCCCCCATCCTACACACCCTGCCTAATTCTCCCACATCTCCCACACACCGAGCTTCACTCTCCCACAACCCCTACACACCTGTCTCACCCTCCCACATCCCCACACCCCTGCCTCACTCTCCCCCATTTCCCACACACCCTGAAAAACACTCACACCGCTCACACACCATGCCTCGTTCTCCCCACATAACCCATACGCCCAGCTTCGCTCTGCCACACCCCTCACACGCTCAGCTTCACTCTCCCACACCCTCACACACTCAGCTTCACTCTCCCACACTCCTCACACACACCTTGCTTCACTCTCCCACATCCCCCACACCCAGCTTCACTTTCCCACATCCCCCACACCCAGCTTCACTTTCCCACATCCCCCACACACCTAGATTCATTCTCGCATCCCCCCCACACCGTTTCACTATCCCACACCCCTCACACAATCAGCTTCCCCACATCCCCCACACACCCAGCTTCACTCTCCCACATCCCCCCACACACCAGCTTCACTCTCCCACATCCCCCACACACCCAGCTTCACTCTCCCACATCCCCCACACACCCAGCTTCACTCTCCACATCCCCCACACACCCAGCTTCACTCTCCCACATCCCCACACACCCAGCTTCACTCTCCCACATCCCCCACACACCCCGCTTCACTCTCCCACATCCCCCACACACCCAGCTTCACTCTCCCACATCCCCCACACACCCCGCTTCACTCTCCCACATCCCCCACACACCAGCTTCACTCTCCACCATCCCCCACACACCCAGCTTCACTCTCCCACATCCCCCACACACCCAGCTTCACTCTCCCACATCCCCACACACCAGCTTCACTCTCCACATCCCCACACACCCAGCTTCACTCTCCCACATCCCCCACACACCCCCGCTTCACTCTCCCACATCCCCCACACACCCAGCTTCACTCTCCCACATCCCCCACACACCCAGCTTCACTCTCCCACATCCCCCACACACCCAGCTTCACTCTCCCACATCCCCACACACCCAGCTTCACTCTCTCACATCCCCCACACACCCAGCTTCACTCTCCCACATCCCCCACACACCCAGCTTCACTCTCCCACATCCCCCCACACACCCAGCTTCTCTCCCACATCCCCCACACACCCAGCTTCACTCTCCCACATCCCCCACACACCCAGCTTCACTCTCCCACATCCCCCACACACCCAGCTTCACTCTCCCACATCCCCCACACACCCAGCCGCAACAATGTACAATACCTTGGTACCTTCATTCAAGAAATATTTCTTAAGAGTGACGTGTTCCTCTCTGGTACTAAATTACCCTCAAGTCATCTGGCCTTAAAATCTTTTTTTATTAAATAGTAACAGTTTTTTTTTCCTGCCACTAACTTTAAGAGAAGTTTTTTCCTCACTGATCCAAAATCAACTTTATTTTGTTTCCGCTTTTGAAGCAGTTCTTCAGGTTTCCATAGTCTTAATTAAGACTTTTCAAAGTGAAGGGAAGAATACATGCCCTTTATCCAACCCTCCTTACGCACGCGCGCACACCCTCCTTACGCATGCATGCACACACACACACACACACACACACACACACACATTTTCAGAGAATTGGGTGGTTTGCGAGTGGAAGGATACGGCCTGTCAAAGTAATTTTCAAGGAAGAATCAGTTCGAACCAGGATTCTGCAGAAGAAAGCAAGACTGAGGGACAAACAGGGGTACCAGAGAGTATACCTCGACCGCGACAGAACACAAGAAGAAAGGACTACACTGAAAGAGGGTACAGAGACGCAAGGAGGAACGAGAGGCAATGACGAAGATGAGCAGGACCCAGACAAAGGAGGAAGGGCAAACACACCCCAACAGAATCTCCCACCAAAAGACTCCAACCTCGACATTCCCAACGCAACTGAGCAACCTATACTACAACCCACTCACTTTTCCCCCTGCCACCAACCCCATTCACAAACCTCACCCCAACAGCTGTCCCTTATGGGCATTCTGACCCCACCCCCATCACAAACCCCACCTACACCACACCCCCATATAGGCCCCCACCAAGGCTCTCGCTCCCCCAACCCCAATATTCTTGCATGACCACAATGATAGAAAAGAAACAAAGTTTGGTACACAAACACGGATGGAATAACGAATAAACATGAGGAGTGGAACGAAAGAGTCAGTGAAAAATCCCCAGACATCATAGCAGTCACAGAAACAAAACTCGCTGAGACAATAACAGACACAATCTTCCCAACGGGATATCAGATCCTGAGGAAAGATAGGAGTAGAGAGGGAGGAGGGGTTGCACTGCTCATAAAACACCAATGGGGATTTGAGGAAATGGAAGGCATGGACATGATTGGAGAAAGACTACATTGTAGGTACAATTCAGTCCGGAGAACAAAGTAGTCATTGGAGTGATGTATAACCCACCACAGAACTGCAGGAGGCCAAGAGAGGAGTACGAAGAAAACAACAGGGTGATGGTGGACACACTGGCTGAAGTGGCAAGAAGAGCTCACTCGAGCAGAGCAAAGTTACTGGTAATGGGCGATTTCAACCACAGGGAGATCGACTGGGAAAACCTGGAGCCACATGGGGGTCCCGAAACATGGAGAACCAAGATGATGGATGTACTTGAAAACCTCATGCATCAACATGTCAGGGACACAACCAGAGAGAGAGGGGAGGATGAGCCAGCAAGACGATCTTGTGTTCACCCTGAGCAGTTCAGACATTGAGGACATCACTTACGAGAGGCCCCTTGGAGCTAGCGATCACGTGGTTTTGAGTTTTGATTATATAGTAGAGTTACAAGTGGAGAAGGTAACAGGAACTGAAGGGGACAGGCCAAACCTTCCTGCAGGAGGTTCAGTGGGACAGAAATGGTAGGAAAATCAGTAAACGAGATGATGGAATATGTGGCAACAAAGTGCAAGGAGGCAGAGGAAAGATTTGTTCCCAAGGGAAACAGAAATAATAGGAAGACCAAAACGAGTCCTTGGTTTACCCGAAGGTGTAGGGAGGCAAAAACTAAGTGCAACAGAGAATGGAAAAGGTACAGGAGGCATAGGACCCAGGAAAACAAGATTAGTAGAAGAGCCAGAAACGAGTATGCACAGATAAGGAGGGAGGCCCAGCGACAGTGTGAAAACGACATAGCATCGAAAGTCAAATCTGACCCGAAACTGCTGTATAGCCACATTAGGAGGAAGACAACAGTCAAGAACCAGGTGATAAGGCTGAGGAAAGAAGGTGGAGAACTCACAAGAAACGATCAAGAGGTATGTGAGGAGCTCAACACGAGATTTAAGGAAGTATTTACAGTAGAGACAGGAAGGACTCTGGGGGGACAGACCAGATGGGGACACCAGCAAGGAAAACACCAACAAGTGTTGGAAGACATACATACAGATGAGGAGGAGGTGAAGAAACTGCTAAGGGACATCGATACCTCAGGAGGTGAAGAAACTGCTAAGGGACATCGATACCTCAAAGGCAATGGGACCGGACATCTCCCCGTGGGTCCTTAGAGAGGGAGCAGATATGTTGTGTGTGCCACTTACCACAATCTTCAACACGTCCCTGGAAACTGGGCAACTACCTGAGGTATGGAAGACGGCAAATGTAGTTCCCATTTTTAAAAAAGGAGACAGAAAAGAGGCACTAAACTATAGACCTGTGTCATTGACATGTATAGTATGCAAAGTTATGGAGAAGATTATCAGGAGGAGAGTGGTGGAGCACCTGGAACGGAACAAGAGTATAAATGCCAACCAGCACGGATTCATGGAAGGCAAATCCTGTGTCACAAACCTTCTGGAGTTTTATGATAAAATAACAGAAGTAAGACAAGAGAGAGAGGGGTGGGTTGATTGCATCTTCTTGGACTGCAAGAAGACCTTTGACACAGTTCCTCACAAGAGATTAGTGCAGAAGCTAGAGCATCAGGCGCATATAACAGGAAGGGCACTGCAATGGATCAGAGAATACCTGACAGGGAGGCAACAACGAGTCATGGTACGTAATGATGTATCACAGTGGGCACCTGTGACGAGCGGCGTCCCATAGGGGTCGGTCCTAGGACCAGTGCTATTTTTGGCATATGTGAACGACATGATGGAAGGGTTAGACTCAGAAGTGTCTCTGTTTGCAGATGTGAAGTTAATGAGGAGAATTAAATCTGATGAGGACCAGACAGGACTTCAAAGAGACCTGGACAGACTGAGACACCTGGTCCAGCAAATGGCTTCTCGAATTTAATCCTGCCAAATGCAAAGTCATGAAGATAGGGGAAGGGCACAGAAGACCAAAGACAGAGTATAGGCTAGGTGGCCCAAGACTGCGAATCTCACTCAACGAGAAAGATCTTGGGGTGATTATAACACCGAGCATGTCTCCGGAAGCACTCATCAGATAACTGCTGCATCACATGGGCGCCTGGCAAACCTGAAAACAGCATTCCGATACCTTAGTAAGGAATCGTTCAAGACACTGTACACCGTGTATGTCAGGTCCATACTGGAGTATGCAGCACCTGTTTGGAACCCGCACTTGATAAAGCACGTCAAGAAACTAGAGAAAGTACAAAGGTTTGTGACAAGGTTAGTTCCAGAGCTAAGGGGAATGTCCTATGAAGAAAGATTAAGGGAAATCGGCCTGACGACACTGGAGGACAGGAGGGTCAGGGGAGACATGATAACGACATATAAAATACTGCGTGGAATAGACAAGGTGGACAAAGACAGGATGTTCCAGGGAGGGGACACAGAAACAAGAGGCCACAATTGGAAGTTGAAGACACAAATGAGTCAGAGAGATAGTAGGAAGTATTTCTTCAGTCATAGAGTTGTAAGGCAGTGGAATAGCCTAGAAAATGACGTAGTGGAGGCAGGAACCATACACAGTTTTAAGATTAGGTTTGATAAAGCTCATGGAGCGGGGAGAGAGAGGGCCCAGTAGCAACCGGTGAAGAGGCGGGGCCAGGAGCTAAGACTCGACCCCTGCAACCACAAATAGGTGAGTACACACACACACACACACACCTACCTGGTCAAGCATGTCAAGAAGTTAGAGAAAGTACAAATGTTTGCAACAAGGCTAGTTCCAGAGCTCACGGGAATGTCGTACGAGGAAAGGTTGAGGGAAATCGGACTGACGACACTGGAGGACAGAAGGGTCAGGGGAGACATGATAACGACATTCAAGATACTGCGGGGAATAGACGAGGTGGACAGAGACAGGATGTTCCAGAGAGGGGACACAGAAACAAGGGGTCACAATTGGAAGCTGATGACTCAGACGAGTCACAGGGACGTTAGGAAGTATTTCTTCAGTCAGAGTCGTCAGGAAGTGAAGCAGTGGAGGCAGGAACCATACATAGTTTTAAGAAGAGGCATGACAAAGCTCAGGAAGCAGAGAGGGAGAGGACCTAGTAGCGATCAGTGAAGAGGCAGTGGCCAGGAGCTGAGTCTCGACCCCTGCAACCACAATTAGGCGAGTACAATTAGGCGAGTACTCTCTCTCTCTCTCACACACACACACACACACACACACACACACAGTGGGTGCAGACAGGGGGGCACAAGGCTCCGAGAACCTTAGTGGTTTTTAAGGCGTGCTGTAACTGCTAGCAGTAATCAGTGGAAGTGACAACATCAGTGAACAATACTACGAGTGATAACCAAAGTTATTAGTTAAAAAAAAAAATTGAGAGGAAGCCTGAAATCATTAATATTTCAAAGTGCCAAACGTTAGGGGCTAATAGGCACCTGTTGCCATGCAGATTCAATTATACAAATATCAAAGTGAGTGTAGAAGCGGGTGTTCAAGAATTACCAGTGTTTGGTTAACAAGTGAAATGTGGGGCACCATACAGTGAGGGAAAAAGGTAATAAGCAAAAGGAGAAAGGAAAAATAAAACATATAACAAGGGAAAGCGGCAGAGTAGGCTTCCTGAAGCAGTGACGTCACAACAAGTGCATGCCATTATACATATAAAGTGAAGTGTATATAATGTGAAGTGTATTCTATCATAAGTGAAAAGTGAAATTGCGTGTATGAGCATATATGGTTATAAACATCACAGGTGAAGGATCTCCAAAATAGTGATAGAAGGCCTATGTACGATGACTGTCATCAGCATCTGGCAACCTGTCACCGCACCGCTGCCAGCTCAAGTATTACTCACCTATTGTGGTTGCATGTTGTGGGCTTTGGATTCTGGTCTTGCATCACTGTTAGATACTGGTCACTCACTCCTCTAGAGTAGAAATATCATAGGTAAGGTGAAGATAGTGTTGAGATTATGAGGAGGAGAGCAGTCTAGCGAGGGGTAACGTAGAGGTAACGTAGTATTACTACCGGTATTTATTAGCAGTATGAATACTTAGGAAGCTAGGAAGTCCTCTCTCAATGTGAGCAAGGAATAGGATAATAACCAGCAGTAATTGATATTTAAATCCAGAAAGGGCAATAAGGGGAGAGAGTAATATTACAAGGAAAAACAGCTGGGACTAAATTTGAGCCTACATGACAGAGGTATAACAGATCTTTCAACCACAACCCCTCCCCTACCCCCCTAACCATCTCTCCCTCTCTCTCTCTCTCCTCTCTCTCTCTCTCTCTCACACACTCACACACACACACACACACACACACACACACACAAAGGGTAGACACTCATAGAAGTTTTAGACCCTAGTATCAATTTCCACTTTTTATAACTCAGAATTACTGGTATGTATTAGCAGTATCTCCCCCTCACACCTCTCCCAAACACACGAACACACACATATGCACACATACACATATGCACACACATACACACACACCTTTACTAGGCGAATACACACGCACACCCTTACTAGGTGACTACAGACACACAAACACACATGCACATGTGTGTGCACGTGCACACACACACACACACACACACACACACACACACACACACACACACACCACACACACACACACCCTTACTAGGCAAGTACACACACAAACACAGACACGTAAGGACCCCGGTATCAAGCAGTCACTCTACCCTCATCCTCTTCCCCTTCTAATCCCATCACAAACACAAACCCTTATCCTTCTCTCCCCCTCACCCCTTAATCCCATCCCTCTCTCTCCCACACATGCACACACACACATGCACACACACAGTTAATGAGGAGAATTAAATCTGTTGAGGACCAGGCAGGACTTCAAAGAGACCTGGACAGACTGGACACCTGGTCCAGCAAATGGCTTCTCGAATTTAATCCTGCCAAATGCAAAGTCATGAAGATAGGGGAAGGGCACAGAAGACCACAGACAGAGTATAGGCTAGGTGGCCAAAGACTGCAAACCTCACTCAAGGAGAAAGATCTTGGGGTGAGTATAACACCGAGCATGTCTCCGGAAGCACACATCAATCAGATAACTGCTGCAGCATATGGGCGCCTGGCAAACCTGAGAACAGCATTCCGACACCTTAGTAAGGAATCATTCAAGACACTGTACACCGTGTATGTCAGGCCCATACTGGAGTATGCAGCACCTGTTTGGAACCCGCACTTGATAAAGCACGTCAAGAAACTAGAGAAAGTACAAAGGTTTGCAACAAGGTTAGTTCCAGAGCTAAGGGGAATGTCCTATGAAGAAAGATTAAGGGAAATCGGCCTGACGACACTGGAGGACAGGAGGGTCAGGGGAGACATGATAACGACATATAAAATACTGCGTGGAATAGACAAGGTGGACAAGGACAGGATGTTCCAGGGAGGGGACACAGAAACAAGAGGCCACAATTGGAAGTTGAAGACACAAATGAGTCAGAGAGATAGTAGGAAGTATTTCTTCAGTCATAGAGTTGTAAGGCAGTGGAATAGCCTAGAAAATGACGTAGTGGAGGCAGGAACCATACACAGTTTTAAGACGAGGTTTGATAAAGCTCATGGAGCGGGGAGAGAGAGGGCCTAGTAGCAACCGGTGAAGAGGCGGGGCCAGGAGCTAGGACTCGACCCCTGCAACCACAAATAGGTGAGTACAAATAGGTGAGTACATACACAAGCACACATACACTTGACACATACACATACTCCCCCTTCTCCTAGCCACCTCTCCCTCTCCCCCTAGCCCCCGACCCCTCCCCAAAACCATCTAACCCCCCCCCCAAACCATCTATCCCCCTCCCCCAACCACCTCTCCCCCTCCAATAACCATCCTCCCCTTCTCCCCTAACCATCAATCCCCTTCTCCCCTAACCATCAATCCCCCTCCCCCTAACCATCTATTCCCCTCCCTCTAAATATCTCTCCCCCTTCCTTCTGTGGTGCAATGGGGCAAACTAGAACTAGGATGAGAGCCAAGGGCCCGACAGACAAATCTGGGAGGAAGGTCTGGGAGGCAGAGCTCAAAAAAAGAAAGACTGGGGAAGGAGGCTAGATGAGCTTGCAAGGAAGATAGAGGAGAGGTTAGCAGCAGAGTGCAGAATGCTGGAGCAACATGCCACAGTAGCATAAGCCAAGATACAGAGATTAGAAGAGGAGCTGAGAAATTTGAAACAGCTTAGAGATAAAGATAATACAGAAGAAGCATCAGCAATGTTTACATCAGACACAGACAAAAGGTCTGAAGGGAGCATGGAAGCTAAACTGAATGCAGAGGTCCTGTCAAACCCACATGGGGCCAAAACAGACAGGGAGCACACAAGGACAGCATGAGAGGTTGGAAGACATTGAAGGAACTAGGACATGTGCAGGGACCTTACCAGATACTTGTGGGGGTCAGGAACAGGTGAGCAGGAAGGACAAACCAATGAGCATAGGGGCCACAGCAAGGGAAGGGACTGAAGGAAGGAACACTCCACGGGAAGGAACCAAAACACCTCAGAGGATGCAATGGGAGTCACAGTGAGAGATGGAAAGGGAGAGATCAGTTTTTGTCTATGGGCTAGACGAAGCTGAAGAAGAAACTTATGATGAAAGAAACCAGGAGGAGAAAAAGTGATTGAAGGTATCATGTAGGTGATAGGCGAGGGAGACATGACCCAGGTGGCAAATTTTCGGAGAATCGGGTGGTTCACAAAGAGAAGGAAATGGCCTCTCAAAGTAATTTTCAAGGCAGAATCAACTCAAACCATGACCCTGCAGGAGAAAGCTCGGCTGAGAGGCAAACAGGAGTTCAAGAGTGTACCTCGATTGAGACAGAATTCAGGAGGAAAGGATGATCCTGAAAGAGTGCAAAAACGAGAGGAGGAATGGGAGGAAATGACAAAGAGCAGAATAACCCAGGCACAGGTGGAAGAGCAAGCACACCCCCCAGAAACACCTGCAGAAGGACTCCAGCCACGACACCCCCAAGGCAACTGAACAATCTAAACCAACCATCACCCCCCACACCACAAACCCTACCTCTGCAGCAACCCCCTATGGGAGCTCTTCCTCCACCTCCACTGCAGCCCCCCATAGGCCCCCACCAGGGCTCCTGCTCTCCCAACCCCAGTATTCCCCAGGACCACAGTTACAGTATTAGAACAGAAGTTGAAGGTTTGGTACACAAATGCGGATGGATTAACGAATAAATATGAGGAATGGCAAGAAAGAATCAATGAGAAGTCCCCAGACATCATAGCAGTTACAGAAACAAAACTCACAGAGACAATAACAGATGCAATCTTCCTACCAGGAAACCAGATCATGAGGAAAGATAGAAGGGGCAGAGGGGTTGCTCTGCTTGTAAAAAAATGATGGAAATTTGAGAAAATGGGAGGCATAGACGAGACAGGAGAAAGGGACTACATAGTAGGTACACTTCAGTCTGGGGAGCACAAGGTGGTCATTGCAGTGATGTATAATCCACCACAGAACTGCAGGAGGCCAAGAGAGGAATATGAAGAGAGCAACAGAGCAATGGTGGACACACTTGCTGAGGTGGCAAGAAGAGCTCACTCCAGCAGAGCAAAGTTGCTGGTTATGGGTGATTTCAACCACAGGGAGATTGACTGGGAAAACCTGGAGCCACGTGGGGGTCCCGAAACAGAGAGCCATGATGCTGGATGTGGTGCTGGAAAACCTCATGCACCAACATGCATGGGGTGCTGGAAAACCTCATGCACCAGAGTGAGAGGGGACGATGAACCAGCAAGATTGGACCTTGTGTTCACCCTGGGCAGTTCGGACATTGAGGACATCACATATGAGAGACCTCTAGGAGCTAGTGACCACGTGGTTCTGTGCTTTGAATACATAGTAGAGTTGCAAGTGGAGAGAGTAACAGGAGTTGAATGGGAAAATCCAGACTATAAAAGATGGGACTACATAGGTTTGAGGAACTTCCTGCAGGAGGTTCCGTGGGACAGAGAACTGGCAGGAAAGCCAGTAAATGAAATGATGGAATATTATTATTTTTTTATTAACACACTGGCCGATTCCCACCAAGGCAGGGTGGCCCGAAAAAGAAAAACTTTCACAATCATTCACTCCATCACTGTCTTGCCAGAAGGGTGCTTTACACTACAGTTTTTAAACTGCAACAGTGGAAAGGTTTATTCCCAAGGGCAACAAACAATGTGAAGACCAGAACAAGCCCCTGGTTTACCCGATGGTGTAAGGAGGCAAAAACAAAGTGCAATAGAGAATGTAAAAAGTACAAAAGGCAGAGAACACATGAAAATAGGGAGATTAGTTGCAGAGCCAGGAACGAGTATGCACAGGTAAGGAGGGAGGCCCAGCGACAGAATGAAAATAACATAGCTTCGAAAGTCAAGACTGACCCGAAATTGTTGTATAGCCACATCAGGAGGAAGAAGACAATCGAAGACCAGGTGATCAGAATGAGGACAGAAGGTGGAGAACTCACAAGAAATGATTAGGAGGTAGGTGAGTAGCTAAACAGGAGATTTAAGGAAGTTTTTACAGTAGAGACAGGAAGGGCTCTGGTAAGACAGCACAGAAGGGAACATCAAGAGGGAATATACCAACAAGTATTGGATGACATACAAACAACCGAGGAGGAGGTGCAGAAGCTGCTAAGTGACCTTTATACCTCAAAGGCGATGGGTCTTTAGAGAAGGAGCAGAGATGCCGTGCTTGCCCCTAACCACAATCTTCAACACATCCCTTGAAACTGGGCAACTACCCGAGAAATGGAAGACAGCAAATGTAGTCCCCATATTTAAGAAAGGAAACAGAAACGAGGCACTAAACTACAGACCGGTGTCTCTGACATGTATAGTATGCAAAGTCATGGAGAAGATTATCAGGAGGAGTGGTGGAACACCTGGAACGGAACAAGATTATAAATGAAAACCAGCATGGGTTCATGGAAGGCAAATCCTGTGTCACAAACCTTCTGGAGTTTAATGACAAGGTAACAGAAGTAAGACACGAGAGAGAGGGATGGGTTGATTGCCTTTTCCTGGACTGCAGGAAGGCCTTTGACACAGTTCGTCACAAGAGATTAGTGCAGAAGCTGGAGGATCAGGTGCATATAATAGGGAGGACACTGCAATGGATCAGGGAATACCTGACAGGGAGGCAACAACGAGTCATGGTACGTGAAGAGGCATCACAGTGGGCGCCTGTGACGAGTGGGGGTTCCACAAGGGTCAGGTCTAGGACCAGTGCTATTTTTGATATATGTGAATGACATGATGGAAGGGACACTCTGAAGTGTCCCTATTCGCAGATAATGTGAAGCTGATGAGAAGAATTAAATTGGATGAGGCAGGACTGCAAAGAGACCTGGACAGGCTGGACACGTGGTCCAGAAACTGGCTTCTCGAATTCAACCCTGCCAAATGCAAAGTCATGAAGATTGGGGAGGGGCAAAGAAGACCGCAGACAGAGTATAGGCTAGGTGGACAAAGACTACAGACCTCACTCAGGGAGAAAGATCTTGGGGTGACCATAACACCGAGAACGTCACCGGAGGCACACATCAACCAAATAACTGCTGAAGCATACAGGCGCCTGGCAAACCTGAGAATAGCGTTCCAGTACCTTAAGGAATCGTTCAAGACACTGTACACTGTGCATATTAAGCCCATACTGGAGTATGCAGCACAAGTCTGGAACCCACGCCTGGTCAAGCACGTCAAGAAGTTAGAGAAAGTGCAAAGGTTTGCAACAAGGCTAGTTCCAGAGCTCAGGGGAATGTCGTACGAGGACAGGTTGAGGGAAATCGGACTGACGACACTGGAGGACAGAAGGGTCAGGGTAGGCATGTTAACGACATACAAGTTACTGCGGGGAATAGACAAGGTGGACAAAGACAGGATGTTCCAGAGAGGGGACACAGAAACAAGGGGTCACAATTGGAAGCTGATGACTCAGACGAGTCACAGGGACGTTAGGAAGTATTTCTTCAGTCATAGAGTAGTCAGGAAGTGGAATAGCCTAGCAAGTGAAGTAGTGGAGGCAGGAACCATACATAGTTTTAAGAAGAGGTATGATAAAGCTCAGGAAGCGGAACGGAGAGGACTAGTAGCGAATCAGTGAAGAGGCGGGGCCAGGAGCCGAGTCTCGACTCCTGCAACCACAATTAGGTGAGTACAATTAGGAGAGTACAGACACACCTTCTGGCGGGGCCAGGAGCTGTGACTGGACCCCTGCAACCACAACTAGGTGAGTACACACACACAAAAACACACACACACACACAACACACGAACACACCACACACACACACACACACCATTTTACGTCAGGCCATACTGGAGTATGCAGCACCAGTTTTGAATCCACACCTGGTTAAGCACGTTAAGAAAAGGTTTGCGAAAAGACTAGTCCCAAAGCTAAGGGAATTGTCCTACGAAGAAAGCTTAAGGGAAATCGGCCTGACGACACTGGAGGACAGGAGGGTCAGGGGAGACATGAAAACGACATACAAAATACTGCGTGGAATAATAAGGTAGACAAAGACAGGATGTTCCAGAGATGGGACACAGAAACAAGAGGTCCCAACAGGAAGTTGAAGACTCAGATGAGTCAAAGGGATGTTAGGAAGTATTTATTCAATCATAGAGTTGTCAGACCATGGAATAGCCTAGAAAGTGACGTAGTGGAGGCGGGAACCATACATAGTTTTAAGATGAGGTTTGATAAAGCTCATGGAGCAGGGAGAGGGAGGACCCAGTAGCAATCAGTGAAGAGGCAGGGCCAGGAGCTATGAATCTACCCCTGCAACCACAAATAGGCGAGTACACATGCGCACACACACATACATACAATTTTACACAAAGCTGGAGGATCTAGAGCATTCTAACAGGATAAAAAAAAGGGACCTCAAAAGGGAAGATGTAAAGGCAAGGGAACTGAGAATGGCTGGTCTGGAAAGGAAAAATGGGTAGAAAGGCTCAAGACTAAAATGGACCAAGAATGGAGAAAAGGTTAAACGAGCTTTGCAGTAATATGTAAGAGAAGTTATCTGCAGAGAGCAAGAAGCAGGAAGCAGGAGCTGTAGCTGCTGCAGCAAAGATACAAAGACTTGATGAAGAAATGGATGTTCTGAAGATATAAAGATGAGGTCCAAAAAGAGCAAAGTGATTGATATGGAAACCAACAGGTAGCGAGGGGACTGAAGGAGGGGATCGAGCTAGGAAGTCCCTTGTAGAAATAATATCAGGCTAACAGGGTGCACGGGAGACAAGGGAAACAACGAAGGAGATGCTTTAGTCAGATCCAGAGAAATGGAGGGAAAAATGGAAAGAGGAGAGGGAGATGTCATTAATTATTCATGGGCTTCAAGAGGCTGAAAGGAAGATCTATGATAAAAGAAAGCATTGGGAGGATAATGAGATTAAGAGCATTGAATAGCAGGAGAGAAGGACATGTCTCAGGTAGAAAAATTTCACAGACTTGGGGGTATTCGAGGGAAAAAAAATCGACCAGTCAAATTGACATTCAAGATAGAAGTGGCACAGAACAGGATTCTATAACAGAAGCCATCATTAAAGGATTCTCAAGAATATCAATGAGTGTACCTTGATTGAGACAAAATGTGAAAAGAGAACAGCTGAGAGTGAGAGTAAGACGAAATCAGTGGAAGGAAAGAGAAAGGACAGGCAACGACAGACAGGAAAGTTCAGCCTCAGGGAGAACATCAAGCACAAATATTTGCAGAATCCCCTCAGCCCCCGTAACCCCATACTAACAAAAAACAATAACCAGAAACAAACCACATTTCATAGCCCCCCTTCCCCCCAGCACTAATTTGACAATTAGGGCAGCCTCCCATAATATTCTGCCGTGCCTCCCATACCCTCAGCCTATACCATCATTTTCTACCTTCCAAAATACAGTACAGGAAAGGATGCTAAAGGTATGGTACACCAATGCAGTTGGAATAAATAAAAATGAAGAGTAGCAAGAACGAATTATTGATGCATCTCCTGACATCATAGCACTGACAGAGACGATACTTACGGGAATTATAACAGATGCATTCTTTTCAACTGGATATCAGATCCTGAGGAAAGACAGAACAGATGAGGGGGGAGCATAGTGGCACTGCTCATCAAAATCCAGTGGAGTTTCGAGGAACTGGCAGGAATGAACAGAAGGGAAACAGACGACTTCACTGTAGGAACACTTCAGACCAAGTCCAAATATGATGATAGCAGTGATGTACAACCAACCACTGAACAGCAGGAGGCCAAGACAAGAGTATGATGAGCACAATAGAGCAATGGCGGGTACACTAGCTGAGGTAGCAAGTAGGGCTCATATGGGAAGGACAAAATTACTCATAATAAGGGATTTCAGAGATGTTGACTGGGAATACCTAGAGCCACATGGGGGGCCAGAAATATGAAGGACTCGGATGGAGACAATATTGGAGAACTTCATGCACCAACATGTTAGGGATACAATCAGAGAGAGAGAGAGAGGAGGAGAGAGAGAGAGAGAGAGAGAGAGAGAGAGAGAGAGAGAGAGAGAGAGAGTGTTGCAGCAAGGCTGGATCTCATATTCGCTTAGAATAATTCAGTTATATGGAATATCACATACGAAAGACCCCTTGGTGCTAGTGATCACGACGTCATGAGTTTTGAATACCTTGTAGAGTTAACAGTCGAGAATGCAGTAGCATGAGGACAGCAGAAGCCAGACCTAAAGAAAGGGGACTACGTAGGCATGAAAAGATTCCTACATGAAGTGCAGTGGGAAAAGAACTAGTGGGAGAGATAGTGAATGAAATAATGGAACTAGTGACCACTAAGTGCAGGGAGGCAGAGAAGAAGTTCATACCAAGGGTAACAGAAAAAATGGAAAGACCACAGTGAGACCATGGTTTAAGTAGAGGTGCAAAGAGGCCAAAGCCAAGTGTGCTAGAGCATTGAGGAAATGTAGAAAGCAAAGGACTCAGAAAACAAGGAGTTGAGCAAAAGAACCAGAAACGAATATGCAGTGATACAGAGAGAGGCCCAGAGGCAATATGAGAACGACATAGCGCCAAAAGCCAAATCTGAGCCAAAGTTCTTATCCAGTCACATTAGGAGAAAACAAGAGTCAAGGACCAGGTAATCAGGCTAAGGAAAGAAGGAGGGGGGCTCACAGTCACCAGGAAGTATGTGATGAACTTAACAGAAGATTTAGATAAGTATTCACAATAGAGACAGAAATGATTCCAGCAAACCGTGGAGGTAGGGTGCACCAGCAAGTGCTGGACACAGTACATACAACCAAGGAAGAGGTGAAGAAACTTCTAGGTGAACTAGATACCTCAAAAGCAGTGGGCCCAGATAGCATATCTCTATTGATCCTGAGAGAGGGAGCAGAGGAACTGCATGCGCCACTAGCAGCAATCTTCAATAAATCTATCGATACTGGGCAATTGCCCGAGACGTGAAAGACAGCAAACGTAATTCCATATTTTTAAGAAAGGAGAAAGGCAGTGTTAAACTATATACCAGTGTCTCTGACTTGTACAGTATGTGAAGCCAAGAAAAAGATTATCAGGAGAAGAGTGGTGGAGCACAATGAAAGGATTGGGATCAAACATGACAATCAACACGACTTCAGAGATGGGAAATCCTGTGTCACAAATCGAGTTCTACGATAAGGACGCAAAAGTAAAACAGGAGATAGAAGGATGGGTAGATTGGCTCTTTTTGGAGTGCAAAAGCTTTTGACACAGTACCATGCCTTAATTCCATCAGTATAACAACATTTGTCTTTTGCAAACATACAGGGTCTAAAGTCGTCGGCAAACAATAAAATTCCTTACATCAAGGGACTGCTCACAGAGTCAAATGCAATGTTTGCAGCATTCACAGAGACCCACATAAAGGATCATTATGACAACGAAATATGGATCCCAGGTTATAACCTATTCAGATGCGACAAACTAAACAGGCAACAAGGGGAGGGGGGGAAGGGGTTGGCCTGTACATCACAGAGTCGCTCATTTGCTCAGAACTAAACACTTCAAATGATGTAGTTGAAGTTTTGGCGGTAAAGAATGAAAACCCAAATCATGTCATTGCGATTGTATACAAGCCTCCTGATGCAACTTCACAGCAATT
The DNA here is from genome assembly GCF_026875155.1 of Cherax quadricarinatus. Lineage (NCBI taxonomy): Eukaryota > Metazoa > Arthropoda > Malacostraca > Decapoda > Parastacidae > Cherax > Cherax quadricarinatus. The sequence continues at coordinate 17,959,633 of NC_069404.1, forward strand.
CCGATAGCAGCTTTTGAAAATTAACCCCTCTCTGGAAAATCTCTCAACTCCTGCCCCAAACATCTTGCTACTGGGAGATTTCAACTTGAGACACCTAAAATGAAGGAGTGTAGCAAATAATATTTTAGTGGAGATCACCCCGGGAGGCAGCCTAGATGAAAATTCACACACACACGACCTATTAAATCTCTGCACCAAATTCACCTTAAACCAGTAAATATTAGAGCCTACAAGACTAGAAAATACGTTGGACGTCATCTTCACTAACAACTACGATCTGATACACAGTATAACTGTATCGAAGACAATACACTCAGATCATAACATAAGAGGTACAGACATGTACGCTCAGGGCTCCTAACCAGCAAAATGTGATCAGTCATGAGGGTGTCTTCACAAAATTCAATTTCAATAATAAAAACATGCAATGGGAACAAGTCAACTAGGTCCTAAATGAAACAAGCTGGGAAGATGTTCCAAACATGGATCCTAACCTTCGCCTAGTAAAAATAAACTTTGTGGTTCTTGAGATCTGCTCAAGGCACATTCCATTAAGAAAAAAGAAAGAGAAAGTGTAAACTAGAAAGAGAGAGACGTTCCCTATACAGACGAAGGCGAAGAGTCAGAGCTGCTGAAAGGGACCAATATATCTGAAATACGAAGGGAAGCACTGGTTAATGAAATTGCAAATATCGAACTTAAGCTGAAGCAATCTTACAGGAGACACGAATCGCAGGAAGAACTAAAAGCCATAAAGGAAATTGAAAAAAAAAACACTTCTTCTCTTATGTCAAATTTAATTAAGGGAAAAACAACATCCAGTATTGGGGCCCTGCTTAGGCGAGATGGGACATACACAGATGACAGTCAAGAAATGAGTGAGATATTAAAGTCCCAATACGACTCAGCGTCCAGCGAGCCGATGCCCAGACTAAAGGTCGACAATCCAAATGAATTCTTCATGAACAAGACCCAAAATCTGATAGTCTCAAAAATCTCAGATATTATCTTAACATCCCAAGACTTTGCAAAGACAGTAAATGACATGCCCATGCACGCTGCCCCAGGCCCAGATTCATGGAACTCCGTGTTCATCAAGAACGGCAAGAAGCCCCTGTTGCGTGCCTTCAGCATTCTGTGGAGAGAGAGCATGGACACAGGGGTCTTCCCACACTCACTAAAAGTAACAGACATAGCCCCACTCTACAAAGGTGGCAGTTAAGCAATTGCAAAGAACTACAGACCAATAGCACTAACATCCCATATCAATATAACCTTTGAAAGGGTTCTAAGATCGGCAACCACCTAGATACCCATCAGTTACACAACCCAGGGCAACACAGATTTAGAGCAGGTCGCTCCTGCCTGTCCCAGCTACTGGACCACTGTGACAAGATCCTGGATGCTGTAGAGGTTAAACAAAATACAAATGTAGTATACACAGACTTTGCAAAAGCTTTCAACAAATGTGACCATGGTATAATTGCGCACAAAATGCGTGATAAAGGAATAACTGAAAAAGTTGGTAGATGGATCCATAACTTCCTGATAAAGAGTAATAGTAAACGGTTAATTCTGAGGCAGCTACGGTGAAGAGCCCGAGCCTTTAGCTCATACGACTGTCATTCCCATTTGCCCCCTTGGGGTGGGGATGGCAGACCAGAGAGGCCTAGCTTGTGGCTAGGCCTGGGGACAGTTGGTCCCAAAGATGAGGAGGTACTTGTGCCTCCTCCCATGGGAGACTTAGGTCTCAGACACTTGCTAAAGAGGGAGCCAAGGCCGGGCCACCACTTGGAAAAGGCCCGGGCCGGGAGAATACCGGCTAATTTTTAAGAAGAAGGTGAAAAAAGCTCTGTTCCACTAGGCACAGTACTCTCTCCCATTCTACTCCCCATCCTCATATCTGACAGATATAAACCATAGCTCCGTGTCTTCCTTTGCGGATGACACCCGAATTGCCATGACAATAACCTCCATCGAAGACACCGCGAGAATGTAAGCGGACATCAACGAAATCTTCAAATGGGCCACTAAAAACAATATGAAGTTCATTGAAGAGAAATTTCAACTACTCAGATATGGAAAACTTGAGGAAATTAAAACTGTACCAGGGTATACAACAAATTCTAACAATACAATAGAGCGAAAATGTAATGTGCAGAATCTGAGAGTTATAATGCTAGAGAATCTCACCTTCAAAGGCCACAACAATATATCTACCGCAGCTGCTAGGAAAATGATAGGATGGATAATGAGAACATTCAGAACTAAGGACGCCAAGCCCAGGATGATTGCCTTTAAATCGCTTGTACTCTCTAGGCTGGAGTACTGCTGTACAGTAACTGCCCCCTTCAAGGCAGGCAAAATTGCAGACCTGGAGAGTGTACAAAAAACTTTCATGGCACACAAGTACGATTAGCACCTAAATTACTAGGAATGATTGAAGGCCCTTGATTTGTATTCACTGGAACGCAGGCGAGAGATATACATAATATGCAGATGGAAAATCCTAGAAGGATTAGTACCAAACTTGCACACGAAAATCACTCCCTATGAAAGTTAAAGACTCGGCAGGAGATGCAACATTCCCCCAATGAAAAGCAGGGGCGCCACGAGTACACCGAGACAAAACACAATACGTGTCCTGGGCCCAAGACTGTTCAACTGCCTCCTAACATATATAAGGGAATTACCAATAGACCCCTGGCTGTCTTCAAGAAGGCACTGGCCAGGCACCCAAAGTCAGTACCCGACCAGCCGGGCTATGGATCGTACATCAGTGTGTGTGGCCAGCAGTAACAGCCTGGTTGATAAGACCCAGATCCACCATGAGGCCTGATCTCAGACCGAGCTGCGGGGGCGTTGACCCCCGAAACCCTCTCCAGGTAAACTCCAGGTAAGAGACTGGTACAAAAATTAGAGGAGCGGGCAGGAATAGTAGGGAAAGTACTGTACTGCAATGGATCAGGGAATACCTAACATGAAGGAAACAACGAGTGTTGGTACCTGATGAAGTGTCAGAGTGGGTGCATGTGTCAAGTGGAGGTTCCACAAGGGTCAGTCCTAGGTCCAGTGCTGTTTTTGGTATTCGTGAATGACATAGTGGGAGGAATACTCAGAAGTGTCGCTGTTTGCTGATGATGTGAAAGTGATGAGAATACAAGCGGGCGAGGATCAGCTAAAATTACAAGGGGATCTAGACAAACTACAAGTCTGGTCCGACAAATGGTGTTGAGTAATGGTATTACCAGCTAAGCTTATACATTTTGTATAGGGAAAACTTAACTTAGAAAGACAGCTCATCGCCTGCACAGCCGCCCCTGCAGACGAGGTCTTGAGAAGCTGTAGAAGTCATTCCTCAACGGGCTGAAATGAGTAATAATTTGTAAGATTATAAATTACCCCTAGGGGGTGTTATGTCAGCATATTTCATTCACTGATTGCTGACAAATTACGTACTTGTTTAGACTCAAAAGTCCGCACCTTACTGCCGACTATAGGTTGATTACAAACTCCTTGCGACTCAAGAACTGCAGTCCTCAGTATAAGAAATTCGTAACCTACCTTGCTCTTGTAGCGTGAGCTATGGTGTTCTTCACACCTTCGACAGATATCGGTGACTTGATAGAAGCTGAAGTGTCCTTGGATGTCCAAGTCTTCCATAGTCTAGGAATACGCACACTGGTACACTATGTTCCACAAGATTTGTCTTTATTGTTCACAATCTTATCACTAAAGAAGCTGATCACACTTCTCTTAAGTGTTTATTGTGTTTTATGAGACACTTTGTTCACACTAACGCACGGATCAGTGTTCTTTGTTGGTTATCCTGGCGTCAGTGTCACTCTCAGAGTCAAAAGTAATCTGAAGACGCCACAGCACCCCACGCCATTACTGCCCCTAGCACATAAATGAAAAGCTGACCTAGTACTTTTACTTCCTTGCCACTTCCTCCATGAAGCAAAGCAGAATGCTTGATTCTTGCTGTCTTAAGCATAGACAACAATATACACTATATTTACCAAGATAATAAAGTGGGAGCAGGATTTTCCTTAATTGTCCTGCTAAGGTAAGAGATGGACTGTCTCTTATTAAACTACGCTTTACAACACTGGACTCTTGCATGGAGCAGCGGTCGCTTGATCACTCGTCGCATACTGGTACTGCATTTGGGATCAATTACTCGCTGTAGCAGTAATCAACATATTTGCCCCATCTGAGAGGGCTGGGCCCCTCAGGGCTGAAAGGGGCTAAAGGGGGCTGATACCCCCTCCTGGATAAAATTTCTCCACAAATGGCTCCTGGAGTTTAACCCCAGTAAGTGCAGTCATGAAGATTGGGGAAAGACAAAGAGGACCACAGACGGAGTACAGGTTAGGGGATGAAAGGCTGCAAACGTCACTTAAAGAAAAAGATCTTGGGGTAAGCATTATAACGAACATGTCCCAGGCACATATCAATCAAATAACTGCAGCAGCCTATGGGTGCTTGGCAAACCTGAGAATAGCATTTCGATATCTGAGTAAGGAGTCATTCACGACACTGTACACCGTGTACGTCAGGCCTATATTGGAATATGCAGCACCAGTATGGAACCCACATCTAGTAAAACACGTCAAGAATTTGGAGAAAGTGCAAAAGTTTGCAACAAGATTAGTCCCGGTACTGAAGGGTATGTCTTACGAGGAAAGGTTAAGAAATCTCAACCTGATGACACTAGAGGATAGGAGGGACATGATAACGATGTATAAATACTTAGAGGAACTGACATGGTGGACAGGGCTGAAATTTTTCGAAGATGAGGGGCCACAAATGGAAATTGAAAACCCACATGAATCATAGGGATGTTAGGAAGTATGTCTTCATCCTTAGAGTTGTCAGGAAGTGGAATAATCTTAAGAGTGAAGTAGTGGAGGCAAGTTCCATACATAGCTTTAAGAAAAGGTATGATCAAGCTCATGGAACAGGGAGAGAATAACCTAGTATCGACCAGTGAAGAGCGAGCCAGGAGCTATGACTCAACTCCTGCAACCACATACAGGTGAGTATACACACACACACACACACACACACACACACACACACACACACCACACACACACACACACACACACTTTACATCTCAGGTTAAGATATCTTTTGAAAGTCGTGAAAGACTGAATAATGAAGTTTTGGGGCTAACTGTAGATATCCATCAAACACTGCTAAGTCACCCTCTCAAACACAAGATCTTCTCACACCACCACCACCTCTCTATCACCTGTCTCGGCTGCTTTTACCCTTCACAAAAATTGGTTCTCAAACCTGCCTCAGCTACACTAATGAGGTTACCACGAAAAAAAATTCTTCACAAAAATCTGCCCGCCACTCATTCACTTGTCTCCTCCACTTTCTCCTAACTTCTAATAGTCTTTTTCCACCTCCATCCTCCCCCAACTCCCACCACCTCTCTCAATGTGCTCTGAACAACTGTTCCCATAGACAAGATTCCTGGTGTGTCACAGTTTATTACATCACAAAAGCAATTAATCTCTTGTATTGATCGTACTATTCAAATTAATGTCTTCTAATATAATTAAAGTAAAGAAAGTCCCACCCCTTTCTACTTTGGTGGAATAATTGTCTACACCACTATTTGTCTACACGACCACTGTATTTGCCAGTCTACAAAGGAGATATGAAAATAAAAAGCTTACGCCTTTTAAAGGCCCGTGTATTTTACCAAGGAAATTTGTTAATGTTACATTTTTAGTAAAATTACCTTAAATTTTTTAGCAGATTTTTTTTTTTTTTTTTTTTTTGCAAAATGGCATTTGTTTGGTGAAAATGGGAAATATATTGTAAAATGGAATTGTTTTGTGAAAGGATGTGTAAGGTGAATGTGATTGCACATTCAGGAGTGAATGAAGATGTAATGAGTGAACATTTATCAGGCTACAATGGATATGTTTGTGTAGAATGTTGACTGTTCAGGTCTGGATGATAACTGGGATAAAGTAATTATTTTTCAAAATATGAACGAGGGGTAAATGAGTAAATGTGTTTGTACTTTCAGGAGTGAAAGGCATGTAACGAGTGAATATTTTTCTCATGTGTGAATGAGAATCCGCTGGTGAATATGTGGGTTTTTTGGGCGGGAGAAATGAAGGTGTGATGAGTGAATATTTGTGTGTTCAGGTCTGGACGAGAAGTGTTTGGAGAATGTATTTAATTATTCAATATTTTAGTGTCCCGTGATCATTTTCCGAGTCGTCAATAAAGTGTAGTAATGAATGGGTGTGTTTACAATGGGCGACAGGTTTGGATTACTACTACTTGGGATACTGAGACTCTAGTTGTTGCTAGTTTTGGTGCACTTAAGGTAGTTGTGAAATTTGATTTTATGGAAGAAATATGGGTTAGTGGGAGTGTAGGCAATGAGGCTGAAGAAGTATGGGGTAGATTTTAGAAAGTAGTCTTAGAGTGTTCAGCATAAGTTTGTGGTTATAGGAAAGTGGGTGCGGGAGGGAAGAAGAACGTGGAATGATGAGGTAAAGAGAGTAAGAGAAACAGGATCTAACACGAAGTGGGAGCTGTCACAGTTGCTCTTTGCTCATGGCATTGCTGTTGGGAGATTCTGAAGAGAAATTGCACAGGTTAGTGGATGAGTTTGGAAGGGTATGTAAAGGAAGGAAATAAAGTTAACATAGGGTAGAGTTAGGTGATCAGGATAAAAAATTTAGGTAATGAAAGACTGGATGTCAGACTGGAGGGATGGAGTATGGAGTATTTGGGAGTGGACTTGTCAGCAGATGGGTCTGTGAAAGATAAGGTGAATCATAGAATTTACGAGGGGGGAAAAGTCTGTGGAGACAAAGAACGTTATCCATGGCAGTGAAAAGGGGAATGTGAAAGTATGGTCATGCAGACGCTCTTATACGAGTATGAAGCATGGGTGGTCACTGTCACAAGGAGAATGAAGGCAGTGGAGACGTGTCTGAAGACACATCTGTAATTTTTAAATTAGGAGGCATTACCCAGGGGGCTGAGGAAGGTTTGTTGAGGTGATTAGGTCATTTAAAGAGGAAGGAACGAAATATAATGATCAGGAGTGGAAGGAAGGTGGGGGTAGGGGTCGGCCTAGGAAAAGTTGAAGGGAGAGGGTAAAGGAGGTTTTGTGTGCGAGGAGCTTGGACTTCCAGCAAGCATGCACGAGTGCGTTAGATAGGAAGACGTGGAGACAAGTGGTTTTTAGGACTTTACGTACTGTTGGAGTGTGAGCAAGGTAACATTTATGAAGGAATTCAGGGAAACCGGCAGGCCGGACTTTAGTCCTGAAGATGGAAAGTACAGTGTCTGCACTCTGAAGGAGGGGTGTTAATGTTGCAGTTTTATAACTGTAGTGTAAGTGCGCCTCTGGCAAGACAATGATGGAATGAATGATGAAAATGCTTCTTTTTTCCGGGTCACAATGCCTTGGTGTGAAACTGCTGATGTGTTAATAAAATAATTTAAAAAGTCTTATTTCATTCCATCTCTGCAGAGTGGTATTTTGTCTATGGGAATATTTTATGAAAGGATTATGAGGAAGTTGTGTGAGATGGAGTAGGGAGGGTGGAGGTGGAGGAGACAGGTGGAGGAACGATGGGCAGAGTTTTTGTAGCGAGAGTTTTCTCTTGTTGATTCATTAGTGTGTCGAGGACAGGTGCGGGAACAAATTTTAGGAAAATATAAAAGTACTTGAGAGAGGTGATTGAGAGGTGTAGGAAGACTTCAGTTAATAGTGACTGATGACAATCTATATCGTCTTTCCACCATGTTTAACAGGTATCTTTGTTTTGCAATGTACTGAGAGTTTGTGTATAGGTGTGTGCGCATGTGTGTGCTCGAGTTCGCGCGAGGTGAGAGGGGGGAGAAGGAGGGAGAGAGAGAGAGAGAGAAACAGCATCCCCATACATCAAAGCAATCATAGCGACATTGCTCACGGAAGTGATAACAGGATATGATTTTCCTGTCTGGTCATCAGATCTTGAGCAAAGACACGGGGCAGGGGATGAGAGGAGGAGTTGCACTACTCATTAAAAACCAATGGAGTTTTGGAGATGGGAGGTCTAGTTAGTGTAGCAGATGTCTACATAGTAGTAGTGCATACTGGGAGCCCAAAAGTGGTGATAGCAGTAATGTACAACCTACCACCGAACAGCAGGAGGCCAAGACATGAATAAGATGAGAGCAACAGAGTGACTGTGGACACACTGAGGTGGCCGGAAGGGCCCACATGAATGTGGCAAAGTTACTAGTTGTAGATGATTTCAACCGCGAAAAGATTGACCGGGAAAACCTAGAAATGTGGAGGGCTATGATGATGAAGGTGGTAATGGAAAACCTTATGCACCAACATGTAAGGGACACTATCAGAAGAGAGGAGGGGAAGAACCAGCAACGCTTGACCTCTTATTCACCTTGAGTAGTTCAGACATTGGGGGATATCACAAAAGACCACACAAAGCAAACGATCATGTGGTCCCGAGCCTTGACTACATTGTAGATCAAGCAGTAGAAAGTGAAACAGTACAAGAAGGACAGGAGAAGCCAAACTACAAAAGTGAGGACTACACGGGCATGAGGTAATTCCTGCACGATGTGCAGTGGGGAAGCGAACTGGAGGGAAAGACAGTAAATGAAATAATCGATTACGTGTCCACAAACCGCAGGGAGGCAGAGAAGTTCATACCCAAGGGCAACAGAAATAATGGGTAGACCAGAACGAACCTTTGGTTCACCTGAAGGTGTGCTAGGTATGTTAGGTGTGCTAGAGCATGAAAAAAGTATAAAAGAAAGGATTCATGAAAATGAGGAGACGAGCCAAAGAGCCAGAAACGAATATACATGAATAAGGAGAGAGGCCCAGCGGCAATACAAGAATGATGTAGCATCGAAAGCCAAATCTGACCTAAAGCTGTTGTACAGCCACATCAGGAGGAAACCATCAGTGAAGGACCAGGCAATCAGGCTAAGGAAGGAGGAGAGATCACAAGAAACGATCAAGAAGTATGCGAGGAACTCAAGAGATTTAGGAAAGAATTCTCAGTGGAGACAGAAAGGCTTCTAGCAAACCCGGATGGCAGTGTACACCAATAAGTGCTACACACGACTAAGGTGAAGAGACTGCTAAGAGAACTAGATTCCTCAAAAGGTGGTGGGATCGCACATCTCTCAATGGATCCTGAGAGAGGGAACAGAGGTGCTATGCGTGCCTATAAATTTTTTCAACACATCTATAGTAACTATCTGAAGTGTGGAAGACCACAAATATAGTCCTAATTTTCAAGAAAGGAGACATGCAGCATTAAACAACAGGTCAGTGTCACTGATATATATACTTTGCAAACTCATGGAGACGATTATCAGAAGAAAAGTGGTGGAGCTCGTAGAAAGAAATGGGCTTATGCATGACAAACACCATGGTTTCAGGGAGGGGAGAATCCTGTTTCACGAACCTTTTGGAGTTTTACGACACGGTAACAGAAGTAAGACAGGAGGGAGATGGAGGGAAGGAGAGAGAGGTGGGTAGACTGCATTTTCTTGGAATGTAACAAGGTTTTTGGTACAGTTCCGCACAAAAGATTAGTGCAAAAGCTAGAGGAGCAGTCAAGAATAACGGGAAAAGCACTGCAATGAATCAAGAAATATCTTACAGAAGGAAACAAAGAGTGAAGGTATGCGAGGTGTCAGGGTGAGTGCATGTGACGAGCGGGGTCCGACAAGGGTCAGTTCTATGGTCAGTGCTGTTTCTGAATTATGGCTTCTCGATTTTAACCCAACTGGAAAGTCATGAAGCTTGGGGAAACAAAAAAAGACAGCAATTGGAGTACATGCTCGGGGGTTAAAAACTACAAATCTCGCTCAAGGAAAAGGATTTTGGGGTGAGCATCACACCAAACATCCCCCGAGGCGAACATCAATCAAATAACTGCTGCATCATATAGACGCATCTAAGGAGTCATTCACCACACTGTACACTGTACGTCAGTCCCATATCGGAGTACGCAGCACCAGTATGGTATCCACACCTGGTCAAGCAAGTCAAGAAATTAGAGAAAATATAAAGATTTGCAAAAAGACTAGTCCCGGAACTGGCAAAGCTCTCGCTTCACACACGGAGGGCCCGGGTTCGATTCTCGGCGGGGTAGAAACATTTCAACGCGTTTCCTTACCCCTGTTGTCCTGTTCACCTAGCAGCAAGTAGGTAGCTGGGTGTTAGCCGACTGGTGTGGGTCGCACCCAGGGGGACAAGATTGAGGACTCCAATGGAAATAAGACAGTCCTTGATGACGCACTGACTTTCTTGGGTTTTCCTGGATGGCTAACCCTGCGGGGTTAAAAATCCGAATGAAATCTTAATTCAACCTGACGACACTGGAGGAAAGGAGGGATGGAGGGGGACATAAGGACTTATAAAATACTGAGAGGAATTGATAAGGTGAACAGGGACAATGTTTCAGAGATGGGATAATTGAGCAAGGGGCCACAACTGGAAGTTAGAAACTCAGATGAGTCACAGGTATGTCAGGAAGTATTTCTTCACCAGTAGAGTTGTCGAGAAGTGGAATAATCTGGAGAGCGATACAGTGGAGGCAGGAACCGTATATAGCTTTAAGAAGAGGTAAGACAAGGCTCCAAGAGTAGGAAGGTTTACCCAGTAGCGTGGGTCCGTGGGGTGAAGACGTGGGTAACAAGGCTCCAAGAACCTTAGCGTGCAATAACAGCTAGAAGTAATCAGTGGTAGTGGAACGTCAGTGAACAATACTACGAGTGATAATTAAAGTTATTAGTTAAAGAAAGTGAGAGGAAAGCTGAAATCATAATATTTCAAAGCGCAAACCGTTGGGGGTCTTAGGCGCTGTTGCCACATTGGTAGCGGTAGGCCTGAAGAGGTGACGTCACGACAAGTTGTGTTCCATTATGCATATAAAGTGAAGTGTATATAATGTGAAGTGTATACTATCATCAGTGAAGAGTGAAGTGAGGAAGCGGGATGTACGAGAATATATGGTTATAATCATCACGGGTGAAGGATCTCCAAAATAGGGAATTAAGGCCTACGTACGACTACTTCGTCATCAGCAGCTGGCAACTGTCACCGCAAGTTTATTCGCCTAGTTGTGGTTTGCATGTTGACGGCCCTGGCTGGCCTTGCATACTGTTTGATACTGGTCACTCACTCCTGCAAGCTATTACCAGAATTAGAATAGAAATAGCATAGACATAGAGAATATAGGGTTGACGAGTGTGAGAAGGTAGGTGGGACAAGCTTTTAAGGGCAACATTGTAAGACTGTGCTAGGGTCAGGTCCCAGGAGGGTTGTGTCAGGTCACAAGAAGTTGTGGCCAGTCATTACACCACACAAGACACACACACACACACACACACACACACACACACACACACACACACACACACACTCACACACAGGCAGTGTTACTACCGGTAGTTATTAGCAGTAAGAATACTTAGGAAGCTAGGAAGTCCTCTCCCAATGTGAACAAGGAAAATGATAATAACCAGCAACAATTAACACGTAAATCCAGAAAGGGCAATAAGTGGAGAGAGTAGCATAATTGGGAAAGATAAATGAGACTAAATTTGTGCCTACACAACGGATCTTTCAACCACACCCCCCCCCCTAACCCTGCCTCCCTCACACACAAGCACACACACACACAAGGGTAGACACACACACATACATACACATACGTAAACACACACACAAACACCACAACCACACACACCACACACGCACACACCACACACGCACACACACACACACAACCATGCACACACATGCACACACATGCACACACACACACCCTCCACCACTTGACACAAACACTTGACACAAACACGTACCACCCCTTCCCTAACCACCTCACCTTAGCCACCTACCCCTCCCCCAAACCACCTAACCCCTCCCCAAACCGTCTAACCCCCGCCCTACCTCCCTCCCTCCAATAACCATCCTCCCCCCTCCCCCAAACCATCCATCCCCTCTCTCTTCTACCAAACCATCTAACTCCCTCCCCCAACATCTCTACCCCTCCAATAACCATCCTCCCCCTCCCCCACAACCATCCATCCATCCCCTCTCCTAACCATCTATTCCCCTCCCCCTAACCAGGATGAGGACAAGGGGCCTCAAGGACGAATCTGAGAGGGGAGGAATGGGAGGTAGAGCTCAAAAAAAGGAGGAAGACTGGGGAAGGGAGACTAGATGAGCGGAAAGGAAGATGGAAGAGAGGTTAGCAGCAGAATGCAGAAGGTGGAAGCAACAGGCCGCAGCAGCAGAAATCAAGATAGAGAGATTAGAAGAGGAGCCGAGACATCTGAAACAGCACAGAGAAAGATATTACAGAAGTAGCATCGGCAATGGCTACATCGAACACAGACAACAGGTCCGAAGGAAGCATGGAAACTAAACTGTATGCAGAGGTCCTGTCAAACCCACATGGGGCCAAAACAAAGACAGGGAGCACACTAGGACAGAATAAGAGGTTGGAAGACATTGAAGGAACTAGGACATGTGCAAGGACTACCAGATACCTGTGGGGGCCAGGACAGGTGACAGGAAGGATAACCAAGAAGCATAGGGGCCATAACTAGGGAAGGACTGAAGGAAGGAAAAACTCCACAGGAAGGAACTAAAACACATCAAGGATGCAATGGAGTCACAGTGGAGAAAGGGAAAAGGAGAGATCAGTGTTTTGCTATGGGCTAGACAAGCTAAAGGGAAACTATGATGAAAAAACAGGAGGAGAAAAAATCGATTGAAGAATCTGAAGGTTTATAAAGGGAAGGGGGACATGACCCAGGGGGCAAATTTTCGGGGAATTGGGTGGTTCACAAAGAAAAGGAATCGGCCTCCAAAGTAATTTTCAAGGCAGAAATCAACCCGAACCTGATCCTGCAGGAAAGCATGGCTGAGAGGCAAGCAGGAGTTCCGGAGTGTTACCTCACCGAAAGAAAACAGGACGAAAGGAAGACAATGAAAAGGAAAAGTCAAAAACGAAAGGAGGAAATGGGGGGAAATGAAAAAGGAGAGCAGAATAACCCAGGATCAAATGAAGGACAAGCACACCCCCAGAAACACCTGCAGAAGGGCCCAGCCACGACACCCCAAGGAAAACTGAACAAACCAAACCAACATCACACACGATCCCTCTGTTTACCCCCGCACCAAGTTTCAGTATTCGAACAGAAGTTGAAGGTTTGGTACACAAATGCAGATGGATTAACGAATAAACATAGGAATGGCAAGAAAGATCAAAGAGAAGTCCCAGACATCAAGGGAGTTACAGAAACAAAACTCATGGAGACAATAACAGATGCAATCTTCCACCAGGAAACCAATCAGAGGAAGATAGAAGGGCAGGGGGGATGTGGGGTTGCCTGCTCGTAAAAAACAGATGGAATCGAGAAAAGAAGGAAAGATGAGACGGAGGGAAAAAGACTACATAGCAGGTACACTTCAGTCTGGGGAACACAAAGTGGTCCTTGCAGTGATGTATAATCCACCACAGAACAAGCAGAGGCAAGAGAGGAATATGAAGAGAGCAACAGAGCAATGGTGGACACACTTGCTGAGGGCAAAAGAGCTCATCCAGCAGAGCAAAGTTGTGGTATGGGGGATTTCAACCACAGGGAGTTGACTGGGAAAACCGGAGCCACATGGGGGGTCCCAAAACATGGGAGCCAAAGGGTGTTGGACATGGTGCTGGAAAACCCATGCACCAACATGTTTAAAGGACAACCAGAGTGAGAGGGGAGGATGAACCAGCAAGATTGGACCTTGTGTTCACCCTGGCAGCTCAAATGAGAAATCAGATGAGAGTCCCTGGACTAGCGACCACGTGGTTTTGTGCTTTGAATACATATAGAGCTGCAAGTGAGAGAATTTAAAAGGAGTAGAATGGGAAAATGAACAAAGGGCCGGTTGAAAACTTCCCGGAGGTCCCCTACAGACGGCAGGAAAGCCAGTAAATGAAATGGGAATATGTACAACAAAATGAAAGGAGCAGTGGAAAGGTTTCTTCCCAAGGGCAACAGTAACAACGGAAACCGAACGAGCCCCGGTTTTACCCGACGGTGAAAGGGGCAAAAACAAAGTGCAATAGAGAATGGAAAAAGTACAGAAGGCAGAGAAACCCCGAAAATAGGGAGATCAGTCGCAGAGCCAGGAATGAGTACGCACAGGAAAGGAGGAGCCCAGCGACAGTAATGAAAATGACATAAGCATCGAGAATCAAGACTGACCCGAAACTGTTGTATAGCCACATCAGGAGGAAGACAACAGTCAAAGACCAGGTGATCAGATTAAGGACAGAAGGTGGAGAACTCACAAGAAATGATCAAGGAGGTATTGTGGACTAAACAGGAGATTTAAGGAAGTTTTTACAGTAGAGACAGGAGGGTGTGGGAAGACAGCAGAGAAGGGAACATCAAGAGGGAATATACCAACAAGTGTTGGATGACATACGAACAACTGAGGAGGAGGTGAAGACCTTGACACCTCAAAGGCGATGGGACCGGACAACATCTCCCCATGGGTCCTTAGAGAAGGAGCAGAGATGCTGTGTGTGCCTCTAACTACAATCTTCAACACATCCTTTGAAACTGGGCAACTACCTGAGAAATGGAAGACAGCAAATGTAGTCCCCATATTTAAAAAAGGAAACAGAAACGAGGCACTAAACTACAGACCTGTGTCTCTGACATGTATTGTGTGCAATGTCATGGAGAAGATTATCAGGAGGGGAGGGGTCAAACACCTGGAAAGGAACAAGATTATAAATGAAAACCAGCATGGGTTAAATGGAAGGCAAATCTTGTATCACAAACCTCCGGGATTTTTAGACAAGGTAACAGAAGTAAGACGAGAGAGAGGGGTGGGTAGATTGCGTTTTCCTAGACTGCAGGAAGGCCTTTGACACAGTTTCCCACAAGAGATTAGTGCAGAAGCTGGAGGAAACAGGCACACGTAAAGGAAGGCACTGCAATGGATAAGGGAATACCTGACAGGGAGGCAGCAACGAGTCATGGTACGTGAAGAGGGATCACAATGGTCGCCTGTTACGAGCGGGGTCCACAGGGGTCAGTTTTCTAGACCAGTGCTATTTTTGATATATGTGAACGACAATGATGGAAGGAATAGACTCTGAAGTGGTCCCTGTTCGCAGATGACGAAGTTGATGAGAAGAATTAAATCCCGGGCAGGATAAGGCAGGACTGCAAAGAGACCTGGAGAGGCTGACATGTGGGCCAGTAACTGGCTTCTCGAATTCCCAAACCAGCCAAAAGCAAAGTCATGAAGATTGGGGGGGGCAAAGAAGACCGCAGGGAAAAAGTATAGGCTAGGTGGGGACAAGACTACAGACCTCACTCAGGGGGAAAGAACCTTGGGGACCATAACACCGGCAACACCGGAGGCAACATCAACCAAATAACCGCTGCAGCATACGGGCGCCTGGCAAACCTGAGAATAGCGTTCCGATACCTTATAAGGAATCGTTCAAGACATTGTACACTGTGTATGTTAGGCCCATACTGGAGTATGCAGCACCAGTCTGGAACCCACACCTGGTCAAGCACGTCAAGAAGTTAGAGGAAGTACAAAGGTTTGCAACAAGGCTAGTCCCAGAGCTCAAGGAATGTCGTACGAGGAAAATTAAGGGAAATCGGACTGACGACACTGGAGGACAGAAGGGTCAGGGAGACATGATAACGACATACAAGATACTGCGGGGAATAGACAAGGTGGACAGAGACAGGATGTTCCAGAGAGGGGACACAGGGACAAGGGGTCACAACTGGAAGCTGAAGACTCAGACGAGTCACAGGGACGTTAGGAAGTATTTCTTCAGTCAGAGTTGTCAGCAAGTGGAATAGCCTAGCAAGTGAAGTAGTGGAGGCAGGAACCATACATAGTTTTAAGAAGAGGTATGACAAAGCTCAGGAAGCAGAGAGAAAGAGGATCCAGTAGCGATCAGTGAAGAGGCGGGGCCAGGAGCTGAGTCTCGACCCCTGCAACCACAATTAGGCGAGTACAATTAGGTGAGTACACACATACACACACACATACATACACACATACACACACACACACATACATACACATACACACACACATACATACACACACACACACACACACACACACACAGCAGAGCACTTTGAGAGAAGTGATTTTTTCACAAAGAACCTCCAGCACAGGTTCAGAAATTGCAAATTCTGTCTAAATGATCTGCTGGAATTCTAGGACAAAAGTAAGACAGGAGACAGAGAGATAAGAGGATTACATTTTCTTAGGGTACAAGACAGCATTTGATTCTACGCCCCTCAAGAGACTGAGGCAATCCCTTGAGTTGCCTGCTGAAATACCAACGCATGTTACTGCACTGGATAACAGTGTACCTTAGAGGGAGGAAGCAAACACTGTTGAGGAACAGAAGTTGGAATGGGAGACAAACGGGTTTCTGCAATTATAAGTATTTAGATCAGGTACTTCACAGTTTATGTAAATAACATTCCAGACAGGATTGTGATAGATGCATCTCTGTTTGCTGATGTAAAACTAACGAAAAGAAAACGAGGCGAGGACAAGGAAAGGCTATATATGGATCTGGACTGACTCAAGAACTGGGCTGGAGTTTTGAGACTATGGCCGCGGGTTCAATCCCGGCCGGGGGTATGGTTTTTTTGGTGGATCTGGACTGACTGAACAGACGAATGGATGCTTGAATTTATCCCAATCAAATACAAACCTTTGAAGATTGGGGTAGGAGCAAGAAAAGTAGACTCAGACTCAGGAAACAGAATTTGCTGACCTCACTTTAAATAGAAAGACCAAAGGGTAGAATAGTGCTTGACAAATCACCATAAACTCATTCTGCATAATCTATGCTGACGAAGCTCATCTGGCAAATCGAAAAAGTAGCCTTCTAGAATTTCAGCAAAGAAAATCATTCCTAGCCTTTTATACAACGCACATCAGGACTATCTTCGAATATGGAAAACCAGCATGGAAGAACCTCACACCTGAAAAAAAGACCCAGTTCAGATGCTGGAGATAGTGTGGGGGTATGCGACGAGGGTTCCAAAGCTAAGAGGTATGAGCTGCGAGGAGACGCTAAAAGAGTTGAACCTTACGACAGTGGAGAACAGAAGAACCAGGGAAGACGTAACAGCATTTAAATTACTCAGAGGAATTGACAGTGTTGAGAAGGATGGAGTGTATCAGGGGCGGGAACCAGGTATGACCTCTCATGGTGTTCAGTCTGCCGGGATCAAATGAGAAATTAATGATTCTAATCTTTGGCAGAACGTGTTTTAATCACTGGGTCGTGAAAACATAATTAGCAGATAGGTATAATCACGAGTTCTGCTTTGAACCTACGACACATGCCACTGCTAATACCTAGCTAAATTATGAAACGTAAGAAGTGAATAACTTCCTAAAGTAACGAATATTCCGATTAAATATGAGTTATAATTTTTTTTTAATTCGGTTTTTTTTCTCAGAATAAATTAATTACCAGAGCTTACAGTTACAAAAGAATATATTAAAAGTATCCCAGTGACATGAGAGTGAATGAAAGTTGATACGAGTGCATGAATCTCTTGAGAGAATATGAGTGCACAGTACAGCTGCTGGACACTGCTGAGCATTTATAATCTGTCTGCCGAAAGCATTACATGTCTCCTTATCCCTAATTTAATTAACATACTTCATATTTAGTGTAGCAGAAGGCTCTCTCACTGCTCTCCACCCTTCTAGCACACACATCGAAGTGTACGTGGGTGTGCGCGCGTTTTTTTCCATGTTTAACAGAAAGAACATGGAAGCATGGTACCTACATGAACTACCACAACTACCATTAATATTACAGTTAACGGTACTCTTGTTACTACCAAAGTCATATTCAGGAAAATCGAAGCTCAAATACTAGTCTTAATATAGTTCAACTAACGTCAGGGTTTCAATGGACCACAACTAGACTATGAACGATATGTTGCTATATTCGATATCTGCAGAGTACTTACCAGCTAGTTATTAGTAAAACAGTATTGAGGTTTCACTACAATTTTAGAAATTAATAAAAATTCGTTACCTATCATATATAATAATGTGATCTTAATGAATTTCTATGT
Organism: Cherax quadricarinatus; assembly: GCF_026875155.1. Taxonomy (NCBI): domain Eukaryota; kingdom Metazoa; phylum Arthropoda; class Malacostraca; order Decapoda; family Parastacidae; genus Cherax; species Cherax quadricarinatus. Next base: position 17,977,816 of record NC_069404.1, read on the forward strand.
TACTTTTATTTAACGCAAGTCTGAAAACCCAATAAAAACCAATGAATTTCTTAGCTTACGCACATCTGCAATCCTGTTGTCACTGAAGAACATTTATCTAGGGTCTTCCACTAAACTAGTTTACGAGAACTCTCCTGCAAGGAAGGTGATGGAGGCAGCTTCACAGCAGTGAAAAACTAAGTCCAGGAAATGCAAGATAACATGTGTCTTGCCTAACAACAAGATAACATACATTTGGAAAATGACGGTAAGAATAGTGTATATTTCAGCCTAAAACTGAGGTCCTCTTATGCAGATTAACAGGAATACTCGATATATAAAATATGTACACAGGTTACCTGATCTAAGAGGCATGTTGTAAGCCAGGTACAGGAACCATGTCACTTGGAGGGGTCAGGTCAGCTTAAGAAACCAATGTTTTCATTGTTGCGTGGATACTTTCACCAGAAAAGTGGTAGTAGTATGGGCGTACTACTTTCCAGATCCTCTCTGACTTTTCCATGGAATACCTACAATAAAGCCTCGGGACATGGTATTGTACAGATATATCGATAATAATTATACTATCTGCAAAGAGGAATGGCAACTATTCGATACTTAATGGAAACTTTATATAATTCAGCCTTAACCTAAAAGTTTAAGGCGAGGTATAAGAGAATTCATCATTTGAGGTCACTGTTTACCGTAAACTTACACATTCGATCAATTGTTCATACTTTTCAACCAGTATTCTGACCAGATTAACAGACGTGTAGTCTAGGGACTTTTTCTACGTGCACTCAGGTTGTGAAAATTATAACAAGAATAAGAAAACATAAAACGCAGTTTAAAGGACTCGGCTAGTCAATATAATTAATAACAAGATCAAGCAAGGACCAATTTTATTTCCTATGGTACTAAAAAGAATAATAAATACAAATTCTGATAAAAATTTTGTCTAATAAAAAGAGTAAATGATAATAACATTAAATACTTTCATACGTGTACCCTCTTAAAAATATAACAATTTTCCTAACAGAGGTCACTTAAATGATCCCTGGAGGACCCTGAGATAATGAAGTTACCCGAGAAGAATGTTAACATTGTTTATTAGAGTGTCTGAATAATGAATTTCATAAATTTTCTGAAAAGGTAAGAAACAACTACGGTATATTTTTTGCTGATAAGATACTTCCACTATATTTAGTGCAAAATATGACACTTATCTGAAACAGGTCACTGGATGACTCGCTATATTTGTGGCTGGATGAACGTCAAAACTGTGACAGCAGTCATTGACAAGTTCTGGTCAATCATAAAGACATCATGAAGGTCACCCAAAATAATTTGAAAATGTAAAATGGGCCAACTCTCTAGCTTTTCATAATGAACGTTACCAAACGGTAGATCTCAAACTCTTTTGGCTCTGAATTCTCATGCAACGAACTGTCGAGGCTCTAAGCCTATCAGTTTTGCTTTCAGGAGATTAAACTCGAGGCAGTACAGCTGTCCC
>NC_069404.1:17979807-18079807 GCF_026875155.1 Cherax quadricarinatus
TAATCCACTTAAGTTTGTGAGCTGAGGTGTTACAACTGAGCGAATAGGTAAAACTTGCACAATTTGGCTTAAATAGTAAAAGCTCTTTTGCCGAATAAGGGCAAGCGACAAATTTATATATGCAATTAATTCGAAAAAAAAATCATTCTGTAACCTAACGAAAAAAGTATATTTCATGGGATTTTTTTATTTAAATATAGAAACTTACCTAAAATATATTTTAATTGGATTAGCTAAATTAAATTGGCTTCTTCTAATAGGTTAGGTCAGTTTTCTAGGATCTTTTGGTCAAAATTACAAATTTTTTACAAACATTCAAATTACAAAATCTTTAGAACGTATAAGAGAAACTTTTTAGAAAGGACTTAATTTTAAATGAAGTTCTTGCTAAATGATCCAATTTTACCTATCGGCACGAGTATATACTTCGATTCTTTGCGTGATTGTGCCGATCCAAGATGAGATATCAGACCTATCTGAGCCATTGATGGGAGATGAGAGTGTAAGGATGGAAAATATTAACACTTATTTTACAAGTGGTATGAGAAATATTGTGTAATATATGCACCCATCTCGTGACGGGGCACATTCGCAGTGGAGACACCATAAACATCGCAAAGGGAACTTGGTGAGTTCAACAATATGTAATTTTTTAAAGGCGGGGGGGGATGCTCCCCCGACACTAGCTGATGGTTCTCGGGATGAGTATCAGTGCAGGGATCGAGGCGTGAATAAAAATTTACACCACTCCAACATTGTTCGGAGACCGAACCTATGTTGAGGGAACGGAATCGATGTCAAGTGATGTACAACATATGTTCCCTATTTTATTAGAAAAGAGGAAACATGGAAGTGCTGATGTGATGTAATTGTCGAGTTCAAGTGCATGATGTATGAAGCCGACCTTTTCAACTGTTCACAAGCATGAATTTAAAAAAAAATGACAAAAAAAAAAATCTCCAGTTGAGGAATCTGGAGTATGCTCAGATATCGTTCTCCATCGGTCACCTATGGGAAGTACAAAACACAGTCGGCATCATCATCAACTTATCCCCGAGCGGACCAGATCTTTCGCATGGGAAGGGTTCGGTTCGGTTAATATATTCGCCAGGAACAGGGGACAAACTTCTTCCTGACCGGTGTCTTGTTAATTTATGACCCGGCACTGGAGCTTGTGGTCATCTGACGGCATGGACTTTTGGTCATCTGACCGGGGACTTTCATTGCGCCTCTTCTCTAGAGTGGGACTGAGCCCTTACACGGAAGTTGATGAAGATGGAGGGAAGCACAGAATAATAAGCGTGGGAAACAACTGGCTAAAGGCCTTAAATGTAAGAATATCCTATGTTTTATGTATCTTTATATTACGATTTATATTGTGAAGTAATGTTTCCTGGATATACCGACCTATGTTTTATATTATAATAACCGGTTTAATTTTGTGTTCTTAATATTATGTAATGTAAACATTTTTACTGAATGTCTTGTCTTTTATGTATTGTAATGCATTTTATATTAATCAACATTGTAAAAATATTAAGTATTATGTTGATGTAGATGTAAGATGTAGGTGTAGATGTAGATGTAGGTGGTAGATGATGTAGATTGTAGCTGGATGTAGATGTAGATGTAGCTGTAGATGAATGTAGATGTAGATGTAGTGTAGATGTGTAGATGTAGACGTAGATGTAGATGCTGTAGATGTCGCTGATGTAGATGTAGATGTAGATGTAGTCGAAGTAGCTGAAGAGGTCAGATGTAGATGATGTAGCTGTAGCTGTCAAATGTAGATGTTCGATGTAGGTGTAGTGTAGATGATGTAGATGTAGATGTAGATGATTTAGATGTAGATGTAGATGATTGTAGATGTCGCTGTCGTGCAGTAGAAGTAGATGTAAATGTAGATGTAGATGTAGGTGTAGCTGTAGATAGATTAGATGTAGATGTAGATGAAGATGATGTAGATGTGAGATGTAGATTGTCGATGATAGGTGTAGATTGTTAAGGATGTAGATGTAAATGTATGATGATGTAGATGTAGATGTAGATGATGAGATGTAGCTGTAGGGTAGATGTGATGATGTAGTGTAGATGTAAATGTAGATGATTAGGATGTAGATGATGTAGATGTAGATGTAGTTGATGTAGATGTAGATGTAGATGATGTAGATTGTAGATGTAGATGCATGTAGATGTAGATGATGAAGATGTAGATGTTGTTAGGTTTGGTTTCCAGATGTTAGAAGATGTAGATGTAGATGTAAATTTAGATGATGTAGATGTAGATGTAGCTGATGTAGATGTAGATGGAAGATGATGTAGATGTAGATGATGTAGAGTAGATGTAGGTTGTAGCTGTAGTTGATGTAGGATGTAGATGTAAATGTAGATGTGATGTAGATGTAGATGATGTCGATGATTGTAGATGTCGATGTAGCTGTAGCTGTAGAGGATGTTGCTGTAGATGTAATATGTAGCTGTCGATGATGTAGATGTAGATGTAGCTGTAGGAGTGATGATTTGACGAAGTAGCTGTAGATGTAGGTGTAGATGATGTAGATGTAGATGTAGATGATGTAGATGTAGATGTAGATGTAGATGATGTAGATGTAGATGAATGTAGATGTAGATCTAGATGATGTAGATGTATAGAATGTAGATGTAGATGATGTAGGATGTAGATGTAGATGCTGTAGATGTAGATGTAGATGAAGTAGCTTAGATGTAAGCATTGTAGATGATGTGTGTCGATGTAGTTGTAGATGTTAGATGTAGATGAAGTAGATTGTAGATGTAGATGTAGAAGGTAGATGTCGGTGTAGATGATTGATGTAGATGTAGATGTGATGATGTAGATGTAGCTGTAGAAGTAGTGTAGATGATGATAGATGTAGAAGTGTAGATGTCGATGATGTAGATGTAGATGTCGATGTAGATGATGTAGTGTAGATGTTAGAGTAGTGAAGTAGATGTAGCTGTAGATGTAGATGATGTAGATGTGTGATAGAAGATGTGCTGTGGATGTTGGTAGATGTAGGATGTCGATGTTCGTGTAGATGATTGTAGATGTAGATGTCGATGTAGTGATGTAGTGTAGATGTAGGTGTAGATGTAGGTGTGGAAGTAGTGATGTCTCTGTAGATGTAGATGTAGATGTCGATGCTGTGATGATGTGATGTAGATGTCGGTGTAGATGTAGGTGATGTAGATGTAGATGTTAGCTGAAGTAGATGTAGTGTAGATGATGTGATGTAGATGTCGATGATGTAGTGTAGATGTAGATGTAGCTGCTGTAGATGTAGCTGATGTTATAGATGTAGATGTCGGCATGATGTAGCTGTAGATGATGTAGATGTAGATGTCGATGATGTAGCTGTAGATGTCGATTTAGATGATGTCGATGTAGATGTAGGTTGTAGATGTAGGTGTAGATGTAGATGTAGATGATGCAGATTTAGATTGTAGTAGATGTAGCTGAGAGCAGTAGATGATGTCGATGTAGATGATGTAGATGTAGATTGTAGATGATGTAGAGGTCGATGTTAGATGTAGTTGATGTAGATGTAGATGTAGCTGATGTAGATGTCGGCTGTAGCTGGAGATGATGTCGCTGTAGTGTAGGTGTCGATGTCGGTGTAGATGTCGATGTAGATGATGTAGAATGTAGATGTAGTTGTAGATGATGAGATGATGTCGATGTAGATGTAGGTGTAGTGTAGGTGATGTTGATGTAGCTGATGTAGATGTAGAGGTAGATGTAGATGTAGGTGAAGTAGATGTAGATGCGGTAGATGTAGATGTTAGATGTGATGTAGGTGGCATGTAGATGTCGCTGTAGATGATGTGATGTAGTGTAGGTGTAGATGTATAGACTGATGTAGCAGTAGATGTAGATGAAGTAGATGTAGATGTCGATGTTAGATGATGTAGATGATGTAGATGTAGATTGTGGTGTAGATGTAGGTGTAGATGTAGATGATGTAGATGTAGATGTAGATGTAGATGTAGATGTAGGTGTAGATGTAGTGGAGCTTAGATGATGTAGATGTAGGCAGTAGATGTAGATGTAGATGATGTTGGATGTAGATGTAGTGTAGATGTAGGTGTAGATGTAGATGTAGTGCTGTAGATGTAGAATGTAGATGTAGTTGATGTAGATGTAGATTGTATATGTAGATTGTCTATGATGTAGATGTAGATGCTGTAGCGTAGAGTAGGTGTCGATGTCGATGTAGGTGTAGTGATGTCGATGGTAGTAGCTGTAGGTGGTGGATGTAGATGTCGATGTAGATGATGTAGATGTAGATGTAGATGTAGATGATTGTTGGTGTTAGATGATGTAGATGTAGATGTAGATGACGTAGAAGTAGATGTAGATTGTAGGATGAACAGGTAGATGATGTAGATGTAGATGTAGATGAGATAGATGTAGTGTAGATGAGGTGCTGTAGATGTTAGATGTAGATGTAGATGTAGTGCTGTAGCTGTAGCTGTAGATGCTGTAGGATGTAGATGTAGCTGTAGAATGATGTAGATGTAGATGTAGATGATGTGATGTAGATGATGAGATGTAGATGTAGATGATGTAGATAGAATGTGATGTAGATGTAGATGTAGATGTGGTGAGAGATGTAGATGTAGATGTAGATAGCTGTAGATGTAGTTGATGTAGATGGTAGATGTAGATGAAGTAGCTGTAGATGTAGATGTAGATGTAGATGTAGATGTAGATGTAGGTTGTAGATGATGTAGATGTAGATGTTAGATGATGTAGAGGTAGATGAGATGATGTAGATGTAGATGTAGGATGTAGAATGTAGAAGTGTAGGTGGAGAAGATGTCGATGTAGATGTAGATGATTTGTAGAGCTGTAAGATGTGTAGATGTCGCTGTAGATTTCGATGTAGATGGGATGTAGATGTAGATGTAGATGTCGGTGAGATGTAGATGTAGATGTACGATGATGTAGATGTAGCTGTAGGATGTAGCTGATGTAGATGTAGATGGTAGTGCTGTAGAAGTAGATGTAGATGTAGGTGTAGATGAGATGTAGCTGATGTAGATGTCGAAGTAGTGAAGTCGATGTAGATGATGTAGATGTAGATGTAGATGTAGATGATGTAGATGTAGATGTAGATGTAGATGATGTAGGATTTTAGATGATGTCGAAGATGTAGATGTAGATGATGTAGATGTGAGTAGATGAGGTAGATGGGCTGTAGTGTGATGTAGCTGATGTAGACTAGTAGCTGTAGATGTAGATGGATGGCGCTGTAGATGTAGATGATGTAGATGTAGATGATGTAGATGATGTAGATGTAGCTGATGTAGAGGACTGTAGCATGTAGATGTAGAGATGTAGATGTCGTGTCGATGATGACGATGTAGCAGCTGTTAGCAGTAGACGATGAGATGTAGATGCTGTAGATGTAGTTGTAGATGTTTGTAGCTGTAGATGTAGATGTAGAAGATGTAGACTGTAGCTGTAGATGTAGATGATGTAGATGTCGATGTCGATGTAGATGATGTTAGATGTAGATGTAGATTTTAGATGTAGATGACTGTAGATGTAGAAGTAGATGTAGATGCTGTAGCTGTAGATGTCGGATGTAGAAGTAGATTGTAGATGAAGTCGCGATGTTAGATGTAGATGTCGATGAGTAGATGTAGATGATGTAGATGTAGATGTAGATGATGTAGATGTAGATGCGTAGATGATGTAGATGTAGATGATGTAGATGTAGATGATGTAGATGTAGTGTAGATGTAGATGATGTAGATGTAGATGTGTAGTGTAGATGATGACGATGTAGATGTGTAGATGATGTAGATGTAGATGATGAAGATGATGTAGATGTAGATAGAAGTGTTGTGTTGATGATGTAGATGTCGATGTAGATGATGTAGATGTAGATGATGTAGATGTAGATGTAGCTGTAGCTGAAGTAGATGTAGATGTAGATGTAGGATGATGTAGATGATGTAGATAGATGTAGATGTAGCTGTGTAGCTGTAGATGATGTAGATGTGATGAATGTGAGTAGATTGCTGTAGATGTAGATGAAGTAGATTGATGTAGTGTAGATGATGTAAAGTAGATGTCAGAAGTAGATGATGAGATTAGATGATGTAGATGTAGCGTAGATGAGTAGATGATGTAGATTCGATGTAGCTGTTAGCTGTAGATGTAGTGATGTAGTGTAGATGCGTAGTGTCGATGAGTAGATTGTAGGTGTAGATGATGTTAGATGTAGATGATGTAGATGTAGAGCGTAGATGTAGATGTGTAGAAGTAGCTGTAGATGATGTAGATGTCGGATGATGTAGATGTAGACTGTAAAGTAGCTGATGGTAGATGTAGCTGTAGATGATGTAGATGTAGATGATGTAGATGAGATGCTAGATGTAGGTGTAGATGCTGTAGATGAAGATGTGATGATGTAGATGTAGATGTATATGATGTAGATGTAGATGTAGATGTAGATGTCGGTGTAGATGATGTAGTGTAGATGAGATGATGTAGATGTAGATGTAGATGCTGTAGATGTCGATGTAGGTGTAGGTGTAGAATAGATGTTAGTGTAGATGATGGAGTGTAGATGTCAGGGTGATGTAGATGTAGATGATGCTAGATGCTAGAAAAATGTAGATGATGACGATGTAGATGCATGTAGATGTAGATGTAGATGTAGATGATGTAGCGTAGATTGTAGATGTAGATGATGAAGATGTAGATTGGTCGTGTAGTGTAGCTGTGCTGTAGTAGTCCAGATGTAGATGATAGTCGTTAGATGTAGATGTAGATGAGTTAGATGTAGTGTAGATGTCGCTGCTGTAGATGTAGATGATAGATGTAGATGTCGATGATGTAGATGTAGATGTGATGATGTAGATGTAGATGTAGATGTAGATGATGTTCGATGTAGATGTAGATGGAGGTAGTGTATAAGTGGTGTAGATGTAGAAGATGTAGATGTAGATGTAGATGTGATCTGTAGAAGTGATGATGTAGCTGATGTGATGTAGCTGTAGCTGATGTTGATGTAGATGATAAGATGGATGTAGATGTAGAAGTAATGATGTCGGATGTAGATGTAGATGATGTAGCTGTAGATGATGTAGATGATGTAGGATTGTTGGATGCGGGAGTCGCTGTAGCTGAGAAGTCGATTGTCGATGTAGAAGATGTTGATGTAGATGAAAGTGATGTCGATGTCGATGATGTAGATGTAGATGTAGACTGATGTAGAGTAGATGGATGTAGATGTCGATGATGTAGATGTAGATGTAGATTATGTAGAGGTGATGTAGATGTGATGATGTAGATGGTAGATGTTATATGTTGATGTGTAGATGTAGCTGTAGATGATGTTAGATAGTAGCTGTTTATAGATGTAGATGTTGTAGATGTAGATGTAGATGTAGATGATGTAGATGTGCTGTAGATGTAGTTGATGTAGATAGATGTAGATGTTCGACTAGAGCTGTAGATGTGTAGATGCGTAGTAGGATGATGTAGATGGTAGATGATGTAGATGATGTGATGTAGATGTAGATGTAGATGATGTAGTTGTAGATGTTAGATGATGTAGATGTAGATGATGTAGTGTAGATGTCGATGATGTAGATGTAGATGTAGATGTGATGTAGATGATGTTGATGTAGATGTGATGTAGAGGATTGTAGATGTTCGATGTAGGATTGTAGATTGATGTTGATGATAGGATGAAGATGTAGATGATGTCATGTACGCGTAGATGTATGATGATGTCGAGGTAGATGTAGAGTAGATGATGTAGAAGTGATGTAGATGTAGATGATGTAGATGTAGATGATGTAGATGATGTTAGATGTTGATGTGTAGATGTAGATGAAGTAGAGTTGTGATGATGTAGCGTAGTTGTAGATGATTGTAGATGTAGATGTAGATGCTGTAGATGTCGATGATGTCGATGTAGAAGATGTATATGTAGATGTAGATGATGTAGATGTAGATGTAGATGTAGTGTAGATGAGATGTAGCTGGTAGATGTAGTGTAGATGGGTGATGTTGATGATGTAGATGTAGACATGTAGCTGTGTAGATGCTGTAGATGTAGATGTAGATGTAGATGTAGTTGATGTTAGATGATGTAGATGTAGATGTTAGTGATGTAGATGTAGATGATGTAGATGTAGATGTAGATGATGTAAGAGATGTAGATGTGTAGATGATGTAGATGTAGATGTGTAGATGTAGATGTTGATGATGTAGATGTAGATGTAGATTAGATGATTTAGATGTAGAGATGTAGATGTAGAGATGTATATGTAGATGATGTAGATGTAGATCGTAGATGGAGTAGATGTAGATGCTGTAGTGTAGATGTAGATGATGTAGATGTAGATGATGTGAGTAGATGTGATGATGTAGATGTAGATGGAGATGATGTAGATGTAGATGTAGATGTTGATGATGGTAGCTGTTGATGAAGCTGATGTAGATGTAGATGTAGATGATTGTGCTGTAGATTGTAGATGTAGATTGATGTAGATGTAGATGTTGTAGATGTAGATGCTGTCGATGTCAGATGCTGTAGATGTGATGTAGATGTTAGAGATGTAGTGTAGATGATGAGTGATGATGTAGATGTAGATGTGATGATGTCGATGTAGATGTAGATGATGTAGATGTAGATGATGTAGATGTAGATGTAGATGATGTAGATGTAGATGATGTAGATGTAGATGTTGATGAGGTAGATGTCGATGTAGATGATTGTAGATGTCGTGCTGTCGATGATGTGATGTCGATGTAGGATGTAGATGCTGTAGATGTAGATGATGAAGATGTAGATGTAGATGCTGTAGATGATGTAGATGTAGTGTAGATGATGTGATGTAGGATGGATGTAGATGTAGATGTAGATGATGTGCTGTATAGCAGTCGATGTAGCTGATGTAGATGCTAGATGTCGCTGCTGATACTGTCGATGTGCTGAATCCCACCCCACCTTGATGTGATGTAGCTGATGTAGATGTAGATGTAGTGATGTAGATGTAGATGCTGTAGATGTCGATGACGATGATGTAGATGTAGATGATGTAGATGTACGATGATGTAGATGTAGAATGATGTAGATGATGTAGATGTAGATGTAGAGTGTAGAAGTTGATGTAGATGATGTAGATGTAGATGATGTTAGATGTAGATGTTAGTGTAGATGATGTAGAATGTAGATGATGTAGATGTAGATGTATATGGTGTAGCTGTAGATGTAGTGATTGTAGATGTAGATGTAGATGATGTAGATGATGTAGATGTAGATGTAGATGTAGATGATGTAGATGTAGATGATGTAGATGTAGATGTAGATGTAGATTGATGTAGATGTAGATGTAGATGTAGATGATGTAGATGTAGATGTAGATGATGTAGATGATGTAGATGTAGATGTAGATGAGGCTGATGTAGATGTAGAGTAGATGTAGTGATGTAGATTGTAGATGTCGAAGTAGATGTAGATGATGTAGATGTAGCTGTAGATGTAGATGATGTCGATGTAGATGATGTAGATTTTTTTTTGTAGATGTAGATGTAGCTGTAGATGTAGATGTGTGATGTAGATGTCGATGTAGATGAGTAGATGTAGATGGTGATGTGTAGATGTAGGATGTTAGTGTAGATGATGTAGATGTAGATGTAGATGATGTAGATGTAGATGATGTAGATGTAGATGTAGATGTAGATGATGTAGATGTAGATGATGTAGATGTAGATGTAGATGATGTAGATGTAGATGTAGATGTAGATGATGTAGATGTAGATGTAGATTTAGATGTGATGTTGTAGCTGTAGATGTAGGAGTAGATGATGTAGATGTAGATGTAGATGATTGTAGCTGTAGATGTGATGAGGAAGATGATGTAGATGTAGATGTAGATGTAGATGTAGATGATGTAGATGTAGATGTAGATGTAGATGATGTAGATGTAGATGATGTAGATGTAGATGTAGATGTAGATGATGTAGATGTAGATGATGTAGATGTAGATGTAGATGATGTAGATGATGTAGATGATGTAGATGATGTAGATGTAGATGTAGATGATGTAGATGTAGATGATGTAGATGTAGATGTGTTAGATGATGTGATGTAGATGATGTAGATGTAGATGATGTAGATGTCGATGTAAGATGTAGATGATGTAGATGTAGATGAGTAGATGCTGTCGATGTCGATGTAGAGTGTAAGATGATGTAGATGTAGATGATGTAGATGATGTAGATGTAGATGTATTAGATGTAGATGATGTAGTGTAGATGGTAGATGGAGATGATGTAGATGTAGATGAGTAGATGATTGTAGATGTAGAAGAGATGATGTCGATGTAGATGATTGTAGATGTAGATGTAAGATGTAGATGATGTAGATGTAGATGATGTAGATGTAGATGTAGTGTGATGAAGGTCGTTGTAGATGTAGATTTCGATGTAGATGGTAGATGTAGATGTGTAGATGTAGATGTAGATGAGGCTGTAGCCCCCCCCTCCCCCCTGCCCCCCCGAAGCATAGACACACTGAGATGGTTAGCAATGTAGATGATGTAGATGTAGATGTGTAGATGGTAGATGTAGATCGATGTAGATGTAGATGATGTAGATGTAGATGATGTAGAATGTAGATGTTACGATGTGATGTCTCTGAGAACCAAGATACCATGATATTGCAGAATAGTACCTAACAGTTGTACATGAACGGTATACAATACCAACGAGATAAAAATTAGACACATGTGCAGATCTGAGTATCTTTCTGTTAGGACATTTATCATCAGTGGCTTTATCAATACCAAATTTAGAACATAATTTGAAGACCGAATATATACAAGAGAGGATAATCAGCGCCTCCGTCTGTCAACATTGTAACATCTTGGAATCTTGGTCAAGAGGACATCTCACACTTTCTTCGTATACTAAACCCGTCCTGGGTATGATTACGTTCCATGGGAAATCTCACATACCGTTACTATGGCTCTTTTGCTACCTGTCCTTTCCACTGGACGCCATTATAAAAGCTCCCAACCTTCTTGCCTGTGGTCCAGAATCTTCACGACTACAGTGCTCTTCAACCAACTCCAAGACTGAGAGGGATGATTACTTATCTTTTGTTCTTCTACTGTCTTCAATTTATATCCTAAGAATCTGTAAGTGATAAAGCCAGTGGATGGCGAAACGTCTACAATAAAGATACCCAGATGTTGCATATGTTTTCTAATTTTCATCTTGTCAGTATTGTATACCACAGATATACAAGGCTGTTGTTACTGTTGCCTCAGTAAACGACGTACGAAATTTACACACCTGGCTGGTTCAGGTCCTGACTTTAGGTGCCTGTTCCAGAGCCTTCTTGAAGACAGCAGGGGTCTATTGGTAATCCCCTAAGCAATACTGGGAGGCAGTGAACATTTTGGCCCCTCAACATCTGTATTGTCTCTTATCATGCTAATGACTCCCTGCTTTTCATTGCGGGATGTTGCTCGTCTGCTGCGTCTTTTGCTTTCATTAAGGGAGTGATTTTTCGTGTGTAAGTTTGGCATAGTCCCTCTAGGATTTTCCAGGTGTATATAATCATGTATCTCTCCGCCTGCGTTCCAGGGAATACAGTTTTAGGAACCTCAAGCGCTCCCAGTAACTGAGGTGTTTTATCTCCGTTATGCGCGCCGTGAAGGTTCTCTGTACATTTTTTAGGTCAGCAATTTCACCTGCCTTGAAAGATGCTGTTAGTGTGCAGCAATATTCCAGCCTAGATAGACCAAGAGACCTGAAGAGTGTCATCATGGGCTTGGTATTACTAGTTTTGAAGGTTCTCATTATCCATCCTGTTATTTTTTCTAGCCGATGCGATTGATACAATGTTGTGGTCTTTGAAGGTGAGATCCTCTGACATGATCACTCCCAGGTCTTTTACATTAGTTTCTCGCTCTATTGTATGGTTGGTATTTGCTTTATTCTCCGATATAGTTTTAATTTCCTCAAGTTATCCATATCGGAGTAATTGAAATTTCTCATCATTGAACTTCATATTGTTTTCTGCGGCCCATTTAAAGATTTGGTTAATGTCCGCCTGGAGTCTTGCAGTGTTTTCAATGGAGGACACTGTCATGCAGATTCGGGTGTCATTTTCAAAGGAAGACACGGTGCTGTGGCTGACATCCCTGTCTGTGTCGGATATGAGGATAAGGAACAGGATGAGAGCAAGTACTGTGTCTTGTGGAACCGAGCTTTTCACAGTAGCCGCCTCAGAATTCACTCTGTATACTATTACTCTCTGTGTTCTGTTTATTAGGAAATTATAGACCCATCTATCAGCTTTTCCTGTTATTCCTTTAACATGCATCTTGTGCGCTATTATACCATGGTCACACTTGTCAAAGGCTTTTTACAAAGTCTGTGTATACTACATCTGCATTTTGTCTTCTAGAGCATCCAGGACCTTGTTATAGTGGTCCAGTAGTTGGGACAGACAGGAGCGACCTGCTCTAAACCCGTGCTGCCCTGGGTTTTGTAACTGATGGGTATCTAAATGAGTTGCGCTCTTGCTTCTTAGAACCCCTTCAAAGATTTTTATGATATGGGATGTTAGCGCTATTGGTCTGTAGTTCTTTGCTATTGTTGTACTGCCCCCTTTATGGGGTGGGGCTATGCCTGTTGTTTTTAGTGAGTGTGGGATGACCCCTGTGTCCATGCTACCTCTCCACAGATTAAAAGCACATGATAGGGGCTTCTTGCAGTTCTTGATGAACACAGAGTTCCACGAGTCTGGGTCTGGGGCAGAGTGCACGGGCATATCATTTATCGCCTTTTCGAAGTTATTTGTCTTCAGTATAATATCAGATACGTTCGAGTCAACCAATTTCTATCTCTCTCTCTCTCATAAAAAATCATTTAGGTCATCGACTCTCAGTCTGGTTAGTGGCTCGCTAAAAACCGAGTTATACTGGGACTTGAGTAGCTCACTCATTTCCTTGCTGTCATCTGTGTAGGTCCCAGCTCGTCTAAGTAGCGGCCCAATACTGGATGTTGTTCTCGATTTAGATTTGGCATAAGAAATATTTTGGGTTTCTTTCAGTTTGATTTATGGCTTTTAGTTCATCCCGCTTTTCTTGATTCCTGTAAGATTCCTTTAGCTTAAGTTGGATATTTGCTATTTCTCTGACCAGTGCCTCCCTTCGTATTACAGATATTCTGTTATTCTTCGTCTTCGCCTGTATAGGGAGCGCCTCTCACTTTCTAGTTTACATCTTCTCTTCCTTTTCTTTAAAGAAATATGTCTTCAGCATACCTCGTGTGCTGCAGAGTTAATGTGAGGACTTGGTTGACTTAGTCCCACCTTATGTTTTTATTGGTGAAGGTTCCCTCGTGACTGATCACATTTTGAGGGTCTGGGGCTCCGCACATACATGTTTGATCCTCTATGTTGTGATCTGTGTATATTGTTTTTGGCATGGTAATATTTCGTATCAGATCATCATTGTTGATGAAGATGAGGTTCAGCGCATTCTCCAGTCATGTTGGCTCTATTATTTGCTGGTTTAAGGTGAATTTGATGAGACTTAATGGCTCGTGTGTGTGAGAGTTTTCACCTGACCTTCATCCTGGTGTTATCTCTGCTACAGCATTATTTACTACATTCCTCCTTTGTAGGTGTCTTAGGTTGAAATCGTTCAGGAGCAAGATGTTTGGGGCAGGAACTGGCAGATTTTTTAGACAGTGGTCTGTTTTCACAAGCTGTTCGTGGAATTGTTGGTAAGTTGTATCCGGAGGCTTGTATACAACCACAATAACCAGGCTTTGGTTCTCGACTTTTACTGCCAAAACATCAACATCATTTTAGGTGTTTAGTAGTTCCGAGCATATAAGAAAATAAAGAAGGACCACTACAGCAGGCTTACTGGCCCATGCGGGGCAGGTCCATGTCAACCCCAGTCAGGTCACCTCCACGGACCTAGTAGCACCAGCTAGTCAGGTCCAACTCACACCCACCTACACCCACTCATGTATTTATCTAACCTATTTTTAAAACTACACAACGTCTTAGCTTCTGTAATGGTACTCGGGAATCTGTTCCAATCATCCACAGCTTCATTACCAAACCAGTGCTTTCCTATATCTTTGCCGAATCTGATTTTTTTTCCAGCTTAAAACCATTGCTGCAAGTCCTGTCTAGGCTAGATATTTTTTAGCACGCTATTTACATCTCCTTTATTCATTCCTGTTTTCCATTTATACACCTCGATCATCTCCCCCTTAATTCTACGCCTTTCTAGAGAGTGCAGATTCAGGGCCTATCGTCATAGGGAAGATTTCTGATACATGGGATCAATGGAAATAAATGGTATAATATACCGATACAATGGAAATATAAACACATATGCAGTATACTGTGATCCTTTATTGACAACGTTTCGCCCACACAGTGGTAGATCTGTTTGTGACTTGAAAAAACCCACTGTGTGTGCGAAACGTTGTCAATAAAGGATCACATTATAATGCATATGTGTTTATATTTCCACATGGGATCAACTTTGTCATCCTCCTCTGTACGTTTTCCAGAGCATTTATATCCGTTCTGTAATACGGTGACCAGAACTGAGCAGCATAGTCTAAATGAGGCCTAACCAAGGATATATAGAATTGAAGAACAATCTTAGGATTTCTATTATTTATGCTTCTTGATATGAAGCCAAGGATTCCGTTAGCTTTACTGCGAACACTTATGCACTGTTGTCTATGTTTCAGGTTACTGCTAACCAGAACTCCTAAATCCTTTTCGCAATCAGTAATAATAAGATCTACATTACTTAGTTTATATGTGGCATGGTTATTATCCTTTCCAACATTTAGAACTTTGCATTTGTCTATATTAAACTGCATCTGCCACTTCTCCGACCATTGCATCAGTCTATTCAAATCATCCTGGAGTGCTCTAGTGTCCTCATTAGAATGAATTGGACGGCCTATTTTAGTGTCATCAGCAAATTTGCTTATGTCGCTATTTATTCCCTCATCTATGTCGTTATGTAAATTGTGAACAAGGGGTCCAACACTGACCCCTGAGGAACACCGCTTGTGACGTGCCCCCATTCTGATTTCTCCCCATTTATGCAAGCTCTCTGCTGCCTATTTGTCAGCCATGCCTCTACCCAGGGAAAAATTTCTCCTCCTATTCCGTGTGCCTTAAGTTTTCTCAACAGCCTCTGATGTGGAACTCTATCGAAAGACTTATTGAAGTCCATATACACAATATCATATACAATACCATGATCTACCTCCTCAAATACCTTAGTGAAAAAAGTTAGTAAATTCGTATGACCAGTGACTCTGTGACGTACAGGCCGCCACCTCTTCCTTACCCCTTCCCTTTTGCCTATTCACTCTATCGCATCTGTATAGGTTATAACCCGGGATCCATATTTCATTGTCAAAGTGATCCTTTTAGTGGGTCTCTGTGAAAACCACGAACATTACGTTTGACTCTGTAAGCAGTCCACGGATGAAAGGTATTTTGTTGTTCGTTGCTGGCTTTAGACCCTGTATGTATATTTACAAAGAGGAATGTCGCCGCACTGATGGTACGAGGGCCTTTTTTTTTCTCCTAGCGCTATCCAGGATATCACTGCAGGTATCACTATGCTGGATATTATAGCAGAAAATTTACGTATTGAGCACTCATACACAGTAACATAGGAGTCATTTCATTCAGCGAACATAAAATTATGATAGGTTAAAAGACACAGTAACTATTGCGACATTTTACTGTGTCAACATTTCCCTCTCCAGGAGTTTTAAGCTGTTACAAAGAACATAGAGACAAACACAGCTCCTGGAGAGCAAAACGTTGCCACAGTAACATGTCAGATTAGTTGCACTTGTGTCCTTTTACCTAACATATTGTCGGTAATTCAATCAACTTTACTGCAACTTAAAAAAAATAACCACAAAACAGCAATTGACTAGTTAACACAGAGGTACAATTACTAACTTTTTCATGCATTACCTGGACTACAAGATTCAACAACAAATACGAACAACTCACTATCACTTAACTAATTCTTGTGCATCATTCAACAAAGTTATATCCACATCTCTTAAAAAGAAAGCTAATATTAACTCTTATCAAGAGGAACTATAACAATAAATATATATTTTACTTTACACGAGTCATGTGATGTAGGAGCCACCAGTGTACATGATGAGTCATGTGGTGATGTAGGAGCCACCAGAGTACATGATGAGTCATGTGGTGATGTAGGAGCCACCAGTGTACATGATGAGTCATGTGGTGATGTAGGAGCCACCAGAGTACATGATGAGTCATGTGATGTAGGAGCCACCAGTGTACATGATGAGTCATGTGGTGATGTAGGAGCCACCAGAGTACATGATGAGTCATGTGGTGAGTAGGAGCCACCAGAGTACATGATGAGTCATGTGATGTAGAGCCACCAGAGTACATGATGAGTCATGTGGTGATG
Organism: Cherax quadricarinatus; assembly: GCF_026875155.1. NCBI lineage: Eukaryota > Metazoa > Arthropoda > Malacostraca > Decapoda > Parastacidae > Cherax > Cherax quadricarinatus. Next base: position 17,996,326 of record NC_069404.1, read on the forward strand.
TAGGAGCCACCAGAGTACATGATGAGTCATGTGGTGATGTAGGAGCCACCAGAGTACATGATGAGTCATGTGGTGATGTAGGAGCCACCAGAGTACATGATGAGTCATGTGGTGATGTAGGAGCCACCAGAGTACATGATGAGTCATGTGGTGATGTAGGAGCCACCAGAGTACTGATGAGTCATGTGGTGATGTAGGAGCCACCAGAGTACATGATGAGTCATGTGGTGATGTAGGAGCCACCAGTGTACATGATGAGTCATGTGGTGATGTAGGAGCCACCAGAGTACATGTGAGTCATGTGGTGATGTAGGAGCCACCAGAGTACATGATGAGTCATGTGGTGATGTAGGAGCCACCAGAGTACATGATGAGTCATGTGGTGATGTAGGAGCCACCAGAGTACATGATGAGTCATGTGGTGATGTAGGAGCCACCAGAGTACATGATGAGTCATGTGGTGATGTAGGAGCACCAGAGTACATGATGAGTCATGTGGTGATGTAGGAGGCCACCAGAGTACATGATGAGTCATGTGGTGATGTAGGAGCCACCAGAGTACATGATGAGTCATGTGGTGATGTAGGAGCCACCAGAGTACATGATGAGTCATATGGTGATGTAGGAACCACCAGAGTACATGATGAGTCATGTGGTGATGTAGGAGCCACCAGAGTACATGATGAGTCATGTGGTGATGTAGGAGTCACCAGAGTACATGATGAGTCATGTGGTGATGTAGGAGCCACCAGAGTACATGATGAGTCATGTGGTGATGTAGGAGCCACCAGAGTACATGATGAGTCATGTGGTGATGTAGGAGCCACCAGAGTACATGATGAGTCATGTGGTGATGTAGGAGCCACCAGAGTACATGATGAGTCATGTGGTGATGTAGGAGCCACCAGTGTACATGATGAGTCATGTGGTGATGTAGGAGCCACCAGAGTACATGATGAGTCATGTGGTGATGTAGGAACCACCAGCGTACATGATGAGTCATGTGGTGATGTAGGAGCCACCAGTGTACATGATGAGTCATGTGGTGATGTAGGAGCCACCAGAGTACATGATGAGTCATGTGGTGATGTAGGAGCCACCAGTGTACATGATGAGTCATGTGGTGATGTAGGAACCACCAGCGTACATGATGAGTCATGTGGTGATGTAGGAGCCACCAGTGTACATGATGAGTCATGTGGTGATGTAGGAGCCACCAGATGTACATGTTGAGTCATGTGGTGATGTAGGAGCCACCAGTGTACATGATGAGTCATGTGGTGATGTAGGAGCCACCAGAGTACATGATGAGTCATGTGGTGATGTAGGAGCACCAGTGTACATGATGAGTCATGTGGTGATGTAGGAGCCACCAGTACATGATGAGTCATGTGGTGATGTAGGAACCACCAGCGTACATGATGAGTCATGTGGTGATGTAGGAGCCACCAGTGTACATGTGAGTCATGTGGTGATGTAGGAGCCACCAGAGTACATGATGAGTCATGTGGTGATGTAGGAGCCACCAGTGTACATGATGAGTCATGTGGTGATGTAGGAACCACCAGCGTACATGATGAGTCATGTGGTGATGTAGGGAGCCACCAGTGTACATGATGAGTCATTGTGGGGATGTAGGAGCCACCAGAGTACATGATGAGTCATGTGGTGATGTAGGGAGCCACCAGTGTACATGATGAGGTCATGTGGTGATGTAGGAGCCACCAGAGTACATGATGAGTACATGTGGTGATGTAGGAGCCACCAGAGTACATGATGAGTCATGTGGTGATGTAGGAGCCACCAGATACATGATGAGTCATGTGGTGATGTAGTGATGTAGGAACCACCAGAGTACATGCTGAGTCATGTGGTGATGTAGGAACCACCAGCGTACATGATGAGTCATGTGGTGATGTAGGAGCCACCAGTGTACATGATGAGTCATGTGGTGATGTAGGAGCCACCAGAGTACATGATGAGTCATGTGGTGATGTAGGAGCCACCAGTGTAACATGATGAGTCATGTGGTGATGTAGGAGCCACCAGAGTACATGATGAGTCATGTGGTGATGTAGGAGCCACCAGAGTACATGATGAGTCATGTGGTGATGTAGTGATGTAGGAACACCCAGAGTACATGATGAGTCATGTGGTGATGTATGGAACCACCAGCGTACATGATGAGTCATGTGGTGATGTAGGAGCCACCAGTGTACATGATGAGTCATGTGGTGATGTAGGAGCCACCAGAGTACATGATGAGTCATGTGGTGATGTAGGAGCCACCAGTGTACATGATGAGTCATGTGGTGATGTAGGAGCCACCAGAGTACATGATGAGTCATGTGGTGATGTAGGAGCCACCAGAGTACATGATGAGTCATGTGGTGATGTAGGAGCCACAAGAGTACATGATGAGTCATGTGGTGATGTAGTGATGTAGGAACCACCAGAGTACATGATGAGTCATGTGGTGATGTAGGAACCACCAGAGTACATGAGTCATGTGGTGATGTAGGAGCCACCAGAGTACATGATGAGTCATGTGGTGATGTAGGAGCCACCAGAGTACATGATGAGTCATGTGGTGATGTAGGAGCCACCAGAGTACATGATGAGTCATGTGGTGATGTAGGAACCACCAGAGTACATGATGAGTCATGTGGTGATGTAGGAACCACCAGCGTACATGATGAGTCATGTGGTGATGTAGGAGCCACCAGTGTACATGATGAGTCATGTGGTGATGTAGGAGCCACCAGAGTACATGATGAGTCATGTGGTGATGTAGGAGCCACCAGTGTACATGATGAGTCATGTGGTGATGTAGGAACCACCAGCGTACATGATGAGTCATGTGGTGATGTAGGAGCCACCAGTGTACATGATGAGTCATGTGGTGATGTAGGAGCCACCAGAGTACATGATGAGTCATGTGGTGATGTAGGAGCCCCAGTGTACATGATGAGTCATGTGGTGATGTAGGAGCCACCAGAGTACATGATGAGTCATGTGGTGATGTAGGAGCCACCAGAGTACATGATGAGTCATGTGGTGATGTAGGAGCCACCAGAGTACATGATGAGTCATGTGGTGATGTAGTGATGTAGGAACCACCAGAGTACATGCTGAGTCATGTGGTGATGTAGGAACCACCAGCGTACATGATGAGTCATGTGGTGATGTAGGAGCCACCAGTGTACATGATGAGTCATGTGGTGATGTAGGAGCCACCAGAGTACATGATGAGTCATGTGGTGATGTAGGAGCCACCAGTGTACATGATGAGTCATGTGGTGATGTAGGAGCCACCAGAGTACATGATGAGTCATGTGGTGATGTAGGAGCCACCAGAGTACATGATGAGTCATGTGGTGATGTAGTGATGTAGGAACCACCAGAGTACATGATGAGTCATGTGGTGATGTAGGAACCACCAGCGTACATGATGAGTCATGTGGTGATGTAGGAGCCACCAGTGTACATGATGAGTCATGTGGTGATGTAGGAGCCACCAGAGTACATGATGAGTCATGTGGTGATGTAGGAGCCACCAGTGTACATGATGAGTCATGTGGTGATGTAGGAGCACCCAGAGTACATGATGAGTCATGTGGTGATGTAGGAGCCACCAGAGTACATGATGAGTCATGTGGTGATGTAGGAGCCACAAGAGTACATGATGAGTCATGTGGTGATGTAGTGATGTAGGAACCACCAGAGTACATGATGAGTCATGTGGTGATGTAGGAACCACCAGAGTACATGAGTCATGTGGTGATGTAGGAGCCACCAGAGTACATGATGAGTCATGTGGTGATGTAGGAGCCACCAGAGTACATGATGAGTCATGTGGTGATGTAGGAGCCACCAGAGTACATGATGAGTCATGTGGTGATGTAGGAACCACCAGAGTACATGATGAGTCATGTGGTGATGTAGGAGCCACCAGAGTACATGATGAATCACGTGGTGATGTACGAGCCACCAGAGTACATGATGAGTCATGTGGTGATGTAGGAGCCACCAGAGTACATGAAGAGTCATGAGAAGGTGTAGGAGCCACCAGTGTACATGATGAGTCATGAGGTGCATGTGCCACCAGAGTACATCATGAGTCACGAGGTGTAGGAGCCACTAGTGTACATCATGAGTCACGAGGTGTAGGAACCACCAGTGTAAAGCATGAGTCATGAGGTGTAGGAGCCACCAGTGGACATGATGAGTCATTTGGTGGTGTAGGAGCCACCAGAGTACATGATGAGTCATGTGGTGATGTAGGAGCCACCAGAGTACATGAGTCATGTGATGATGTAGGAGCCACCAGAGTACATGATGAGTAATGTGGTGATGTAGGAGCCACCAGAGTACATGATGACTCATGTGGTGATGTAGGAGCCACCAGAGTACATGATGAGTCATGTGTTGATGTAGGAGCCACCAGAGTACATGATGAGTCATGTGGTGATGTAGGAGCCACCAGAGTACATGGTGAGTCATGTGGTGATGTAGGAGCCACCAGAGTACATGGAGAGTCATGTGGTAATGTAGGAGCCACCAGAGTACATGTTGAGTCATGTGGTAATGTAGGAGCCACCAGAGTACATGATGAGTCATGTGGTGATGTAGGAGCCACCAGAGTACATGATGAGTCATGTGGTGTAGGAGAAACCAGAGTACATTATGAGTCATGAGGTGGTGTAGGAGCCACAAGAATACATTGTGAGTCATGAGGTGCAGGAGCCACCAGAGTACATCATGAGGTGTAGGAGCCACTAGTGTATATCATGAGTCACGAGGCGTAGGAACCACCAGTGTAAAGCATGAGTCATGAGGTGTAGGAGCCACCAGTGGGCATGATGAGTCATTTTGTGGTGTAGGAGCCATCAGTGTACATGTTGAGTCATGTACTGTAGGAGCCACCAGTGTACATGATGAGTCATGTGGCGTAGGATCCACCAGTATACATGTTGAGTCATGTGGCGTAAGAGCCACCAGTGTACATGATAGTCATGTGTAGGATCCACCAGTATACATGTTGAGTCATGTGGTGAGGGAGCCACCAGTGTACATGATGAGACATGTGGTGGTGTAGGAGCCACCAGTGTACATGATGAGACATGTGGTGGTGCAGGAGCCACCAGTGTACGTATTGAATCATGTGGTGAAGGAGCCATCAGTGGACATGATGAGTCATTTGGTGGTGTAAGAGCCATCAGTGTAGATATTGAATCATGTGGTGAAGGAGGCACCAGTGTACACGAGTCATGTAGTGTAGGAGCCACCAGTGTACATGATGAGACATGTGGTGGTGTAGGAGCCACCCGTGTACATGTTGAGTCATATAGTGCAGGAGCCACCAGTGTACGTATTGAATCATGTGGTGCAGGAGCCACCAGTGTACATGAAGAGTCATGAGGTGTAGGAGCAAGTATTGTACATGAAGAGTCATGGGGTGTAGGAGCCACAAGTGTGGATGAAAAGTCATGCGGAGGTGTACTAGCCACCAGTGTATATGAGAAGTCATGTGGTGTAGGAGCCACCAGTGTACATGTTGAGTCATGTGGTGTAGGAGCCACCAGTGTACATGTTGAGTCATGTGGTGGTGTAGGAGCCGCCAGTGTGCATGAAGTGTCATGTGGTGGTGTAAGAGCCACAAGTGTACGTGTTGAGTCATGTTGTGGTGTAGGAGCCACCAGCATACTTGAGTCATATTTTAGTGTAGGAGTCCCAGTGTACATGAAGAGTCATGTGGTGTAGGAGCCACAAGTGTACATGTTGAGTCATGTGGTGGTGTAGGAGCCACCAGTGTACATGTTGAGTCATGTGGTGTAGGAGCCACCAGTGTGCATGAAAAGTCATGTGGTGGTGTAGGCGCCACCAGTGTACATACCTGGAGTTTACCTGGAGAGAGTTCCGGGGGTCAACGCCCCCGCGGCCCGGTCTGAGACCAGGCCTCCTGGTGGATCAGAGCCTGATCAACCAGGCTGTTGCTGCTGGCTGCACGCAAACCAACATACGAGCCACAGCCCGGCTGATCCGGAACTGACTTTAGGTGCTTGTCCAGTGCCAGCTTGAAGACTGCCAGGGGTCTGTTGGTAATCCCTCTTATGTGTGCTGGGAGGCAGTTGAACAGTCTCGGGCCCCTGACACTTATTGTATGGTCTCTTAACGTGCTAGTGACACCCCTGCTTTTCATTGGGGGGATGGTGCATCGCTCTGCCAAGTCTTTTGCTTTCGTAGTGGGTGATTTTCGTGTGCAAGTTCGGTACTAGTCCCTCTAGGATTTTCCAGGTGTATATAACATGTATCTCTCCCTCCTGCGTTCCAGGAATACAGGTTTAGGAACCTCAAGCGCTCCCAATAATTGAGGTGTTTTATCTCCGTTATGCGCGCCGTGAAAGTTCTCTGTACATTTTCTAGGTCGGCAATTTCACCTGCCTTGAAAGGTGCTGTTAGTGTGCAGCAATATTCCAGCCTAGATAGAACAAGTGACCTGAAGAGTGTCATCATGGGCTTGGCCTCCCTAGTTTTGAAGGTTCTCATTATCCATCCTGTCATTTTTCTAGCAGATGCGATTGATACAATGTTATGGTCCTTGAAGGTGAGATCCTCCGACATGATCACTCCCAGGTCTTTGACGTTGGTGTTTCGCTCTATTTTGTGGCCAGAATTTGTTTTGTACTCTGATGAAGATTTAATTTCTCATGTTTACCATATCTGAGTAATTGAAATTTCTCATCGTTGAACTTCATATTTGTTTTCTGCAGCCCACTGAAAGATTTGGTTGATGTCTGCCTGGAGCTTTGCAGTGTCTGCAATGGAAGACACTGTCATGCAGATTCGGGTGTCATCTGCAAAGGAAGACACGGTGCTGTGGCTGACATCCTTGTCTATGTCGGATAAGGATGAGGAACAAGATGGGAGCGAGTAACTGTGCCTTGTGGAACAGAGCTTTTCACCGTAGCTGCCTCGGACTTTACTCTGTTGACGACTACTCTTTTGTGTTCTGTTAGTGAGGAAATTATAGATCCATCAACCGACTTTTCCTGTTATTCCTTTAGCACGCATTTTGTGCGCTATTACACCATGGTCACACTGTCGAAGGCTTTTGCAAAGTCTTTTATATATTACATCTGCATTCTTTTTGTCTTCTAGTGCATTTAGGACCTTGTCGTAGTGGTCCAATAGTTTGAGACAGACAGGAGCGACCTGTTCTAAACCCATGTTACCCTGGGTTGTGTAACTGATGGGTTTCTAGATGCGTGGTGATCTTGCTTCTTAGGACCTTTCAAAGATTTTATGATATGGGATGTTAGTGCTATTGGTCTGTAGTTCTTTGCTGTTGCTTTACTGCCCCCTTTGTGGAGTGGGGCTATGTCTGTTGTTTTTAGTAATGTGGGACGACCCCCGTGTCCATGCTCCCTCTCCATAGGATGGAAAAGGCTCGTGATAGGGGCTTCTTGCAGTTCTTGATGAACACAGAGTTCCATGAGTCTGGCCCTGGGGCAGAGTGCATGGGCATGTCATTTATCGCCTGTTCGAAGTCATTTGGCGTCAGGATAACATCGGATAGGCTTGTGTTAATCAAATTTTGTGGCTCTCTCATAAAAAATTCATTTGATCTTCGACTCTCAGTCTGGTTAGCGGCTTGCTAAAAACTGAGTCATATTGGGACTTGAGTAGCTCACTCATTTCCTTGTTGTCATCTGTGTAGGACCCATCTTGTTTAAGTAGGGGCCCAATACTGGACGTTGTTCTCGATTTTGATTTGGCATAGGAGAAGAAATACTTTGGGTTTCTTTCGATTTCATTTATGGCTTTTAGTTCTTCCCGCGATTCCTGACTCCTAAAGGATTCTTTTAGCTTAAGTTCGATGCTTGCTATTTCTCTGACCAGTGTCTCCCTACGCATTTCAGATATATTGACCTCTTTTAGCCGCTCTGTTATTCTTTTCCGTCGCCTGTAAAGGGAGCGCCTGTCTCTTTCTGTTTTACATCTACTCCTCCTTTTTCTTAGAGGAATAAGCCTTGTGCATACATCGAGTGCTACCGAGTTAATCTGTTCTAGGCATAAGTTGGGGTCTGTGTTGCTTAGTATATCTTCCCAGCTTATATCGGTTAGGACTTGGTTTACTTGGTCCCACTTTATGTTTTTGTTATTGAAGTTGAATTTGGTGAATGCTCCCTCGTGACTAATCTCATTATGTCGGTCTGGGGCTCCGCGCATACATGACTGAACCTGAATTATGTTGTGATCTGAGTATATTGTTTTTGATATGGTGATATTTCTTATCAGATCATCATTGTTAGTGAAGATGAGGTCTAGTGTATTCTCCAGTCTAGTAGGCTCTATTATTTGCTGGTTTAAATTGAATTTTGTGCAGAGATTTAAAAGCTCGCGTGAGTGTGAGTTTTCATCAGAGCTGCCTCCTGGTGTTATTACTGCAACAATATTATTTGCTATATTCCTCCATTTTAGGTGCCTTAAGTTGAAACCCCCCCAGGAGCAAGATGTTGGGTGCAGGAGCTGGAAGGTTTTCCAGACAGTGGTCAATTTTTAAACAGCTGTTCCTGGAATTGCTGGGATGTTGCATCCGGAGGCTTGTAGACTATCACAATGACTAGGTTTTGGTTCTCGACCTTTACTGCTAAAACTTCCACTACATCATTTGAGGCATTTAGCAGTTCTGTGCAAACAAGTGACTCTGCAATGTACAGGCCAACCCCCCCCTTTTGCCTGTTCACTCTGTCACATCTGTATAGGTTGTAACCTGGGATCCATATTTCGTTGTCCAAGTGATCCTTTATGTGGGTCTCAGTGAAAGCCGCGAACATTGCCTTTGCCTCTGCAAGCAGTCCACGGATGAAAGGCATTTTGTTGTTTGTTGCTGGCTTTAGACCCTGTATATTTGCAAAGAAGAATGTTATCGGACTGGTGGTAGGAGCCACCAGTGTGCATGAAAAGTCATGTGGTGGTGTAGGAGCCACCAGTGTGCATGAAGTGTCATGTGGTGTTGGAGCCACCAGTGTGCGTGAAGAGTCATGTGGTGGTGTAGGAACCAACAGTGCACATGAAGTCATGTGGTGTAGGAGCCACCAGTGTGCATGAAGAGTCATGGGGTGGTGTAGGAGCCACCAGCATACTTTAGTCATGTTTTAGTGTAGGAGTCCCAGTGAACATGAAGAGTCATGTGGTGTAGGAGCCAGAAGTGTACTTGAGTCGTGGTGGTGTAGGAGCCACCAGTGTACTTGAAGAGTCATATGGTGGTGTAAGTGCCACCAGTGTACATGAAGAGTTATGTGGTGTAGGAGCCACCAGTGTTCATGATGAGTCATGTGGTGGTGTAGGAGCCACCAGTGTTCATGATGAGTCATGTGGTGGTGTAGGAGCCACCAGTGTACATGATGAGTCATGTGGTGGTGTAGGAGCCACCAGTGTTCATGATGAGTCATGTGGTGATGTAGGAGCCACCAGTGTTCATGATGAGTCATGTGGTTGATGTAGGAGCACCAGTGTTCATGATGAGTCATGTGGTGGTGTAGGAGCCACCAGTGTTCATGATGAGTCATGTGGTGGTGGTAGGAGCCACCAGTGTTCATGATGAGTCATGTGGTGGTGTAGGAGCCACCAGTGTTCATGATGAGTCATGTGGTGGTGTAGGAGCCACCAGTGTTCATGATGAGTCATGTGGTGATGTAGGAGCCACCAGTGTTCATGATGAGTCATGTGGTGGTGTAGGAGCCACCAGTGTACATGATGAGTCATAGTGTGGTGGTGTAGGAGCCACCAGTGTTCATGATGAGTCATAGTGTGGTGGTGTAGGAGCCACCAGTGTTCATGATGAGTCATGTGGTGATGTAGGAGCCACCAGTGTTCATGATGAGTCATGTGGTGATGTAGGAGCCACCAGTGTTCATGATGAGTCATAGTGTGGTGGTGTAGGAGCCACCAGTGTACATGATGAGTCATGTGGTGGTGTAGGAGCCACCAGTGTTCATGATGAGTCATGTGGTGGTGTAGGAGCCACCAGTGTTCATGATGAGTCATGTGGTGATGTAGGAGCCACCAGTGTTCATGATGAGTCATAGTGTGGTGGTGTAGGAGCCACCAGTGTTCATGATGAGTCATGTGGTGATGTAGGAGCCACCAGTGTTCATGATGAGTCATAGTGTGGTGGTGTAGGAGCCTGTAATGCACATGACGAGTCATGTGATGGTGTCATGATCATTATGGTTCATGAATGTTGTAGAGGGATAACAGTTATAAATACTGTTAATATGATAACATAGATCAAAGTTAAACCCTAATTGGCTATCAGCAGCTCAAGCAGCTGACCAAATTTCCGTTTATTAATGCTCGGCTTGTCACAGGTAGTTGTGGATAATTCTTAATGAGAGTCTTGGTCGTGAAACGGCAGTTTCATAGACATTAAACCAAGATTATCGTAATTCCAAGTTCAGAGACGTAACCGGTGTCTACATGTTTCAAAGGAGACATTTTTCTGCCGTCATTTCTTTCTTCATCTCTACCTAAATTCGCGGTAATGAACTGAGGTACGCGAATAAGGAGATAAAGTGAGTTTGCTGTTAATAATGCGGATGTGAAAGCCAATTCTAGTTAAATTGTGAAAAACTTCAACGAAGCTTCCGTGGAGGAAGTCAGGTACTTCAATTAGAAAAAAAAATAGTGTCAGTTTTAAAAACAAGAATGAGAATAGTGAAGCCAGTAAAGAAAGAATAGTTGTACCATCACTACTCCACCGGGAAGTTTACCGGAAAAGGAGTATCGAGGCCACGTAATGAAGTCACAGAGGAGGAATTACGAGCCCTCGTGAGCACGATGGCCATTCAATTTTATTATCCAAGACGAGCTTATTAAGGCAGAAAACCCCGTTACTGCCATATTAGTCTCTGCCTGCCTTCCCTCCACCAACTTTGTACCCTCTCTTTCTATGGCTCTCCCTCTCTGTATCTCTCTCTTTCCTCTTCCCCTACCTGTCTGTCTGTCTGTCTGTCTCTCTCTCTCTCTCTTTCTTCCTCTCCCTCTCTCTCAAAACCCCCCGTTACTGCCAAGTTATACTCTTCTTTCCTGCCTTCCACTAACCTTGTATCCTCTCTCTCTGTATCTCTCTCTTACTCTGTATTTCTAGATACCTTCGTCTCTGTCTCCTTGCCCCCACCATCTCAGTAATAACACAGGTAACCTCGCAGCGTCCAGTTCTCTGCATTAAGATATAATATATCTTATAAACTCCCCAGGTGTTGCATCAGTTAGTGTTAACCAACTGTAACTCACCTCATTATACTATTATTCTCTTAGTCATTAATTTTTTACTGTATTCATTCAGCACTTCTAAGTTTATATTTATAACTTATGGCTTAAATTTTCCCAGTAAATTTTTTAATTATGTCATATCCTCCTGTCAGTTATTTAGGGATTGTCTTTTATCTCTAGACTTTCTTCTGTAATCAGTTCCGGGAGATAATTTCTAATGTAAAAACTGCAACATATTACAATTATTTCTCCTGCATACCTCGTCAAAATTTTATTAACATTTACCAACACACATGTCTAGCACAGTTTTTATTAAGTTCCTCACTGTATTATTTTCTATGACTTTCAGGGAAAAATCTTAACAATGAGCGACATCTTCCTCTCTAAATGTAACAATGAGTGACATCTTCCTCTCTAAATGTAACAATGAGTGACATCTTCCTCTCTAAATGTAACAATGAGTGACATCTTCCTCTCTAAATGTAACAATGAGTGACATCTTCCTCTCTAAATGTAACAATGAGTGACATCTTCCTCTCTAAATGTAACAATGAGTGACATCTTCCTCTTTAAATAACGACTTGAACATTATTTTAAACAGTTTCGATTTTACATATGGCGTGTTTTCATTTTCTTCAGTTTCAATTAATAATAATAATATTAATAATAATAATAATAATAATTATTATTATTATTATTATTATTAAAACAACGACCTTCTCCCACTAAGGGAGGATGACCCAAAGAAAGCAACATTCACCATCATTCATTCAGTCACCATCTTGCCAGAAGTCTGACGACACCATAATTCAGATTATCCTCCGACAGCAACACCGGTCCCTCAGAGTGCAGGCACTGTACACCAACCTTCCTACCAGCCTGCCAACCTACCTACCAACCTGCCAACCTACCTACCAACCTGCCAACCTACCTACCAACCTGCCAACCTACCTACCAACCAACCTTCCTACCAACCTTCTTACCAACCTACCTACCAACCTGCCAACCTACCTACCAACCTGCCAACCTACCTACCAACCTACCTACCAACCTACCAACCTTCCTACCAACCTTCTTACCTACCAACCTTCCTACCAACCAACCTACAAACCTACCAACCAACCTGCCAACCTACCAGCTTACCTACCAACCTTCCTGCCGACCTACCTACCAACCTACTTACCAACCTACCAACCTGCCTACCAACCTACCAACCCATTTACCAACCTACCTACCAACCTACCTACCAACCTACTTACCAACCCATTTACCAACCTACCTACCAGCCTACCTACCAACCAGCCTACCTACCAACCTACCTACCAACCTACCTACCAACCAGCCTACCTACCAACCTACCTACCAACCTACCTACCAACCTACCTACCAACCAACCTACCAACCTACCTATAACCTACCTACCAACCTACCTACCTACCAACCTACCAACCTAGAAGGAAGTTTATATTTTAAATAAGATTCGGAGACTCCCGTTTATTCATCCTTGTGTTTGGACGTCATAATTACTCTCCTGGCGCTCTGGTAAATTAATTAAACTCTCAGACTGAAAAATATAACAGATCGTCACACAATTTAGATCTTTTATTTTTAACCTTTTGCATAATTCCATGTAGTCGTTAAGAAGGTAATATTTCTCATCTAGACTATGTAACATAAAAAACTTTTGGTCATCTGACCGAGGCCTTCCGCTGGCTTACCGGACCACCTCTTTAAAAACTATGGTTATGATTATATCCATTATATATTATTAAAATGTTGAAGCAGAGAGTTTCAGATATTAGGACCTTATATGCGCACCCAATGTTTAGTTGAGACCATCACGAGGCAATAATAAAGAGAATTGTGCCTTGTGTCGAGCTTACAAGTTGTCTTGTTGCTATCATTGAAGAGTTTCAGGGCAAGGTATACATACATACACCCAGGTAGATCTGTTTGTGACTTGGTAAAGCCCACTATGTGGGCGAAACGTTGTCAATAAAGGATCACATTATACTGCTTAAGTGTTTATACTTCCATTCAATAACGCTGCTAGGCAGACTGTTCCACTCATCAACTACCCTATTTCCAAACCAGTATTTTCCTGTAGCCTTTCTATATCCAAATTTATCTAATTTGAATCCGTTATTGCGGGTTCTCTTTTGGAGAGATGTCCTCAAGACCTTATTTATATCCCCGTTGTTGATACCCATCTTCCACTTATGCACTTCGATCATGTCTTCCCTCATTCTTCGTCTTACAAGTGAATGTAGTTTAAGGGTTTTCAATCTTTCTTCATACGAAATATTTCTAATGCTGTGAATTAATTTGGTTATTCATCACTGAATGTTTTCTAACGAATTAATGTCCATTCTGTAATATGGAGACCAGAACTGAGCTGCGTAATCTACATGAGGCCTTACTAATGACGTATATAGCTGTAATATGACCTCTGAACTTTTGTTGCTTACACTACTTGACATAAATCCCAGTAAACTGTTTGCCTTCTTACGTACACTTAGGTATTGCTGTCTTGGTTTAAAGTTGCAATTTGTATGGCTAAGTTCTACGTTATTCAACATGTTGATAAATTCAACATATAAGTGCTAGGGTTATGGACACTCCGGAGCTTCAGAATCTTGCATTTATCTACATTGAACTGCATCTGCCACTTTTCTGACCAGGAATAGAGTTTGTCTAAATCCTCTTGAAGTTCCATAACATCTACGTTTGAATCAATTATCCTACCTATCTTCGTTTCATCGGCGAATTTGCTCATATCACTAGTAATACCCTCATCAAGGTCATTGATATATATTATAAACAACAACGGGTCTAAGACTGATCCCTGTGGAACGCCACTTGTTACAGATTCCCACTCGGATTTAACCCCATTTAAGCACACTGGTGAGCCATTACTCGATCCATGACAATTTTTTTTCCCAGTGCCATGAGCTGACACTTTTCAAGTTTCACTTGGAAAATCTTCACCCTCCCCTTCACTTAATACCACACCTTCACTAATGCAATCGTATTTAAAGACTGCTAGGGAAATAGAATAAAAAAAGCTAGCTGCAGCTCACAGAAAGGCGAAACAGTAATACAAATGCTATTACTTGGACTTACACAGATGACGGCAAAGAAATGAGTGAGATACTGAAGTCCCACAATAACTCAGCGCTTAGTGAGCCGTTAATCAGACTAAGGTCGATAACCTAAATAACTTTCTAATGACCAATACTCAAAATTTGGCTAATTCAAGATTTTCTAACATAATCCTAACACCACAGGACTTTGAAGACACAATAAATGACATGTCCGTTCACTCTACCCCAGGACTAGACTCATGGAACTCTGTGTTCATCAAGAACTGCGAGAAGCCTCTGTCACGTGCCTTAATATTCTATGAAGAGGGAGCATATACACAGGGGGTCACCCACAGCCACTTAAAACAACAGATATCGTCCCACTCCACAAGGGCGGCAGTAAAGCAATTGCAAAATAAAAAAAAAACATGTTTGAAAGGGTTCTAAGACGCAAGATCGCTGCCCATGTAGATACCCATCAGTTACACAACCCAGGGCAACACGGGTTTAGAGCAGGTCGCTCCTGCCTGTCCCAGCTACTGGACCACTATGACAAGGTCCTGGATGCTTTAGAGGATTAACAAAATGCAGATGTAGTATACACAGACTTTGCGAAAGTCTTCGACAAGTGTGACAATACGTGACAAAGGAATAACAGGAAAAGCTGGTAGATAGATCTATAATTTCCCAACAAACAGAATACAAACTGTAATAATAAACAGAGTAAAGTCAGAGACGGCTACAGTGAAAAGCTCTGTTCCACAAGGCACAGTACTCGCTCCCATCCTGTTCGTCATCCTCATAACTGACATAGACAGAGATGTAAGCCATAGCTCCGTGTCTTCCTTTCGCGGATGACACTCGAATTGCCATGACAGTGACCTCCATTGAAGACACCGCGAGACTCCAAGCGGACATCAACCAAATCTTCAATTGGGCCCCAGAAAACAATATGAAATTCAATGAAGAGAAATTTCAGTTATTGAGATATGGAAAACTTGAGGAAGTTAAAAATTTATCAGAGTATAAAACACATTCTAACCATACAATAGTGCGAAAAATTAATGTGCAAGATCTGGGAGTGATAATGTCAGAGGATATCACCTTCAAAGACCACAACAATGTATGTATCTCATCTGCTAGAAAAATAATGGGATGGATAATGAGAACCTTTAAAACCAGGGACTCAAAGCCCATGATGATTCTCTTCAAATCGCTTGTTCTCTCTAGGCTGGAATACTGCTGTACACTATCTGCCCCCTTCAACGCAGGCAAAACTGCTGATCTAAAGAATGTACAGAGAACTTTCACGGCACACACAAGTACGATAGAGCACCTAAGTTACCAGGAACGGTTGAAGTCCCTTGATTTGTATACCCTGGAACGCAGGCGAGAAAGATACATGATACTATACACTTCGAAAATCCTAGAGAGAATAGTACCCAACTTGCACACGAAAATCACTCCCTACTAAAGCAAAAGACTCGGTAGGAGATGTAGCATCCCCTCAGTGAGAAGCAGGGGTGCCATGAGTACGCTAAGAGACAACACAGCAAGTGTCAGGGGCCTAAGACTGTTCAACTGCCTCCCAGCATACATAAGAGGGATTACAAATAAACTCCTGGCTGTCTTCAAGAAGGTTCTGAACAGGCACCTAAACTCAGTACTTCATCAGCCGGGCTGTGGTTCGTACGTCGGTTTACGTGCAGCCAGCAGTAACAGACTGAATGATCAAACCCTGATCCACCATGAGGCCTGGTATCAGACCGGGCCGCTGGGGCGTTGGCCCCTGAAATCCTTTCCAGGTAAACTCCAGGTAAAATCCAGGTAAACTCCAGGTGAACTACAAGCCAGTTATGATTTTTCCCCTGGAAATGAAAAAATTAAGTAACGTTAACTACTACCTGGAGTTTACCTGGAGAGAGTTCCGGGGGTCAACGCCCCCGCGGCCCGGTCTGTGACCAGCATTTCTGTGGAAACATTGTGATCACGTCTGCAGTTAACAGCAAATCAGCTCAAGTTGTACTACTCTAACCTTCACTTGCTACTGCAGTCGTTCCCATGCAAGAGGAAAACCACTTCAGATTGCCTATTGTAGCTAGAGGTATAGATGTGTATCTAGAGAATTCCTTATCTCTGCAGGCGAGGGTCTGTGTTCGATTCCCGGCGAGGGCAGAAACGTTGGGCGTGTTTCCTTACAATGGTTGTCTATGTTCACCCATCAGTACAATGGGTACCTGGGAACGTTTCGCCACGCAATGGCTTCATCAGTCCACACATGTTGCACAAGTTGGTGAAAAACATTAGGGACATGTTTCCATAAGACACCTGCTGTCCGTGTTCACCCATCAGTATAAAATATGTACCTGGGAGTTAGTCGACTGGTGGGGGTCGCATCCTGGGACAAAACTAACCTAATTTACCCGAAATGCTCAGCATAAGGGACTTTCTATATAGTAGTAGGTCACTGAGGTCAGCTAGACCTGTATACCTTGTACATGTACTTGTAGAATATATTATTATACTATTAGTCAGTAGACGATTTTTTTAGTTACCTCGCAGTTAACAGAGCTGGTGACATTAAACAGTTAAGGTGATGTACAGTGTCCATCACTGTACGAGTCCTATTAAACGTAAAGTACTTCAAAAAGAAGTTAAACTTCTATATCAGTGTTGGATAAAATATAGCAGAAGTCCATTGGATTCGTCATGCATCCTCATGCCAGACCTGACGCTATTTTGATGATGTGTTTACATTATTGAAAGGTGAATACTGGACAGCAACTCTCCACCCGGCACTGATGACATCATTGCTCGTGTGTCGGGAACCTTGTACGTCAGCCACCTATGTCTTAAAAGATATTATAAAGTCCTTCTTACATATCATGGTCGGGAATTTTTTGCATTTACTCTCCAGGATGGATTGTTCTATTATCTTGTTATATTATTTGTTATATTTCCAGAGAATTATGTCCGAGTTGACCCGCAACCTGGACGGCATAGAAGCTTACATGAAAGATCTGGTGGTGTATAGTGATGAGTGGAGAAGTACCTGACACCTCACAACACTAGTGCAGTACCTGACACCTCACAGCACTGGTGCAGTACCTGACACCTCACAGCACTGGTGCAGTACCTGACACCTCACAGCACTGGTGCAGTACCTGACACCACACAGCACTGGTGCAGTACCTGACACCTCACAGCACTGGTGCAGTACCTGACACCTCACAGCACTGGTGCAGTACCTGACACCTCACAGCACTGGTGCAGTACCTGACACCACACAGCACTGGTGCAGTACCTGACACCACACAGCACTGGTGCAGAACCTGACACCTCACAGCACTGGTGCAGTACCTGACACCTCACAGCACTGGTGCAGTACCTGACACCACAAAGCACTGGTGCAGTACCTGACATCTCACTGTACTGGTGCAGTACCTGACACCTCACAGCACTGGTGCAGTACCTGACACCTCACAGCACTGGAACAGTACCTGACACCTCACAGCACTGGTGCAGTACCTGACACCTCACAACACTGGTGCAGTACCTGACACCTCACAGCACTGGTGCAGTACCTGACACCTCACAGCACTGGTGCAGTACCTGACACCTCACAGCACTGGTGCAGTACCTGACACCTCACAGCACTGGTGCAGTACCTGACACCTCACAGCACTGGTGCAGTAACCTCAGACACACCTCACTGCACTGGTGCAGTACCTGACACCTCACAGCACTGGTGCAGTACCTGACACCTCACAACACTGGTGCAGTACCTGACACCTCACAGCACTGGTGCAGTACCTGACACCTCACAGCACTGGTGCAGTACCTGACACCTCACAGCACTGGTGCAGTACCTGACACCTCACAGCACTGGTGCAGTACCTGACACCTCACTGCACTGGTGCAGTACCTGACACCTCACAGCACTGGTGCAGTACCTGACACCTCACAGCACTGGTGCAGTACCTGACACCTCACAACACTGGTGCAGTACCTGACACCTCACAGCACTGGTGCAGTACCTGACACCTCACAGCACTGGTGCAGTACCTGACACCTCACAGCACTGGTGCAGTACCTGACACCTCACAGCACTGGTGCAGTACCTGACACCTCACAACACTGGTGCAGTACCTGACACCTCACAGCACTGGTGCAGTACCTGACACCTCACAGCACTGGTGCAGTACCTGACACCTCACAGCACTGGTGCAGTACCTGACACCTCACAGCACTGGTGCAGTACCTGACACCCCACAGCACTGGTGCAGTACCTGACACCTCACTGCACTGGTGCAGTACCTGACACCTCACAGCACTGGTGCAGTACCTGACACCACAAAGCACTGGTGCAGTACCTGACATCTCACTGTACTGGTGCAGTACCTGACACCTCACAACACTGGTGCAGTACCTGACACCACAAAGCACTGGTGCAGTACCTGACACCTCACAACACTGGTGCAGTACCTGACACCACAAAGCACTGGTGCAGTACCTGACACCTCACTGCACTGGTGCAGTACCTGACACCTCACAGCACTGGTGCAGTACCTGACACCACAAAGCACTGGTGCAGTACCTGACATCTCACTGTACTGGTGCAGTACCTGACACCTCACAACACTGGTGCAGTACCTGACACATCACTGCACTGGTGCAGTACCTGACACCTCACAGCACTGGTGCAGTACCTGACACCTCACAGCACTGGTGCAGTACCTGACACCTCACAGCACTGGAACAGTACCTGACACCTCACAGCACTGGAACAGTACCTGACACCTCACAGCACTGGAACAGTACCTGACACCTCACAGCACTGGAACAGTACCTGACACCTCACAGCACTGGAACAGTACCTGACACCTCACAGCACTGGTGCAGTACCTGACACCTCACAGCACTGGTGCAGTACCTGACACCTCACAGCACTGGTGCAGTACATGACACCTCACAGCACTGGAACAGTACCTGACACCTCACAGCACTGGTGCAGTACCTGACACCTCACAGCACTGGTGCAGTACCTGACACCTCACAGCACTGGTGCAGTACCTGACACCTCACAGCACTGGTGCAGTTACCTGGACACCTCACAGCACTGGTGCAGTACCTGACACCTCACAGCACTGGTGCAGTACCTGACACCTCACAGCACTGGTGCAGTACTTGACACCTCACAGCACTGGTGCAGTACCTGACACCTCATAGCGCTGGTGCAGTACCTGACACCTCACAGCACTGGAGCAGTACCTGACACCTCACATCACTGGTGCAGTACCTGACACCTCACAGCACTGGTGCAGTACCTGACATCTCACAGCACTGGTGCAGTACCTGACACATCACAGCACTGGCGCAGTACTTGACAACTCACAGCACTGGCGCAGTATCTGACACCTCACATCACTGGTGCAGTACCTGACACCTCACAGCACTGGTGCAGTACCTGACACTTCACAGCACTGGCGCAGTACCTGACACCTCAAAGCACTGGTGCAGTACCTGACACCTCACAGCACTGGTGCAGTATCTGACACCTCACAGCACTGGTGCAGTACCTGACACCTCAAAGCACTGGTGCAGTACCTGACACCTCACAGCACTGGTGCAGTACCTGACACCTCACAGCACTGGCGCAGTACCTGACACCTCAAAGCACTGGTGCAGTACCTGACACCTCACAGCACTGGTGCAGTACCTGACACCTCACAGCACTGGGCAGTACCTGAAAACCCCCACTACAGCACTGGCGCAGTACCTGACACCTCACAGCACTGGTGCAGTACCTGACACCTCACATCACTGGTGCAGTACCTGACACCTCACAGCACTGGCGCAGTACCTGACACCTCACAGCACTGGCGCAGTACCTTACACTTCACAGCACTGGCGCAGTACCTGACACCTCACAGTGCTGGAGCAGTACCTGACACCTCACATCACTGGTGCAGTATCTGACCACTGACAGCACTGGTGCGGTACCTGACACCTCACAGCACTGGTGCAGTATCTGACCACTGACAGCACTGGTGCAGTACCTGACCACTGACAGCACTGGAGCAGTACCTGACACCTCACAGCACTGGAGCAGTACATGACACCTCACAGCACTGGTGCAGTACCTGACACCTCACAGTGCTGGAGCAGTACCTGACACCTCACATCACTGGTGCAGTACCTGACACCTCACAGTGCTGGAGCAGTACCTGACACCTCACATCACTGGTGCAGTACCTGACACCTCACAACACTGGAGCAGTACCTGACACCTCACATCACTGGTGCAGTACCTGACACCTCATAGCGCTGGAGCAGTACCTGACACCTCACAGCACTGGTGCAGTACCTGACACCTCACAGCACTGGTGCAGTACCTGACACCTCACAGTGCTGGAGCAGTACCTGACACCTCACATCACTGGTGCAGTACCTGACACCTCACAGCACTGGAGCAGTACCTGACACCTCAGCGCTGGTGCAGTACCTGATACCTCACAGCACTGGAGCAGTACCTGACACCTCACAGCACTGGCGCAGTACCTGACACCTCACAGCACTGGCGCAGTACCTGACTCCTCACAGTACTGGCGCAGTACCTGACACCTCACAGCACTGGTGCAGTACCTGACACCTCACAGCACTGGTGCAGTACCTGACACCTCACAGTGCTGGTGCAGTACCTGACACCTCACAGCACTGGTGCAGTACCTGACACCTCACAGCACTGGTGCAGTACCTGACACCTCACAGCACTGGCGAAGTACCTGACACCTCACATCACTGGTGCAGTACCTGACACCTCAAAGCGCTGGTGCAGTACCTGACACCTCACAGCACTGGTGCAGTACCTGACACCTCAAAGCGCTGGTGCAGTTCCTGACACCTCACAGCACTGGTGCAGTACCTGACACCTCACAGCACTGGAGCAGTACCTGACACCTCACAGCACTGGCGCAGTACCTGACACCTCACAGCACTGGCGCAGTACCTGACACCTCACAGCACTGGAGCAGTACCTGACACCTCACAGCACTGGCGCAGTACCTGACACCTCACAGCACTGGCGCAGTACCCGACACCTCACAGTGCTGGAGCAGTACCTGACACCTCACATCACTGGTGCAGTACCTGACACCTCACAGCACTGGCGCAGTACCTGACACCTTACAGCACTGGCGCAGTACCTGACACCTCACAGTGCTGGAGCAGTACCTGACACCTCACAGCACTGGCGCAGTACCTGACACCTCACAGCACTGGCGCAGTATCTCTCACCTCACAGCACTGACGCAGTACCTGACACCTCACAGCACTGGCGCAGTACCTGACACCTTACAGCACTGGTGCAGTACCTGACACCTCAAAGCACTGGCGCAGTACCTGACGCCTCATAGCACTGACGCAGTACCTGACACCTCATAGCACTGGTGCAGTACCTAACACCTCACAGCACTGTTGCAGTATCTGGCCACTGACAGCACTGGTGCAGTACCTGACACCTCACAGCACTGTTGCAGTATCTGACCACTGACAGCACTGGTGCAGTACCTGACCACTGACAGCACTGGTGCAATACCTGACATCTCACAGCACTGGAGCAGCACATGACGCCTCATAGCACTGACGCAGTACCTGCCACCTCACAACACTGGTGCAGTACCTGACATTTCACAGCACTGTTGCAGTACCTGACACCTCACATCACTGGTGCAGTACCTAACATCTCAAAGCACTGGTGCAGTACCTGACACCTGAAAGCACTGGTGCAGTACCTGACACCTCAAAGCACTGGTGCAGTACCTGACACCTCACAGCACTGGTGCAGTACCTGACACCTCACAGCACTGGTGCAGTACCTGACACCTCAAAGCACTGGTTTGCCTTCTCCAACTTCACAGTCAACTTAGTCAAATGTGATTTTGTTCAGGCTAAGATGAAGTATCTTGGGTTTGTTGCTGGCCAAGGTGAGGTTGCTGTCGTTGAAGCCAAGGTTGTGGCTAACTTTAGTGTCTCTGATTCTATGTAGAGAAAGCAAATCACAGAACGGGTGGGGCTTGAACCCATGGCGAGCGAGTTTTAGGGCTCAGTTGTCGTAGGTTCGAGTCCCCACCCTTTCCATGGTATGTTTGCAGTCGTGTTCTTATGGCTTCAGGGTTGTTTAGTGTTATTAGTTAGGGTTGTAAAGGTTGTGAATTCTTAAGGTGTTTTGGAGAAGTGTGAAATTGAGAGATATTAAATGAGATATATAGTGAGAACTGTCTCAGTTGACGTTCGTCTTTGACACAGTTCTTTTAAATTCTTAATTGATGTTGCAATGGTTGTGGAAGGAATTTGGAGAATTTGTAAAAAACAAGACAATAAAAGTCAATATAAAAGAACAAGGTGATAAAGATAACGGAAAGATTAGACAATGAAAAGCTGGATACCAGATTTAGGGAGTAAGAAGGTACAGTAGTGTGATAGTGATAAAATAAGACATTTATTTGGAGATTAATGTTTATTTGAAAAATACACGGCAATGATATGACAAGTAAATAATTTAATTAGAGACATGACTATCCTTTGCTTTTATAAGCATTGCTACAATCTTTGGCATAGAATCGATCAATAGTGAACACATTTTGGCAAGTTCTTCGTTGTGGTATCAGATCCTAACAACAGCAGCAGCAGCTTCTCCACAGATGAACAGTCCTGTTTCGTGATCCTGTATTTGGTTACTGTCTATAGATTCTCAACTGGGATGAGGTCAGGAGAGTTTCTAGGCCAGTTTAGAACGCTTAGCTCACTCTCTTCGAAGAATGTCAGCATTTTTTCTGGGGGTGTGGCATGGAGCAAAATCTTGCTGGAAAATGAATTCTCCATCAGGAAAGTCTTTATCCACAATGGAAAGTTGAAGATTGAGACACTTATGCAGCATATGGGAATCTTTATTCAGGAAACGTTTCGCCACACATTGGCTTCATCAGCCCAATACAAAGAGGAAGGCGTAAGGAGAGGAGGAGTATGAGGTAATCAGTCCCTCAACCTGGAGTCGATGTGTTCAGTCCATCAATCTTGTAGAATGTACAGCATAGGGCCGTAGACGTGGCTTATATATCACAATGGAAAGTAAATGAAGTGCCAGGATTGCCTTGTATTTGTCACTGTTCGTCGTTCCCTCAACAATAACAAGCCATCCAGGATGTTTTGGTTTTTGAATGTGTTCATTCCTTTGCTCCATGTAACTACCACTGATTCCTACCCATGTACTTCAAAATGAGCCTCATCTGAAAATATAACTTTTCATATGTCGTCCATCCCCTAGGATTGAGTACTCACTGCAGCCGTTTTTCCTTCTTAACAGCAGTCAGTAACTGTTTCTTTATCGGCTTTCTGGCAGTTCTGCCAGCCTCAAGAAGCCTTCGTCAAACAGTTGAAGAAGCAACATTTACGCCAGCCGAAGCCAAATCTAGTTTTCTTGGGATCCTTTAGACTATTTCTTATAACCTTGTCATTGTGATGTGTTGCCTTGTGTTTTCTTCCACGTTTTCCTCAATACAAGAGCTTGGACTCGACCCCTGCAACATCAACTAGGTGAGTACAGTGCTCCACAAATACTAGTTTCGTCAGCTCTCTTCAGTATCTGATCATCAGTTTACTCTGATAGGCTCAATTTTTTTCGGCAATCTGTCTGATTCTCATATTATCATGTTTTCTAAGAGCTACAGTACTTGGACGCTTCCTAGGTATAACATCCATAATGAACTTTAGCAGTAGTCTTGAATTAAAGGGGAGAATTTGGTAAAAACGGCATTCACTCATGGAACACACTTATAGGAATACCCTTACAGAACAACAGCTGTTGTAGCACTGACGAAAGTAGCAGGGTAAAACCACAGCTGGATGGCTATTAGACGTTAATAGCAAACTATTATGAAAAGAACTCAAACTACATTAAGCCAGAGACAATAACATGTGAGATAATCACAAGAATTATTCCTGTCCCAATTAATCTGCACATTACTGTATTTGTTCGAAGACGTATTGTCAAACGGCTTTATGAAAAAAATAAGTGAAGCGAAAGAATAGACGAAATAACAAGATAGGTGGAATGTTGAGGCGTCGGTGGAAAGAAAAAGAGGAGAATATAGGAGAGTATAGTTGTAGCAACAGTTTTACATGGCTGTGAGCCATGGAATGTAAACATTGAAGTGAGGAGGAAGTTGGAAGCAACGGAGATCAAACCCGGAGAAATTACACGAATAAAAGTCAGTTACAGTGAAAATTTCAATTATTTCTCCAGATTTTCAATTACTTTTTCTTGAGCAGAAAATATCTCAAACTACAAATAAAATTAAAAATACATGTTGTTTTGTATTAAATTTTCTTAATTCAATTTATATATTACTAATGTTGAAATTACTGTTAATTGTTGGAAGAAAATAACAAACACTGTTCTTCTGTTTTATATTTAAGTGTAAATACTAGAACAATGAACAAGACTATATTAACATTGTGACTTAATGGCGATAGATAATTTTAAATACGACCATAATTTTTAAAGGGGTAAACCTGTAAGCCAGCGGAAGGCCTCGGTCAGATGACCAAGAAATCCAGCTGCAGGTCGTCATATGTAAAGTAAAAGGACACAAGTGCAATTAATGTGACATTTTATTGTGGCAACGTTTCGCTCTCCAGGAGCTTTGTCAATCCGACTTGTGTCCTTTTACTTTACATATTGTCGGTAATTCTACCAACTTTATTACAGGTCGTCATATGACTAAGACCCGCGTCAGGAAACACTTGTCCTGTTTCCTGACAAACCTAACCTGACCTAACCTAACCTAACCTAACCTGACCTAACCTAACCTAACCTAACCTAACCTAACCTGACCTAACCTAACCTAACCTAACCTGACCTAACCTAACCTAACCTAACCTAACCTAACCTAACCTAACCTGACCTAACCTAACCTAACCTAACCTGACCTAACCTAACCTGACCTGACCTAACCTGACCTAACCTGACCTAACCTAACCTGACCTAACCTAACCTAACCTAACCTAACCTGACCTGACCTAACCTAACCTAACCTGACCTGACCTGACCTAACCTATCCTGACCTAACCTAACCTGACCTGACCTAACCTAACCTGACCTAACCTAACCTAACCTAACCTGACCTGACCTGACCTGACCTGACCTGACCTGACCTAACCTAACCTAACCTAACATGACCTAACCTAACCTAACCTAACCTAACCTGACCTGACCTGACCTAACCTAACCTAACCTAACCTGACCTAACCTAACCTGACCTAACCTAACCTAACCTGACCTAACCTAACCTAACCTAACCTAACCTGACCTGACCTAACCTAACCTGACCTGACCTGACCTAACCTAACCTAACCTAACCTAACCTAACCTAACCTAACCTAACCTAACCTGACCTGACCTAACCTAACCTAACCTGACCTGACCTAACCTAACCTAAAATAACATGACCTAACCTAACCTAACCTAACCTAACCTAACCTGACCTAACCTAACCTGACCTAACCTAACCTAACCTGACCTAACCTAACCTAACCTAACCTAACCTAACCTGACCTGACCTGACCTAACCTAACCTGACCTGACCTGACCTAACCTAACCTAACCTAACCTAACCTAACCTGACCTGACCTACTAAGTCACAGTACCTAAATATAATGATGTAATTTAAACAAGTATCAGCTTAGCAACAAATTACAATTACAACTACAATTACTTTTTCATCAAAAAGTTTAGTTTACAATTACATTTACTATTTTTTAATTAATTACATTCAGCTCCAGTTACAATTACACTAAACCTGATGGAGATGTCGTTTTCGATAATGTATCGAGTGAATATTATACGGAGAACAAGGAGTGATGGACTGAACACATCGACTCAAGGTTGAGGGACTGATTACCTCATTCTCCTCCTGTTCTTCAAGTTTCTCCTATGTATGGACTGATGAA
Organism: Cherax quadricarinatus; assembly: GCF_026875155.1. Taxonomy (NCBI): domain Eukaryota; kingdom Metazoa; phylum Arthropoda; class Malacostraca; order Decapoda; family Parastacidae; genus Cherax; species Cherax quadricarinatus. The sequence goes on from NC_069404.1 coordinate 18,022,698, forward strand.
GCCACTGTGTGGCGAAACGTTTCCTCAATAAAGATACCCAAGAGTTGCATATGTGTCTAATTTATCAACATGTCGGTTCTCTGAACCATTCATCTACAAACCTGTCAGACACTGCAACTTCTTGGGATCTTAATACTTGGGAATTCTTCGCTTGCCTAATTCTTGGGCACAACCTACTTCCACATTGAACATATGTTACACGACCTATGACTGCTGCACCTCTCCTGCCAACGGTTTATAAGCTCCTTCTCAGCACGTATGCCGTATTCTATTCAAGATTGATGGACTGACCACATCGACTCAAGGTTGAGGGACTGATTATCTCATTCTCCTCCTGTTCTTCAAAATTCTCCTATGTATGGACTGATGAAGCCACTGTGTGGCGAAACGTTTCCTCAATAAAGATACCCAAAAGTTGCACATGTGTCTAATTTATCAACATGTCGGTTCTCTGAACCATTCATCTACAAACAGATGAAATTAATAAACAGTACAGTAACCAGGGCAGAGGAGAGACTGTTGAAGTTGTCTCGCTGTTTAGAAATGACAGAGCAGAATAAGATGACCAAGTGGGTATATATGTGTGTGGAAGGAAGAAGTGGCAGGGGTTGTCCCATGCTGGGTTGAAGAGACGGCATTAGTAGACAAAATGCTGTTTGTCTCTCTTTATCAACTAAGAAATTTTAATTGAGCATCCAGCTTGCAGTGTGAGTGTGCTAGATGAGAGTGTAGACAACAGAGTTTTAGGTTCTGATGTGCTGTTAGAGTTAAAGGAAGGTAGTATGTAGGAAGAGTCAGATGCAGGTTAGCCGCCTTGAGTCCTGGAAGTCTTAGTGTAGTTCCTACAAGCTTATATAGAGTTGTGGCGATGTTGTTGAACGAATGATGGTGAGCGTGTTTCTTTGTCAAGACAACCAGCAGCATTATTATTGGTTCATGAGGAGGCATAATTTGCATTATCTATAACAACTGTTGCATATATCAGCTTGACACACAGAAACAGGTCATTGTTACCCCAGGTGAGTACAAATGCCCATGATTATTACCCCAGGTGAGTACAAATACCCACGCTGACTGTAACCCCAGGTGAGTACAAATACCCACGCTGACTGTAACCCCAGTTGAGTACAAATACCCACGCTGATTGTTGCCCCAGGTGAGTACAAATACCCACGCTGATTGTTACCCCAGGTGAGTACAAACACCCATGATGATTGTTACCCCAGGTGAGTACAAATACCCACGCTGATTGTTACCCCAGGTGAGTACAAATACCCATGATGATTGTTGCCCCAGGTGAGTACAAATACCCACGCTTATTGTTACCCCAGGTGAGTACAAATACCCATGATGATTGTTACCCCAGGTGAGTACAAATACCCACGCTTACTGTTACCCCAGGTGAGTACAAATACCCATGATGATTGTTACACCAGGTGAGTACAAATACCCACGCTGATTGTTACCCCAGGTGAGTACAAATACCCACGCTGATTGTTACCCCAGGTGAGTACAAATACCCATGATGATTGTTGCCCCAGGTGAGTACAAATACCCACGCTTATTGTTACCCCAGGTGAGTACAAATACCCATGATGATTGTTACCCCAGGTGAGTACAAATACCCACGCTTACTGTTACCCCAGGTGAGTACAAATACCCATGATGATTGTTACCCCAGGTGAGTACAAATACCCACGCTTACTGTTACCCCAGGTGAGTACAAATACCCATGATGATTGTTACCCCAGGTGAGTACAAATACCCACGCTGATTGTTACCCCAGGTGAGTACAAATACCCACGCTGATTGTTACCCCAGGTGAGTACAAATACCCACGCTGATTTCTCCAAGGGCATGTTTCCTGTTGTTTATATCAGAGTTAAGAAACAGAACAACTAAGCAATATGAGTAACAGCCGATGATTAACTGTCTCTCATGTGATGGTAAGAGTTTTGTAGCTCTCTAGTCAACAGCAATTATTCTGTGCATCACCAGACCTACCAACAGTAATTATTTTGTGCAACACCAAACTCACCAACAGTAATTATTCTGTGCAACAACAGACCTACCAACAGTAATTATTCTGTGCAACACCATACCTACCAACAGTAATTATTCTGTGCAACACCATACCTACCAACAGTAATTATTCTGTGCAACACCAAACTCACCAACAGTAATTATTCTGTGCAACAACAGACCTACCAACAGTAATTATTCTGTGCAACACCATACCTACCAACAGTAATTATTCTGTGCAACACCATACCTACCAACAGTAATTATTCTGTGCAACACCATACCTACCAACAGTAATTATTCTGTGCAACACCATACCTACCAACAGTAATTATTCTGTGCAACACCAGACCTACCGACAGTAATTATTCTGTGCAACACCATACCTACCAACAGTAATTATTCTGTGCAACACCAAACTCACCAACAGTAATTATTTTGTGCAACACCAAACTCACCAACAGTAATTATTTTGTGCAACACCATACCTACCAACAGTAATTATTCTGTGCAACACCAAACTCACCAACAGTAATTATTCTGTGCAACACCAGACCTACCAAGAGTAATTATTCTGTGCAACACCAGACCTACCAAGAGTAATTATTCTGTGCAACACCAGACCTACCAAGAGTAATTATTCTGTGCAACACCAGACCTACCAAGAGTAATTATTCTGTGCAACACCAGACCTACCAAGAGTAATTATTCTGTGCAACACCAGACCTACCAAGAGTAATTATTCTGTGCAACATCAGACCTACCAAGAGTAATTATTCTGTGCATCACCAGACCTACCAAGAGTAATTATTCTGTGCAACACCAGACCTACCAAGAGTAATTATTCTGTGCAACATCAGACCTACCAAGAGTAATTATTCTGTGCAACATCAGACCTACCAAGAGTAATTATTCTGTGCAACACAGACCTACCAAGAGTAATTATTCTGTGCAACACCAGACCTACCAAGAGTAATTATTCTGTGCAACACCAGACCTACCAAGAGTAATTATTCTGTGCAACACAGACCTACCAAGAGTAATTATTCTGTGCAACATCAGACCTACCAAGAGTAATTATTCTGTGCAACACCAGACCTACCAAGAGTAATTATTCTGTGCAACACCAGACCTACCAAGAGTAATTATTCTGTGCAACATCAGACCTACCAAGAGTAATTATTCTGTGCAACATCAGACCTACCAAGAGTAATTATTCTGTGCAACACAGACTACCAAGAGTAATTATTCTGTGCACACTCAGACCTACCAAGAGTAATTATTCTGTGCAACACAGACCTACCAAAGTAATTATTCTGTGCAACACCAGACCTACCAACAGTAATTATTCTGTGCATCACCAGACCTACCAAGAGTAATTATTCTGTGCAACACCAGACCTACCAACAGTAATTATTCTGTGCAACACCAGACCTACCAACAGTAATTATTCTGTGCAACACCAGACCTACCAACAGAATTATTCTGTGCATCACCAGACCTACCAAAGTAATTATTCTGTGCATCACCAGACCTACCAACAGTAATTATTCTGTGCATCACCAGACCTCAACAGTAATTATTCTGTGCATCACCAGACCTACCAACAGTAATTATTCTGTGCATCACCAGACCTGCCAACAGTAATTATTCTGTGCATCACCAGACCTACCAACAGTAATTATTCTGTGCATCACCAGACCTACCAACAGTAATTATTCTGTGCATCACCAGACCTACCAACAGTAATTATTCTGTGCATCACCAGACCTGCCAACAGTAATTATTCTGTGCATCACCAGACCTGCCAACAGTAATTATTCTGTGCATCACCAGACCTGCCAACAGTAATTATTCTGTGCATCACCAGACCTGCCAACAGTAATTATTCTGTGCATCACCAGACCTACCAACAGTAATTATTCTGTGCATCACCAGACCTGCCAACAGTAATTATTCTGTGCATCACCAGACCTACCAACAGTAATTATTCTGTGCATCACCAGACCTACCAACAGTAATTATTCTGTGCATCACCAGACCTGCCAACAGTAATTATTCTGTGCATCACCAGACCTGCCAACAGTAATTATTCTGTGCATCACCAGACCTACCAACAGTAATTATTCTGTGCATCACCAGACCTGCCAACAGTAATTATTCTGTGCATCACCAGACCTGCCAACAGTAATTATTCTGTGCATCACCAGACCTACCAACAGTAATTATTCTGTGCATCACCAGACCTGCCAACAGTAATTATTCTGTGCATCACCAGACCTGCCAACAGTAATTATTCTGTGCATCACCAGACCTGCCAACAGTAATTATTCTGTGCATCACCAGACCTGCCAACAGTAATTATTCTGTGCATCACCAGACCTGCCAACAGTAATTATTCTGTGCATCACCAGACCTGCCAACAGTAATTATTCTGTGCATCACCAGACCTGCCAACAGTAATTATTCTGTGCATCACCAGACCTGCCAACAGTAATTATTCTGTGCATCACCAGACCTGCCAACAGTAATTATTCTGTGCATCACCAGACCTCCAACAGTAATTATTCTGTGCATCACCAGACCTGCCAACAGTAATTATTCTGTGCATCACCAGACCTGCCAACAGTAATTATTCTGTGCATCACCAGACCTGCCAACAGTAATTATTCTGTGCATCACCAGACCTGCCAACAGTAATTATTCTGTGCATCACCAGACCTGCCAACAGTAATTATTCTGTGCATCACCAGACCTGCCAACAGTAATTATTCTGTGCATCACCAGACCTGCCAACAGTAATTATTCTGTGCATCACCAGACCTGCCAACAGTAATTATTCTGTGCATCACCAGACCTGCCAACAGTAATTATTCTGTGCATCACCAGACCTGCCAACAGTAATTATTCTGTGCATCACCAGACCTGCCAACAGTAATTATTCTGTGCATCACCAGACCTGCCAACAGTAATTATTCTGTGCATCACCAGACCTGCCAACAGTAATTATTCTGTGCATCACCAGACCTGCCAACAGTAATTATTCTGTGCATCACCAGACCTGCCAACAGTAATTATTCTGTGCATCACCAGACCTGCCAACAGTAATTATTCTGTGCATCACCAGACCTGCCAACAGTAATTATTCTGTGCATCACCAGACCTGCCAACAGTAATTATTCTGTGCATCACCAGACCTGCCAACAGTAATTATTCTGTGCATCACCAGACCTGCCAACAGTAATTATTCTGTGCATCACCAGACCTGCCAACAGTAATTATTCTGTGCATCACCAGACCTACCAACAGTAATTATTCTGTGCATCACCAGACCTACCAACAGATAGTTTGGTAAATATATTTTTCAACATAACATTATGTATAATTACGAGGCTCCATGAATGAAAATGTCTCATTTATAACAACATTCATTGCTCTCTAATTTCACCTAAAAATATTATTTTTTGTCTGCATATTTAAACTAATCCGCCATGAATGTACTAAATAATAGTTAGGAGACTGAGAGTCGGTCATTAATAAGACTCACATCTGTCAACACTGTCCCTTCGTGCTGGTGAAGGGACTTTCCCTTCATGGTGTCCCTTCGTGCTGGTGAAGGGACTTTCCCTTCATGGTGTCCCTTCGTGCTGGTGAAGGGACTTTCCCTTCATGGTGTCCCTTCGTGCTGGTGAAGGGACTTTCCCTTCATGGTGTCCCTTCATGCTGGTGAAGGGACTTTCCCTTCATGGTGTCCCTTCGTGCTGGTGAAGGGACTTTCCCTTCATGGTGTCCCTTCATGCTGGTGAAGGGACTTTCCCTTCATGGTGCCCCTTCGTGCTGGTGAAGGGACTTTCCCTTCATGGTGCCCCTTCATGCTGGTGAAGGGACTTTCCCTTCATGGTGCCCCTTCATGCTGTTGAAGGGATGTTCCCTTCGTGGTGCCCCTTCATGCTGGTGAAGGGACTTTCCCTTCATGGTGCCCCTTCATGCTGGTGAAGGGACTTTCCCTTCATGGTGCCCCTTCATGCTGGTGAAGGGACTTTCCCTTCATGGTGCCCCTTCATGCTGTTGAAGGGATGTTCCCTTCGTGGTGCCCCTTCATGCTGGTGAAGGGACTTTCCCTTCATGGTGTCCCTTCATGCTGGTGAAGGGACTTTCCCTTCATGGTGCCCCTTCATGCTGGTGAAGGGACTTTCCCTTCATGGTGCCCCTTCATGCTGGTGAAGGGACTTTCCCTTCATGGTGCCCCTTCATGCTGGTGAAGGGACTTTCCCTTCATGGTGCCCCTTCATGCTGGTGAAGGGACTTTCCCTTCATGGTGTCCCTTCATGCTGGTGAAGGGACTTTCCCTTCATGGTGCCCCTTCATGCTGGTGAAGGGACTTCTCCTTCATGGTGCCCCTTCATGCTGGTGAAGGGACTTTCCCTTCATGGTGTCCCTTCATGCTGGTGAAGGGACTTTCCCTTCATGGTGCCCCTTCATGCTGGTGAAGGGACTTTTCCTTCATGGTGCCCCTTCATGCTGGTGAAGGGACTTTCCCTTCATAGTGCCCCTTCATGCTGTTGAAGGGATGTTCCCTTTGTGGTGCCCCTTCATGCTGGTGAAGGGACTTTCCCTTCATGGTGCCCCTTCATGCTGGTGAAGGGACTTTCCCTTCATGGTGTCCCTTCATGCTGGTGAAGGGACTTTCCCTTCATGGTGCCCCTTCATGCTGGTGAAGGGACTTTCCCTTCATGGTGTCCCTTCATGCTGGTAAAGGGACTTTCCCTTCATGGTGCCCCTTCATGCTGGTGAAGGGACTTTCCCTTCATGGTGTCCCTTCATGCTGGTGAAGGGACTTTCCCTTCATGGTGCCCCTTCATGCTGGTGAAGGGACTTTCCCTTCATGGTGCCCCTTCATGCTGGTGAAGGGACTTTCCCTTCATGGTGCCCCTTCATGCTGGTGAAGGGACTTTCCCTTCATGGTGCCCCTTCATGCTGGTGAAGGGACTTTCCCTTCATGGTGCCCCTTCATGCTGGTGAAGGGACTTTCCCTTCATGGTGCCCCTTTATGCTGGTGAAGGGATGTTCCCTTCGTGGTGTACCTTCATGCTGGTGAAGGGTTGTCACCTTCAGGGTCCATTCATGCTGGTAAAGGGTTCTCACCTTCATGATCCCTTCATGCTGGTAAAGGGTTCTCACCTTCAGGATCCCTTCATGCTGGCAAAGGGTTCTCACCTTCAGGGTCCCTTCATGCTGGTAAAGGGTTTTTCTTTTCTTGGAGATTGGACTTATATACTGTAGACTGTTGAGGTGGAGCTGTGGAAGGCGGAGTCACCAGCAGAGAACACCACTAGTGGAAGTAGGTCTTGTCTATAGGTTTGACAAGTTTGGAGAAATCCTCGCATCAAGGTCCCAAGATGTTGTTAGCTTTGGTCCCATTATATTCTCATACGTTTCCCTTTTTGCTTCCATATATAACGTTGTTTGTCTGTACAGATGCCTCAGAGCACTACCCACCTTTTTTCCCTTGTCGATTGTATGTGTGGAATATTAAATTTACCTGGATGTAACTCATAAGATACATACCAGTAAATGGTAACAAAGATAATTATTCTTTATCAAGGTTACAGAGACAAGTAGGAATTTTAGGACACCTAGGTCGCAAAAAAATGTCCTCCTTCGATACCTACGATCATCTATCTCTCCACAAGTCACTCTGGACCTATATTAATTTAAAATGAAATATACATCACCAGGAATTCTGGTAAAAACATTAATATAAATATGTGGACTGTATATTAAATTTAAAATGTGAATACATATACATTGAAGGGGAATTTATAATAATAAGACTCACCAATTAGTCTGGAGATTATGGTGTGTCATACTCAAACCCCTGTCTAAATTTATGAAGAAAATACTGGCCAGAATTTCAACACAAAATAGACATGACTTAGCTGGGGTTCCAAAGCTGTCCTGACCATTTGTCTAATGCTCACGTTATGCAGGACTGCAAATCCAACAATTTCGGCTGCTATTTGAGAGGTTTTTAAGCCCAATATAACCCCTAGAGCGATGAAAATTCCTCCGATTTTCACTAACGTTTGTCTCGGTCAATTCAAAACGTGGTGTCTCCCCCCATGCCGTCAGCGCAGGCGCAGAGCTTCCCTGTTGGTTCTCTTCTTTAAAATACACTTTAGAACAATAGTAATGTATTAATCAGGTATATTTACATTATAAAAAACATACAGCATATTTATGGAAAACTGTTTTCCACAGTATTGTTCACTTCATCTTTCACTCACCCATCAGTCGACTTTCTAATATCTGAACATCGCTTCCTCTATTCTCTCTACTTCCAATCTCATACCCAGTCTTTCATTACTTAAATATTTTGTTATTCTTATTACCATGCTCTTTATGGTAGATAAGACACATAGGCAACATTTAGGCAACTTTATTCCGAAACGTTTCGCCTACACAGTAGGCTTCTTCAGTCGAGTACAGAAAGTAGGCGGGAGTAGTAGAGATGTGAAGACGATGTAATCAGTCCATCACCCTTGAAGTCGCTTGATCTTCAGTTAGTTCCAGACTTTGGAACAGAACTTCTCCAGGCTGAGGGACTGACAACCTCAAATTCTAGCGACTTCAAGGGTGATGGACTGATTACATCGTCTTCACATCTCTACTGCTCCTGCCTACTTTCTGTACTCGACTGAAGAAGCCTACTGTGTAGGCGAAACGTTTCGGAATAAAGTTGCCTAAATGTTGCCTATGTGTCTTATCTACCAACCTGTCAGTATTGTATACCATTTGATAATCACCATGCTCTTTATGTTCACTTGTAATTTCCTTCTATGCATCCTCTGAAATTCGTCCACCAACCTTTGCAACTTCTCTTCAGAATCTCCCAAAAGCAAAGTGTCATTAGCAAAAAGCAACTGTGACAACTCCCACATTGTGTTATATTCTTTATCTTTAAATTCCTTCTCCTCTCCTCAAGACCCTGGCATCTGCTTCCTTTACAACCCAATCTAAATGTTGAAAAGCAAAGGTGACATCATGCATCCTTAAACATTAAACAAAAAATAAGATAATACACAAAATCTTCATTCCCGGCAAAAAAAAAAAGGAAAATATGGAACAGACTGTAATTAGGTAGCAGAAGTACATGTGTCAACTTGAGTTACAGTAATCTCGTTCCCAGATAACCCTCCAGCCGAGTATTGTATTGTATGAGGTTGGCCGGTACTGCCGGCCCGGGTCTTCACCAGATGGCCACCCGGCCTCCAGCTGAGTAAAAGAGGCAGCTAAAGTGGTTTAGGCAGTAATAGCGAGACTCAGCCACGAGGCCAGAAAGTGGAGATAATGCTGAGTGCTACTCAACCAGGAGCAACTCTGCTTACGAGAGAGAGAATGCAGATAGTTGAGCAGGCAGTCAAGACTTAGCTGAGAAGTGCCTTCACACTCGACACTACACCAACAGAGAAGTGCCGTCACACTCGACACTACACCAACAGAGAAGTGCCGTCACACTCGACACTACACCAACAGAGAAGTGCCGTCACACTCGACACTACACCAACAGAGAAGTGCCGTCACACTCGACACTACACCAACAGAGAAGTGCCGTCACACTCGACACTACACCAACAGAGAAGTGCCGTCACACTCGACACTACACCAACAGAGAAGTGCCGTCACACTCGACACTACACCAGCAGAGAAGTGCAGTCTTTTAAACTTATTCACGATCATACACCAAAAAGGATCCCGAAGATAGGCTCCGGTATATGTCCATATTACTATTGCCAAGTATTTTCTATTCACTATCAGGGATGATTGCCTGACCTTCACCTCCTCTATGAAAGGTCGATATTGGAATATCTCCACCTGTCATAAAAAGGAAAATTGATGAGCTTTTCCCCGTAGAAATTTTTTTTAAAACTTTACCTTTATCAAACAATCACAAAATGAATGAAATCCCAAATGCAAAAAAAAAAAAAAAGAACCAAGCAAAGCTAATTAATAAATATGATTTCTCAACAATCTGAGTAGAAAACACAACCGCTATAGGACTTTATGGCAGTAAGACCCATACTTCAGTACAACCACTCGTCATCTTGTGAAAGATGGTTCACCACACGGTACTTGATGAAGACTGAATACCAAGCTGGAGTCTCGGTCTTGTCGGGAGATAAACAGGCAAATGAAAACTGCCTGCTCTTTAAGGTTCTATAGTTGGCCAGGTAACTGGAGCTGCCTTCTTTTAAGGTTCTGTAAAGTAAAAGGACACAAGTGCAACTAATGTGACATTTATTGTGGCAACGTTTCGCTCTCCAGGACCTTTAGCTTTATCAAGCCTAATGGCTTGATAAAGCTCCTGGAGAGCGAAACGTTGCCACAATAAATGTCACATTAGTTGCACTTGTGTCCTTTTACTTTACATATTGTCGGTAATTCTACCAATTTTAAGGTTCTGTAATTGGCCAGGGAGCTGGAGCTACCTTCTCTCAAGGTTCTGTAGTTCTGTGTGTTCTGTAGTTCGCCATGAAGCTGGAACTTTCTCGTTGCAAGAAACACAATCCGTATGTAGACAAATTTCTGAGCTTTCCCGATGTAGAACACGTCCAATATGAAACCTCTGAATGTACACTAAGTACATAGAGTAAACCCATTTCCATTAGTTCACTCTTCCCGGGTGACCAGACACTGAACTGAAAACTGTGAAAACACAGAACGATAACGGGAGGTTAAATAAACACAACATTGAAAGGTATCAGACAATACTACACAAACGAAGTATATGATACTTCGTGGAACCATAACAAGCAGAATAAGAGTATTTTGACACAAAATAAACTGTCGAAGGAACTGCCAAGTGGTCAAGAGAAACATAAACCAAGGAAGACAAATGAAGGTGAATAATATTATGGAGTATAGGACATAGATGTCAGAGAACTAAACACTAAGGGAGTCTCTGTAATAGAGGGCGCTCCGTGCGGCCTCTCAGGGAAACTGAGGACCATAACAACCATAACACACACAGTACAGAAATGAATACGAAGTTTAAACTTTTCCATACACTGTTAAACCTTGGTCAACATGAGAAACGTAGTGAGCTGCATATAAGTAGAGCTTTTATAATAAATTAATAATATACCATAATAAATAATGTATACCAGGAGTGATTGCGCTTAACAGTATAGATTTTAATAAAGTTGGTAGAATTACCGACAATATGTAAAGTAAAAGGACACAAGTGCAACTAATGTGACATTTATGTCACATTAGTTGCACTTGTGTCCTTTTACTTTACAGTATAGATTTTGAAATGTTTAGACATTTACACTCGTAAACATTTTAGATAAGTTTAGATTTAGAAAGGACATAGGAAAGTATTGGTTTGGAAATAGGGTAGTTGATGAGTGGAACAGTCTACCTAGTTGGGTTATTGAGGCTAGGACTTTGGGTAGTTTCAAATTTAGGTTGGATAAGTACATGAGTGGGAGGGGTTGAATTTGAGTGGGACTTGCACATCGGAGCTTGTTTCTTGGGTGGCATTGAAAATTGGGTTGGTCAAATGTTTGTTAGTGGGATGAATTGTAAAGGACCTGCCTAGTATGGGCCAACAGGCCTCCTGCAGTGTTCCTCCTTTCTTATGTTCTTAAACTGACTGATGAATTAAACAACTGATATTCTTTTGTTATTTTACATGTGCTACAGTAATGGTAAAGTGGTTCAACAGATTACATCACTACAATATTCACCAGAGAGTAACTGCCTTCACACTCGCTGTCTAGGTCAGCTACACTACACTCTGGCGAGTTGTATTGTCAGGGATACTGTACGATGACTGGTGAATCGTATTGGCAGTGACACTGAACAGTTGTTGTCAGTGACACAGTGGATGGAGAGATCCGATGTCAGTGACACTACACTGACTGACTGTTTCCTTGACGACCCGAAACACATCAGTACACCAGCAGTTATAGATGAATGGTCAGAGAACCGACATGTTAAATTAGACACATGTGCAACTCTTGGGTATCTTTATTGAGGAAACGTTTCGCCACACAGTGGCTTCATCAGTCCATACAAAGGAGAAACTTGAAGAACAGGAGGAGAATGAGGTAATCAAGATTGATGGACTGACCACATCGACTCAAGGTTGAGAGACTGATTACCTCATTCTCCTCCTGTTCTTCAAGTTTCTCCTTTTTATGGACTGATGAAGCCACTGTGTGGCGAAACGTTTCCTCAATAAAGATACCCAAAAGTTACACATGTGTCTAATTTAACTCACCAGCACTTACTTAACCACTGATACCATCACCAGTACACCAGCAGTTACTTAACCACTGATATCACCAGTACACCAATAGTTACTTAACCACTGATATCACCAGTACACCAGTAGTTACTTAACCACTGATACCATCAGCAGTACACCAGAATTACTTAACAATTGATACCATCACCAATGCACCAGCAGTTGGTTAGCCACTGATACCATAATCAGCACACCAGCAGTTACTTAACCACTGATACAGTCACCAGTACACAAACAGTTAATTAAACACTGACTGTGGCATGCAAAGAGTACGTAACCTTCATTCGGAGCATGTACACACCCTCATTGAAAGGCTATCTCCCCCAACCAGCGAACCAGGTGACTGAGGGTTGACGATGGGGCCCCGTCGTTCAACCAGTACCCAGGTTCCAGCCAATGAGAAGATGGTTTTGACAATCGCAGAGGTTATGTGGGTACCACTGTCCTGTCTGCCCTTGTCATTCCCATTCTAGAGCTGGTTGAAGCACGGTCTGCTCTTTAGTGGCTTCTATTCTGCCTTGCTTACCGTGGAGTGCACTAATACCTATTGCTGTACATAGTGTATATAGTGTACATACTCTGTTCTAAATTGGTGAAGGATAATATAAGTCAAAAGTTTTCTGCTGTGTTTATTTTGCTCCCTTTACACCCAGGATAACAGGCCATTTGGATTCCTGGGTTGTAATACTGATACAACCACCAGTACACCAACAGTTAATTAACCAGTTATACAGTCACCAGTACACAAACAACCAGATACAATCACCAGTACACACAGTTAATTAACCACTGATAAAATCACCAGTACACCAACAGTTAGTTAACCACTGATACAATCACCAGTACACACAGTTAATTAACCACTGATACAATCACCAGTACACCAACAGTTTATTAACCACTGATACAGTCACTAGTACACCAACAGTTAATTAACCATTGATACAGTCACCAGTACACCAGCAGTTTACCACCGAGGGGATGAGCAGCTCACTAGCGAGACTTCCGTGTTTACTTACTACAAATAGACTTAAATTAAGTTAATGCTCGTACTGTGGGTGTTGGATCAACCAGAGGAACCAGCAGCATATTAGCATATACTAGCGTAAAATGTTTATGCGACTGAGGGAAGAGTAATGGAGAGGAGAAAATAAAGAAAAAACTAACGAGATAGGTTAGTTTAATATCTTTATTATGCACCCCATACCCATCCTGTGGGCGGTAGTCAAAAGATTACAAAAGTACATAATGGGTCCAGTGACTGGACCCCAAAGTTATGATAGCTGAACTACTTACAAAGGTAATGAACTCCAGGTAGATCTGGTCACAATCATGGCAAGTTACAGAGGTAATGACTCAGCCTCACTCCTATACATGGTTACAGTCATGAACAAATTACAAAGTAATGAGCCACTGATACGTCCACACCTGGTCACAATTGTAATGAGTTATAAATACAAATATTAAGTGGATCATACACCCACACTAGCGCGCGCGCACAGACACATGCACATGAGCGTACTAATATATGCATACACACAAGCACACACACACACACACACACACACACACACACACACACACACACACACACACACACACACACACACACGTGGTAATGCATTATTTACAGCTAGCAAAGTCAGGGTATTTCTCCAGAATGGTCTGTAATATACCACTGTGGATAAAATACTTTGCCATTTCTTGAACATTTCTTAGTTGTCTCTAAATTCATTAATTTTATCGCACTCCAGTACATAATGACGCCGGGGGTGACAATAGTCAATCTGGCAAAGTTTACATTTCGTTTGGTCTACATCTGGTGGTGGTGATTTAACCTGCCATAGATACTTGTAACCCAGCCGGAGCCGGGCAGTAGTGACATCCAAGAGTCTGCTTATCTTGTTGGATGCACCATAGACATGTGGCTCCTCCTGCATGATGGAATGATGATAGATGGACTGACTTGTGTCAATCTCCCTGAGTCTTAAGTCAATAAAGTTCAATTGAAGTTCTTTTCGTATTATTGTTCTCAAACTACCACCTGACAAGCCAAGATTGTAATCTACCCCCTCTTTGAAAGCATACAGCTTAGCCAATTTATCAGTTCTATCATGCATCTGAAGACCAATGTGAGATGGAATCCACAGCATGTGCACTCTGACTCCACTGTCCACAATCTTACCATACCTATGTCTGGCTTCTGACACAAGCATGCCACAATTTATACTTAATGAGTTGAGAGCATTTATGGATGACAGAGAATCAATTACAATTAAAGTGTCAACCTTAGATACATGGACGCATTTGAGTGCAAGAAGTATGGCAAACAGTTCTGTTTGAATGATAGTGGCCCAGTTATTGATGCGTGCTCCAATTTCTTTATGAGAGCCATCACTCTGTATGACAACAGCAGCACTACCAGCTGCACCAGTGGACTGGTGAACAGAATCATCAACGTAAATAATTTGTGAAAGATTGTGTGTGACTAAGTTATCAATACAGCTTAAGGCATCATGTTTGGCTTCAAGACGAAGCTTTGGTTGTGATTTAAAAAGAGTTTTGAGGGGAAATGGAGGAATGGTAGTTTGGAATGGGGTAATATCCCATGGAGCAGGGAAGTGTCTCTGTTGCCTAACTTGACATAGATCATGTAGCTGGTTCATGCGGAGGTCGGTTCCAGTTTTTTCGATCCATCTGGAAGGATGTTCACCAGTGCTGAGGAAAGTTTGGAGAGCTTCTGTGCAGGGGTTTGAATGGGCTAACCTAAGCATATTGACCCCAATAAGGATATTTCTTTCAGTAACACGATCTCTAATGCTTGGAATATTAAGTTCTTTCCGCATATTTAAAATTTTGGCAGTACGAGGGCATCCTAGGATGATCCTCATTGCTTCGTTTTGCAGTTTTTCCAGCCCTCCAAGCTTCCAGTCAGACACAAGAGCAAGTAGTGGCGCAGCATAATCAACCAATGATCTAATATAAGCAAGATACATCATTTTCACAATTTTAACATTAGCACCATACCTGGGATGAAAACCTGCCACAACTCTAAGTGCTCTTAGTCTTTCTTTGTATTGGCGACAAAGTCTCGTTACAACAGGTCCAAGTAGTGGAACCTCAAAGCCTAGATAGGAGCGAGGAATTTTTTATTTATATTTTTTTTATAAATAAAAATAGATTGGAATTTAATGAGACGTAAGACCGGACAGAATATACTTTATTATTATAGAAAAATGTTGTAGAGAACCTGTATTGATAGTTGTCTTATGTTTACCTCGTTTGTTAAATAAGCAACAACTCAGAAAATAATATATTTAACTTTACATGCACCTTAAAGAGACGTGTGTATTTCGACAGCCTCTCAGACTGCATGTAACCTTCTCATCACCAGTCAAAAACTTTTTAATCCCTAAAATACTGTTTAAAATAAACTCTCCCATATATATATATATATATATATATATATATATATATATATATATATTTTATATATATATATATATATATATATATATATATATATATATATATGCAATAAGATCACAGTAAACAGGTGATTTCAAAATATGCAAAACAACCACTCTGAAAAAAGAGAAATTCCAAGCGCTTTCGTGACTACTCACATTATCATAGTTCCTTGATAATGTGAGTAGTCACGAAAGCGCTTGGAACTTCTCTATTCTTTCAGAGTGGTTGTTTTGCATATATATATATATATATATATATATATATATATATATATATATATATATATATATATATATATATATATATATATATATATATATATTTCTGGCATGCAAAGAGTACGTAACGTTTATTCAGAGCATGTACACACACTCACTGAAAGGCTGTCTCTCCCAACCAGCTAACCAGGTACTAAGGGATGATGATGGGGCCCCGTCGTTCAATCAGTACCCAGGTTCCAGCCAATGTGAAGATGGCTTTGGCAATCTCAGAGGTGTTGTGGGTACCACTCGCCTGTCTGCCCTTGTCATTCCCATTCTAGAGCTGGTTGAAGCACGGTCTGCTCTTTAGTGGCTTCTGTTCTGCCTTGCTTACCGTGGAGTGCACTAATACCTATTGTTTTACATAGTGTATATAGTGTACATACTTCTGTTCTAAATTGGTGAAGGATAATACAAGTCAAAAGATTTTCTGTTGTGTCTATTTTGCTCCCTTTACACCCAGGATAACAGTCCTTTGGGACTCCTGGGTTTATATATATATATATATATATATATATATATATATATATATATATATATATATATATATATATATATATATATGTCGTGCCGAATAGGCAGAACTCGCGATCTTGGCTTAAATAGCAACGCTCATCTTGCCATATAGGACAAGCGAAAATTTGTGTATGCAATAATTTCGCCAAAATCATTCTGAACCTAACGAAAAAAATATATTTCACTGTGTTTGTTTAGTATTAAATTATTGTAAACAAATCTAAAATATATTTAGTTGGGCTAGGCTAAAATAAATTGTTCTTGTTATAATAAGGTTAGGTAAGTTTTCTAAGATTCTTCTGTAGCAAAATTAAATTTTTTTTACATTAACATTAATGAAAAAAATATATCTTTAAACGTATAAGAGAAATTTTCAGAAAGGACTTAATTTTAAATGAGTTTTTGCTAATTGACCAGTTTTACATATTCGGCACGACATTATATATATATATATATATATATATATATATATATATATATATATATATATATATATATATATATATATATATATACGCACACATAAGGTTCTGAATAATTTTTGTTTAAAAAGCACAAACTTGAATACTTTGGTACAATATATCAAAGATTGTATATCTCCTCTAATTCCTCTGAAGCTGGATGTGAGCCCAGTATGCATCAAGCATCTTCCCTCTGGATGGCCACATTGAGGCGCTGGAACATGAAAGTGGCCGCCCCATGGTCCCTGGTGGTGTCAATAAGTCTTTACCCAGTATTTTGAGGAAGCTTGCGGCGTTTTTTCTCCATGATCTCAAGGTCTCTGATCCCACTGAGACAAATTGATGCTATTGGCTTATGTCTCTGTTCTTGCCGATCTTGCGCTCCTCCCTACGATCAGCAACTCCTCCCTGTTGCACGATACTGTGGCGGTGGTAGGTGTCAGCCAGTATCAACATGCATGTGTAGTCCCATTCTTCAAGGATAGATGATCCCATCTGGGCAGTTTGCGGTATTGTGAGTACTGTTGGTTGCTAGTGATCAGGGCTCACTCTCTCGGCTGGGCATTCAGTCGTAGCGTGCCAGCCCTTGGTTTTGGAGCAGTTAAAACTATGTAGACTATATTGGTCAACTTGTGCATCGCCGCAAATACATGTATATTCCGTGTGCAATGGGGCAGCGAGGCGGAGAGCCGCTACAGTATGGAGGGTCTGTGGGTTGAGACATATTCCCATTGCCGAAATGGGACCTGTTAGGAGGAAGTCCCCAGTGTTGTGCGCTCACAGCTTGGAGACGGGCAGTCTCCCTGTTGGCTGTTGCAGCCTTGAGCATGTTGGCAAGCACCTTTTCAACGATGGGGTCATCCCAACTCCACTGTTTGTAGGTCAGTGCTGCACTAGGTTTTGGAGCTAGAGCAGCGAGTCTCCCATTCAGTGATGACACTGGTATAGTTACGATCTTGTATTCCTGCTGAGTCATCAAAGTTGTCAGGAAGAATTTGTTTTATTAACTCGTCTGATTCTGTGGAGGATGATAAGAAAACTGGAAGAACAATCTGGGAGGATTTGCGTACTCACAGTCCCACAAGCCTGACTGGAGTGAGGCATGCAACCACTGTCCATAATCAAGGGAAAGATTCAGTACACTCTCTAGCATGGCCTTTAGGAGAGTCATATTCCTTGAATTTTGAAGTGTTGAAGGCAGGAGAACATCTGAAGAGGTAGGTAGGTTTTGAGAGTTAAAGGCACCTGGTGAGGAGGTAGAAGGCACCATGTGCATCAATGTATTTCATTCTACCTTCCATCGTCCTGAGGTCTGAGATTTTCTTTTCGAGGATCAGATCAATGGCACTGGACTCAAGAGGAGCACCAAGGAGGGTGGAACTGGCTGGATTGATGGATGGCACTAATATCCTGGTTAATGTGAGACAATCTGAGACAACTATTTAATGTGAGACAATGTGAGACAACTGGTTAATGTGAGACAATGTGAGACAACTGGTTAACTTGAGACAATGTGAGACAACTGGTTAATTTGAGACAATGTGAGACAACTGGTTAATTTCAGACAATGTGAGACAACTGGTTAATGTGAGACAATGTGAGACAACTGGTTAATGTGAGACAATGTGAGACAACTGGTTATTGTGAGACAACTGGTTAATGTGAGACAACTGGTTAATTTGAGACAATGTGAGACAACTAGTTAATGTGAGAATGTGAGACAACTGGTTAATGTGAGACAAATGGTTAATGTGAGACAACTAGTTAATGTGAGACAACTAGTTAATGTGAGACAACTAGTTAATGTGAGACAACTAGTTAATGTGAGACAACTAGTTAATGTGAGACAACTAGTTAATGTGAGACAACTAGTTAATGTGAGACAACTGGTTAATATAGAATTCAGAGGTAATATTGGCTGTTCTTTTCGCTTCAAGTAACTGTGTTGTACAAGTAACTTGTAAAAGTAACTGTTGTAAAAGTAACTGTGTTATAAAAGTAACTGTGTTGTACAAGTAACTCTGTTGTACAAGTAACTGTGTTGTACAAGTAACTGTGTTGTACAAGTAACTGTGTTGCACAAGTAACTGTGTTGTACAAGTAACTGTTGTACAAGTAACTGTGTTGTACAAGTAACTGTGTTGTACAAGTAACTGTGTTGTACAAGTAACTGTGTTGTACAAGTAACTGTTGTACAAGTAACTGTGTTGTACAAGTAACTGTGTTGTACAAGTAACTGTGTTGCACAAGTAACTGTTGTACAAGTAACTGTGTTGCACAAGTAACTGTGTTGTACAAGTAACTGTTGTACAAGTAACTGTGTTGCACAAGTAACTGTGTTGCACAAGTAACTGTGTTGTACAAGTAACTGTGTTGCACAAGTAACTGTGTTGTACAAGT
This sequence comes from Cherax quadricarinatus, assembly GCF_026875155.1. NCBI lineage: Eukaryota > Metazoa > Arthropoda > Malacostraca > Decapoda > Parastacidae > Cherax > Cherax quadricarinatus. Next base: position 18,042,143 of record NC_069404.1, read on the forward strand.
AACTGTGTTGCACAAGTAACTGTGTTGCACAAGTAACTGTGTTGTACAAGTAACTGTGTTGCACAAGTAACTGTTGTACAAGTAACTGTGTTGCACAAGTAACTGTATTGTACAAGTAACTGTGTTGTACAAGTAACTGTGTTGCACAAGTAACTGTGTTGCACAAGTAACTGTGTTGTACAAGTAACTGTGTTGCACAAGTAACTGTGTTGTACAAGTAACTGTGTTGCACAAGTAACTGTGTTGTACAAGTAACTGTTGTACAAGTAACTGTGTTGTACAAGTAACTGTGTTGCACAAGTAACTGTTGTACAAGTAACTGTGTTGCACAAGTAACTGTGTTGTACAAGTAACTGTTGTACAAGTAACTGTGTTGCACAAGTAACTGTGTTGTACAAGTAACTGTTGTACAAGTAACTGTGTTGCACAAGTAACTGTGTTGTACAAGTAACTGTTGTATAAGTAACTGTTGTACAAGTAACTGTGTTGTACAAGTAACTGTGTTGTACAAGTAACTGTTGTACAAGTAACTGTTGTACAAGTAACTGTGTTGCACAAGTAACTGTGTTGTACAAGTAACTGTTGTACAAGTAACTGTTGTACAAGTAACTGTTGTACAAGTAACTGTGTTGTACAAGTAACTGTGTTGCACAAGTAACTGTGTTGTACAAGTAACTGTTGTACAAGTAACTGTTGTACAAGTAACTGTTGTACAAGTAACTGTGTTGTACAAGTAACTTTGTTGCACAAGTAACTGTGTTGTACAAGTAACTGTGTTGTACAAGAAACTGTTGTACAAGTAACTGTGTTGTACAAGTAACTCTGTTGCACAAGTAACTGTGTTGTACAAGTAACTGTGTTGAACAAGAAACTGTTGTACAAGTAACTGTGTTGCGCAAGAAACTGTGTTGTACAAGTAACTGTGTTGTACAAGTATCTGTGTTGTACAAGTAACTGTTGTACAAGTAACTGTGTTGCACAAGTAACTGTGTTGCACAAGTAACTGTGTTGCACAAGTAACTGTTGTACAAATAACTGTTGTACAAGTAACTGTGTTGCACAAGTAACTGTGTTGCACAAGTAACTGTGTTGTACAAGTAACTTTTACTAGCAATTGTGTTGTGCAACAAGTAACAGTGTTGTACAATAAATAACAGTGTTGTACAATAAATAACAGTGTTGTACAACAAGTAACAGTGTTGTACAATAAATAACAGTGTTGTACAATAAATAACAGTGTTGTTCAACAAGTAACAGTGTTGTACAATAAATAACAGTGTTGTACAACAAGTAACAGTGTTGTACAACAAGTAACAGTGTTGTACAATAAATAACAGTGTTGTACAACAAGTAACAGTGTTGTACAACAAGTAACAGTGTTGTACAACAAGTAACAGTGTTGTACAATAAATAACAGCGTTGTACAACAAGTAACAGTGTTGTACAATAAATAACAGTGTTGTACAACAAGTAACAGTGTTGTACAATAAGTAGCAGTATTGTACAACAAGTAACAGTGTTGTACAATAAATAACAGTGTTGTACAACAAGTAACAGTGTTGTACAATAAGTAGCAGTGTTGTACAACAAGTAACAGTGTTGTACAATAAATAACAGTGTTGTACAACAAGTAACAGTGTCGTACAATAAGTAGCAGTCTTGTACAACAAGTAACAGTATTGTACAAGTAACAGTTGTACATCAGGTGACTGTGTTGTACAAGCAACTGTGTCGTACAAGTAACTGTTGTGCAAGAAGTGTCATGTGGCTGGCTCAACACTCGCCCTACATAGCTTTCCCTGATACAGTCAAGTAACACCTCGTTCTCTTGATCCCAAACATCATTTTACTCTTGTATAGACAGTCAACTGGAAGACTGAGAGAGTCAACTGGAAGACTGAGGGAGTCAACTGGAAGACTGAGGGAGTCAACTGGAAGACTGAGGGAGTAAACTGGAAGACTGAGGGAGTCAACTGGAAGACTGAGGGAGTCAACTGGAAGACTGAGGGAGTCAACTGGAAGACTGAGGGAGTCAACTGGAAGACTGAGGGAGTCAACTTAAACAGTGAAAATCTGACAGTTACGACTCTCTCGCTCAGTGGCTAAACATTTTCTCTTGTTTGCGTCTCAGAATTTTTAATTAATTTTATATTAATATTTTTTACCGTTATGGAATGTCATAATTGGTTACTTTTTTATGAACTGAGAACAACCTGATCAAACCTAACCGAGAAGTCTGCTGGAGACCGTATATTAAAACTGATCATACAAGCTTATGGTAGTTAAGAATGAGACGTGATTAGGTACACTGTGATCCAACACGTCTTTCCAGAGGTCATTACACTGTGACCCAACGCGTCTTTCCAGAAGTCATTACACTGCGACCCAACACGTCTTTCCAGAGGTCATTACACTGCGACCCAACACGTCTTTCCAGAGGTCATTACACTGTGACCCAACACGTCTTTCCAGAGGTCATTACACTGTGACCCAACACATCTTTCCAGACGCGTTTTTTTCCCCATGACTAACAGCTTCTCTGACATGTAAGTCAAACAAGAGCTGTCTGATATTTATGTCGGGGGATATTTTCTATAATGTTTATCGTCAGTAGTGGAGATGGCTTGTACTTGTTGCTTACTTGTGCTTGTTATACTGTGTTTGTTATGTGTTTATTGTTATATTGTGTATGTTATTGACTTATGTTTACGTTGTGTTTGTTATATTGTGTTTGTTGTTGACTTGTGTTTGTTATATTGTTTTTGTTGTTATATTGTGCTTGTTGACTCACGAAATCGTAATGACACGATTGCAAACAAACCATACCCCGGCCGGGATTGAACCCGCGGTCTAGTGGCTAACGCGACGGGCTGGAGTTTTGAGACTCTCTGACCGCGGGTTCAATCCCGGCCGGGGTATGGACTGTGCTTGTTGTTGAGTTGCGTTTGTTATATTGTGCTTGTTGTTGACCTGTGTTTGTTGACTTGTGCTTGTTGACCTGTGTTTGTTGACTTGTGCTTGTTGTTGACCTGTGTTTGTTGACTTGTGCTTGTTGTTGACCTGTGTTTGACTTGTGCTTGTTGTTGACCTGCGTTTGTTGACTTGTGCTTGTTGTTGACCTGTGTTTGATACTGGCTTGTGTTTTTTGTAGGCAACGGATAAGTCATTTTTAAAGTAGGGGATAAGGCATTACCGTCAAATTACCGCAAAATAAGCCTGACCATAACTGTTTGCAAATTACTTAAGTCATTTATAGTTGATATTGTACAAGAATGGTATACAATACCGACAAGATGAAATTAAGACACATCCACTGGATGGCGAAACGTCTACAATAAAGATACCCAGATGTTGCACATGTGTCTTAATTTCATCTTGTCGGTATTATATACCATTCTTATACAACTTGTCAGACACTGCAACATCATGGAATCTTGATTCTGAGGACATGTACATTAGCTTCACGACTATGACAACTACTACAATTAACCCATCTCTTTGGGAAGGACCTACTTCCACTGGGGAGTCCCGCCTACCAGTGACTATGCCCTCGTCTGCTACACGTCCCCGTTCCACCTGACGTTAGTATACAAGCGTCAGGCTCCTTGCTTCTGCTTCAGAATCTCCACGACTACGGAGCTCTTCGCACCAACTCCAAGGTTGAGGGACTGATTACCTCATCTTCTGTATATAGTCCTACTGTCTTCAAGTTATGTCCTGGAATTTGTATTGATAAAGCCACTGGATGGCGAAACGTCTACAATAAAGATACCCAAATGTTGCACATGTGTCTTAATTTTCATCATATAGTTGATATTATAAGAAGTCATCTTGATGAGCACAATTTGGTTAATGATACTCAGCATGGATTCGTGAGGGGCCGTTCCTGCCTCACTAATTTACCAACTTTCTTCGGTAAAGCATTTGAGACCAAGATAAATAATATTTTATTATTTATTTGGATTTTAGTAAAGCTTTTGATAGAGTACCGCACCAAAGACTTTTAAAGAAAGTAGCAGCTCATGGTATTGGGAGAAAAGTCTTGTCATGAATCGAGGCGTGGCTGACCAACATGAAGAAAAAATTATGCATAAATGGGGAGGAATGTGAGTGGGAATCAGTCAGAAATGGAGTTCGACAAGGATCAATTTTAGGCCCATTGTTGTTCATAATACACATTAATTACTTTGATGGGGGAAATAACAAGTGATATGATCAAATTCGCTAACGATACAAAAATAGGCAGGATAACTGATTCAAAGGAAGAAACTACATCAGGAAGATTTAGACATTTTCATGTCCTGGTCAGAAAAGTGGCAGATGCAGTTCAGTGTACATAAATGAGAAGTGCCGAAGATTGGGAATGTAAATAACCGTAGCACGTATAAACTAAATGATATAAAACCTGTACATACAGAATGTGAAAAGGATTTGGGAATTATGGTAAGTAGCAACCTGAAACCAAGACAACAATGTTTAAGCGTATGTAATAAGGCAAACAGATTAACGCGATTCATATAAAAAAAACTATAAGCATCTTGAGCCCAAAGGTTATATTACAGCTCTACACAACATTAGTAAGTCCTCACTTACATGATACAGCTCAGTTTTGGTCTCCATACTACAGAAAGGATTTGTGAAAAACATCTCCAGTTCAGGACGTGTCTCCACGAGTGGCGAAATGTTTCCTCTGATATATGTCCTGAACTAGACATTAGTCTTTTTCCACATCTTGTCGGTATCACTATACCTGTGAATTTTTTTCTTCATTATTATTATAATTATTATTAGCAAATCATCTGCAGGAGGTTTACAGGGTATTGTCTGAATTATTACCTGCACGTAATTTTTGGTGAGGTAAATGGGACTTAGTCACAGTTTGTCACTGAACTGCAACTCCTCCTACTTCCCACTTCCTCACCACTTTCACAAAAAGCTAGACCTGACATTAAATTAATGATTATAAAATTAAAACCAGCTACTCTGGTGCCTTGAAGTTTAGTGGACTGTATGGTATTAGGCTTGTTTGCTGGGTACACAAATTTTTGACTGTTATTCACGAAATCGTAATGACACGATTGCAAACAAACCATACCACGGGTGGGGGGGTTTGAACCCCGGGTTCAAACCCCACCCGTGGTATGTTTTTTTTTTACTATTAGTACAAAGAACTTTGCATTACCTATTACCATTCAATTACTGTAGATGGATCACACCGCAACACCTGCCTAACATCTAGACCTTACACTGGCCAGCAGAGCCTTACAAGGTGCGGGGCCCAACTGGGAACAATTTTCGTGGGTCCCATGTATAGAAAGCAATCAAACTGTGCGCTTAAAAAATGCATGCGAGATAAACGACCAAACAGACGTAAGCTACATTTTAATGTAAAATTGCATACATGTAAGTCTACAAGTAACAAAGAAAATTTGTATATCACAATATCACAATACCATTTACTTTAGTCACTGTGAAATGATTTATTAAAATTATTAATTTATTTTTGTTCAGAAAAAAAAAAATCAGAATTTAGTTGCACTGTTGGAAACAAATTCTCTTTTTTGGACTTCTAAAAATCACTTAACATTAATAAACTATAAATGAGTCACATTATTATTGCCTTTTATTAGGAGAAAGTTATTTCTTTTGCTTTTTTCTCTGCAAAGTCTTTCAGAATTTTGTCGAAGTTTAAACTGCTAATTTCAGACTCAATGGACATAATCGCCAAACTGTTCAAACGTTCTTACCGAATTGATCTCAGGTAAGTTTAGATTAGTTTTAGCTTGGAAAAACTCCTTTTTCCAGATGCCCCTTTTCTTTAACTTCGTGTTATTGTTTACTTGACACTTGGCACTCTATCACGGGGCCCCCTTGGGTGCGGGGTCCAATTGGGAGCAATCGGTCCAATCAGCTTAAGGCCGGCCCAGCTGGCCAGCTAGATCTATGGTGTATTTCCTTGTGAGTGATGTCTGCATCCCTTATTTAGCCATCCACATGTAATTCACGAGGTCCTGCAAATTTCCTGTCCAAATTCTTCAGCAGGAGACATTAAAATGGGATCCTATTACAAATTCAGGCTGAAACAAACCATTAGGCCTCCGAGAACGCCCGATTACAGAATTTCCCACTACAACCAGTGTTCACGCATTCAAAATGACGTCCCCCTCGATGTTCCTACTGGCTGTTCCACACCCTCCCCCACTTCACTTAAAATTTCTCGAAGGGTCCAAATAGCATCACATTTTATTTTTTATTGTTTTTATTAACACACTGGCCGATTCCCACCAAGGCAGGGTGGCCCGAAAAAGAAAAACCTTCACCATCATTCACTCCATCACTATCTTGCCAAAAGGGTGCCTTACACTACAGTTTTTAAACTGCAACATTAACACCCCTCCTTCATAGTGCAGGCACTGTACTTTGCATCTCCAGGACTCAAGTCCGGCCTGCCGGTTTCCCTGAATCCCTTCATAAATGTTACTGTGCTCACACTCCAACAGCACATCAAGTATTAAAAACCATTTGTCTCCATTCACTCCTATCAAACACGCTCACGCATGCCCGCTGGAAGTCCAAGCCCCTCGCACACAAAACCTCCTTTACCCCCTCCCTCCAACCTTTCCTAGGCCGACCCCTACCCCGCCTTCCTTCCACTACAGACTGATACACTCTTGAAGTCATTCTGTTTCGCTCCATTCTCTCTACATGTCCGAACCACCTCAACAACCCTTCCTCAGCCCTCTGGACAACAGTTTTGGTAATCCCGCACCTCCTCCTAACTTCTAAACTACGAATTCTCTGCATTATATTCACACCACACATTGCCCTCAGACATGACATCTCCACTGCCTCCAGCCTTCTCCTCGCTGCAACATTCATCACCCATGCTTCACACCCATACAGGAGCGTTGGTAAAACTATACTCTCATACATTCCCCTCTTTGCTTCCAAGGACAAAGCTCTTTGTCTCCACAGACTCCTAAGTGCACCGCTCACCCTTTTCCCCTCATCAGTTCTATGATTCACCTCATCTTTCATAGACCCATCCGCTGACACGTCCACTCCCAAATATCTGAATACATTCACCTCCTCCATACTCTCTACCTCCAATCTGATATCCAATCTTTCATCACCCAATCCTTTTATCCTCATAACCTTACACTTTCCTGTATTCACTTTCAATTTTCTTTTACACACCCTACCAAATTCACCCACCAACCTTTGCAACTTCTCTTCAGAATCACCCAAGAGCACAGTGTCATCAGCAAAGAGCAACTGTGACAACTCCCACTTTATGTGTGATTCTTTATCTTTTAACTCCATGCCTCTTGCCAAGACCCTCGCATTTACTTCTCTTACAACCCCATCTATAAATATATTAAACAACCACGGTGACATCACACATCCTTGTCTAAGGCCTACTTTTACTGAGAAATAATCTCACTCTTTCCTACATACTCTAACTTGAGCCTCACTATCCTCGTAAAAACTCTTCACTGCTTTCAGTAACCTACCTCCTATACCATACATCTGCAACATCTGCCACATTGCCCCCTATCCGCCCTGTCATACGCCTTTTCCAAATCCATAAATGCCACAAAAACCTCTTTAGCCTTATCTAAATACTGTTCACTTATATGTTTCACTGTAAACACCTGGTCCACACACCCCCTACCTTTCCTAAAGCCTCCTTGTTCATCTGCTATCCCATTCTCCGTCTTACTCTTAATTCTTTCAATAACAACTCTACCATACACTTTACCAGGTATACTCAACAGGCTTATCCCCCTATAATTTTTGCACTCTCTTTTGTCCCCTTTGCCTTTATACAAAGGAACTATGCATGCTCTCTGCCAATCCCTAAGTACCTTACCTTCTTCCATACATTTATTAAATAATAGCGCCAACCACTCCAAAACTATATTCCCACCTGCTTTTAACATTTCTATCTTTATCCCATCAACCCCAGCTGCCTTACCCCCTTTCATTCTACCTAATGCCTCACGAACTTTCCCAACACTCACAACTGGCTCTTCCTCACTCCTACAAGATGTTTTTCCTCCTTGCCCTATACACGAAATCACAGCTTCCCTATCTTCATCAACATTCAACAATTCCTCAAAATATTCCCTCCATCTTCCCAATACCTCTAACTCTCCATTTAATAACTCTCCTCTCCTATTTTTAGCTGACAAATCCATTTGTTCTCCAGACTTCCTTAACTTGTTAATCTCACTCCAAAATTTTTTCTTATTTTCAACAAAATTTGTTGATAACATCTCACCCACTCTCTCATTTGCTCTCATTTTACATTGCTTCACCACTCTCTTAACCTCTCTCATTTTTCTCCATAAACTCTTCCCTCATTGCATCACTTCTACTTTGCAAAAACTCATATGCTAACTTTTTCTCCCTTACTACTCTCTTTACATTATCATTCCACCAATCGCTCCTCTTCCCTCCCGCACCCACTTTCCTGTAACCACAAACTTCTGCTGAACACTCTAACACTACATTTTTAAACCTACCCCATACCTCTTCGACCCCATTGCCTATGCTCTCATTAGCCCATCTATCCTCCAATAGTTGTTTATATCTTACCCTAACTGCCTCCTCTTTTAGTTTATAAACCTTCACCTCTCTCTTACCTGATGCTTCTGTTCTCCTTGTATCCCATCTACCTTTTACTCTCGATGTTCTGAGAGTTGTTCTACATTTAGGAAATTATGTAAAAAAAAAAATTCCACAACACCATTTCACAGAATTGATATAAATTTCGGATCATATCAGGAAAGTCGCTTACTTGAGGGTTCCTGCCAGGTTATTCCAATCAATTTGGCTAAAAGGTGTTACTTGCATCTGTTTTATGGGCCAGTAGGCCCACTGCAGTGCTCCAGTGTTCTTTTTACATGTTCTTATCACATGTCTTCAGGAGCTTAAACTGCCACAGTTATTTGATCATAAATAAACTTTCCTAGATGTGCGTCAGGTTGCTGCTGCAGTTGCAACATCTGACTGCTCGACTGCAATTTACGAGTTCTTATTTTCATCACTACTGCAGCTGCCATTGCTCGTTCATCATGGTCAAACTTCTCGTCTGATCGAAAAGCATAACTTGATTTTCTTGCTTTTGAATCTAGCTACAAGAAGAATTTAAATGCTGATACATTTCTAAGTGCATTTACACGAATACAGCACAGACTACAGCTGTATTAGTTCAGTCACTGCCAACTACATTTAAGAATGATTTACGTATGTCAGCATGTAGCCTATATATATATTTTTCTAATATATATTATCCTTTTCTATTATATGAAGCTTAATATATTTATGTGCTTTTTTTTTCTTTATTATTAATTTACAACATGAACACTGGATTATTCTACAGTTAGAAATCACAATTTTTTTTAAACAGATGCTCACTATACGTCATTAACATTTCGCTGCCTGACTGCGGTGGAGTGCAGTTGTGCTCTGCACCCCTCTGCTGTTTTCAGTCGAGCTCTCATAGCAACAACATGGCGCTGAGTGTACGGCGTAGGGTGAATACTGTCGGTATTGAGCTGCTTCATGGGGCGATTTACCCCTCAGCAGCACAAGTGTTGCTACCGACGATCATCAGAGAGATATACAGAATACAGGACGACGAGGTACATGGTGTAGCCCTGAATGGGGCCTACAGAATCTACGTTAAGTTGAATTCGACGGCTGTGTATGAGTCGTTGGTGAACAAATTCCAGCATGAGAGTCTAGATGCAACTCCGGCTGTAAGAGTGCGTCTCATGGACGTCTCTCGGCATTTTACGTGAGTGAAGTTGCGCAACGTCCCCTTTGAGGCTGACGAGGCTGACATAAGGAACGTGTTTGAGGCGTATGGTACCGTGCATATGGCAATCCAAGGCAAGTGGGCGGCAGGTGCATACAAGGGACGTCTGGAGGGTACTTTCTCCCTCAAAATGACTCTAAGGCATCCAATTTCGTCTTACGTTGTGATGAAGGAATTCCGGACCTAGATTCTTGTATCTTATGCTGGGCAACGACGTACCTGCAGGCTGTGTGTGGAGTACGATCACATGGCGACGATGTGTGTGCAACAGACGAGGGGGATGGCACAGACTGGTGGAGCACCAGTTACAGGTGTGGATGCCGTCGTGGAGAGTCCCACGGGCAAACGATTAAGCGGCCGTCTGTGGAGTGACATAGTTGAAGATACCATTGTGGTGAATGATGGCGTGCCAAGAATTGTGTAGAGCCAGAAATGGCCACTTTGCCGGTGATGGGGGAGGAAGTACTTGTGCAGCAGATGAAGGCGCTGGAGGAAGAGCTGGACGAGGTTTTGAAGACTTTAACTCCATCTGGGGAGGATGACGTCCCTGTACGGGAGACCGTCACTGCGCTGCAAGGAGAGAGTGACGGGACGTGCATAGAGAGGAAGGAGGAGATCAGCAGGCACAGAGAGGAGTCACCGTGCTCTGTGCAACACGAAACAGTGGAGGTAGAAGTTCGTTGTGAGGAATCCTCGAAAGACAGCATGGCGGTGGAGGGCGTCACGAGGAAGAGAGCGGCGGCATCAGACTCAGATGACGTCCTGATGCCGGCGCAGAGGTCTGGGAGGAAGGATGAATATTCTCGAGGTAGCCAGGATAAGAGGCATCGAAAGAAGGGGGGCGGGGTGGATGGTGCAAAATCATGTGTTGACCCTGGGGCAGGAGGCCCTGGGAAGGATGAGAGGAGGAAGAGTTGGAAATTTTAAGAAGGCCTTAGGTGCATGACTGTGAATGTGAATGGACTGTGTAACAAAGTGAAGAGGGAATGTTTTCGCATGCTCCTGTGTAAATATAGAGTGGACGTCGTATTTCTACAGGAACATAATTTCAGGGAGTGAAGAGTGCTAGAGGTGGCAGGGTTTAAGGTTTTGACTCTTCCATCTGCACGTTGGAAAGGTGGTGTGGGTTTATTGATAAAGGAGGTGAGCCAGTTTGTGTTGGTACGAAGTGAGGGGGGAGGGGGGGGGAGGGAGTTGCATGTGGATGGGTGCTGGATGGGGCAGAGGGTAACCTTTGTAACTGTGTATGTGCCAGTAGAAAACGATATGAAAGAGGGATTTTGTATGTGATCTAGTTTTTGCCTTACGTGGTTTATCTGTGGTGGCCATCGTTGGTGGGGACTGGAATTGTGTAATTAGGAGGGCTGATGTGGAACCACAAGGGGTGGGGCACATGTTGGCAGCCTTACGAAATCTCTTGGTGGATGTTCAGTTAAGGGATGTGGTAGGTGGGGGGGCGTGGGAGGCAGAGCATACTTTCGTGAGGAGAGGTTATGCGGCTAGGTTAGATAGGTTGTACATATCTCACCGGGTTTTGTCAAAGTTTTTCCATACAATAGAAGTAGCTTTTTCAGATCATCAGGTGGTAGTGGCAGAGGTGGAGTGGGAGTCATTAGCTAGTATCTCTAGGGGATACTGGAAGTTAAATACGAGTGTGTTAGAAGGTGAGGAGGGGTTGGAGGGTTTTACAGCACTGTGGGAGGGGTTAAGTGAGGAGGTAAAAGGGGTGGAGGATGTGGTGACATGGTGGGATGGTGTGGCTAAGGAATGGATTCAGCATTATTACGTGCAGGAAGGGAAACGGATAAATTCTTTAAAATATGGGCTCATTAACTATTTGGAGGCAGGTTAAGGGGTTGTTATGTAAGGGGGGTGGTGGAGGGTACTTATCCTATGGACGACATTATGGTAATTAACCCTTAAACGATCCAAATGTATATATACGTTTGGACCATTTAAGGTTAAAGGGAGGTTGCGCGAAATCCAGGACGAGAGGTTCCAAACGGTGAGAGTAATGGCGGGGGTGGAGGTGTTATGGGGAGATAGGCCGTCGTGTGTATTGCATAGGCAAAAACAACGACAGCGGGCAATAGCTATTCCATGATTGGAGGTTCATGAGTCGCTGGGTGGGTATAAGGTGGGTCAGGTTATACAAACTACAGATAGGATGGGGGTGTTTGCAGATAAGTGGTATGAGCAGTATTGGCAAGAGGAAGGGGTAGGAGCTGGGGGTTTAGAACAGGTGTGTGGGAGTGTGATATGTTGGTTGGGAAACAGTGATAGGGAAGCACTGGGTGGGGAAATAACTGAGGAGGAAATATGGAGAGCTTTAAGTGAAATGCGAAAGGGCAAAGCCCCGGGAATTGATGGACTACCGGCAGAGTTTTATCAACAGCATTGGGATCTAATGAAGGGGTTTTTGGTAAGGCTATTAAATTTGATGAAGGAGAGGGGCAAGTTGGGAGAAAAGCAGGCAACAGCTGTAGTAGTCTTGGTACCGAAGGGTAAGGGATAGCATACCCTTAGAGACTACCGGGCAATATCGTTGTTATGCGAGGATTATAAGTTGTTTGCTAAGATTTTAGGAAATAGGTTTAAGTGCGTAGTAGGGCAGGTCGTATCGAGAACTCAGTTTGGGTTGCCAGGGAGGTCTATGGTGGAGGGGCATGGGTTACTATGGGATTTCGTGGAAGAAAAAGGGGGCGAAGGGGGGAACTTGGTTGCTCTTGACTGGCAAGGAGCATATGATAGAGTGGAGCGAGAAGCATTGAGAGCTATCCTTAGGGCACAGGGTTTTGGGGAAGAAATAGTGGGATGGGTAGATGCGTTATATTGTGGGGCAACGACGAGGGTACAGATTAATGGAAGATTGGGGGGAGGATTGTAATGGGTAGGGGACTTAGACAGGGGTGTCCTATGTCACAGCTTTTGTTTGCATGAATACAGGACCCCTTTTATAGAATGGTGGAGCAGCAAATGGGCATAAGTGAGGGAGAAGGGTGTGGAGTTGGGAGGGTTTGGCCAGTTCTAATAGGGTATGTAGATGATACTACTGTTCTGGTTAAGGAGGGGATGTCAATGGATGCCTTAGATGGGGTAGTCAACATGTTCGCAGGTGGAACTGGTATGAGAGTGAATTCAGAGAAGTCCATGGTCATGGGGTTAGGAGCTTGGGTGGGGAGGGTTGAGTGGGGTAGTGTAGTTGTGACGAAGTGGGTGACTTCATTAAAAATTTGTGGTCTTATCTATGCAGATGATCTGGATGTTGCACATGTGGAAAACTCGGTTAGGTTGGTAGACAGGATTCTGGGTCGCTTGGGAGCATTGCGGCCTTATCATTTGACCCTTGTGCAGCGTGCCATTGTTATTAACGTCTTATTGTATAGTAAGGTTTGGCACGTGGCAGCCGTGTTCCCTTTAACTGGGACGGCAATTGCAAATATACTTAGATGGGTTTTTAAATTCTTGTGGGGTTCGGGCTGTGATTGGCTTAAAAGGAATGTGGTAATGTTACCTGTGCATCGGGGGGGGGGGGTTGGGTTTGATGGATTTAAAGCGGAGGATTAAATGTATCTTCATTAAGAGGGAGGTGATGAGGGAGGGGGGGGTTTGGTCAAGACACACAGTATATTGAAACGTATGTATTCTGGGGTAGAGTTGCGTGAGTGTGAAACTGTTTTGAGGGCTCTGGTGTTGGCTCGGGATCTGGGGAAGGTAAAAATAGGTGGGCTGTGTAGGATGTTAGTGGGGAGGGTAGTGGCACCGGTGGAGGGGATTTTTCCCATGTATGACTGGGGAAAGTATATGGGGTAGGTTCAGTAGGTTAAGGTTACAACCCCGTGGGCGTGAGGTGATGTATCGTTTTTGCATGGGATTTTACCGTCGGGATAGACGGGTGGTTGAGGGGGGGGTCTGTGGAATATGTGGAGGGGAGGATTCGGCGTTCCACGTGGTGTATTTTTGTGAGGGGATGGGGAGCGTCAGGGGCTGGTTGAGCAGGGTGCTGCGTAGGATAAGGGGTAAAAGCATTTCTGTTCTGCGGGCATTAAGTGTTGACGTGGGGGGTATGGATGAGAGTATTATTAGGGCTGTGGGGTACATTATGGTAGATTATATTTACATATCTTGGGTAATGCTGAGGAAAGGGGTTAGCGAGGTGAAGCGCGGGTATTAGCTGTTAGGTTTTATAAAACGTTGTGTTGAAACAGGGATATTTATGGGTGGAGGTTGGAAAGGGATTTTCCAGTGGGATATAGAGAACTTAGGTTAGGGGTATTATTAGACTTGTAAATCAGGAAGGAGGGGTAGGATAGGGATGGTCTATGCTACTGTGGGAAGGGATGTCAGGGGTATAAAACGGGGTCGCCTCCTGGGGTTAACAGTTGCTAAGGTTGTGTGTGATTTGATGGGAGTGAGAGTTGTTGAACTAACGCACTTTTTCTGAGGTGTGAGGAATATTATCATTGGCAGCTATTGTCACCTGGTTGAGGTGACATGTTACAACCTTATCTCCATAATTATGTAAAATGTTGATATCCAATGTAATGTGTCTTGGTGTTATTGTGAACACCGATGATTATATATTTATTTAAGGATTCCTTCATTATTTTGTAAGGACGTACGTAAGCATGTTAGTACATAAACATTTTAATTGTATCATAGGGTATTTAGTGGTAGGGTGTGGATGGTGTGGTTTGGGAGGAATACAGCCTTTATGATTGGACCTGAGTCTTGCTAGTAGAGATTTGTAACCTGTAACCATACGTGTCTACCTATATATGTAGTTGTGCATAATTTAAAATGATCAATGTAACTTGTCATAATAATGAGGATTTCATACCTGTTTTTTAACTAGTGGCTCGTTTTGGTATTGTATATATAATGTAAGATCTTGCCTGAGGTGTTCTTGCTTATATATTGTTACAGATGTTTTTCACAAGTTCATTATATATGATTAAGTGAATGAGTTTTTAATCTTGTGTATAGCCAGGTGAAACTGGACAGTTTCACTTGGGGGGGGGGGTAGGAGTGTAAGCAATCTCTGCAATAGAAGGTCATGCGAAATACATGTCATAATTATTTAAGATGTCTAATGTTGTCCATTCTCTGTAGGATGTGATGTATAGATTATCTCCGACAGTGTAAATAATCTGTCTGCAGGAGGGAACAATGTGTAAATTTATTTATTTTGGTAGATTTATGTATATAGCGTGTTTTTAGGGTGATGTATATTATATGACGCTAATTACCATCAATGACTGTTGGTGGTTATGATTTGTGACGGCAGACACAGTTACTTGGCATGTGGGAGGGGGGGTTGAAGTGTCAGCGGTAGTGTTATTAAGTCCACCACCGTGCACGATATTAATTATTACCATAGGGTATATGAGGGTTAGGGTGTGGATTGTTTTCTATGGTGGATGTGAGCCATCAGGTTCAGACATTCCTTGTATTATAGTGTCAGCCGTTTAGCTGGCTAGATTGTGTTTATATATTCTATCATTGAAGTTCTTCATGCTCTTATAAATGTATAAGAGATTTGTCACTGAGTATACTAAGGTGAAAGTGGCACGTTTTCACGGGGGGGGGGGGGAAGTGTAAGCATTACTGGGTAGGTATCTATCGTTTTTTTTATATGACCATCTTTTCACGTGAAGCACAGTACTTGTAAGCAGTGTTTGATTTGAGTGCAGCAGCCAGTTCTGATGCCATTACATATGTGCTTCTTCAGTATTTGTGTAGTCACAGTTGATTATTGTTCACTGTCTGTATCTTGTTACATATTAATTCTGTACCCATATATTTTGTACCTGAGTTTTAAATAAAATATAAAAAAAGACGTCATTAATCCTTTCCTAAAAATCACTATCGATTATTTACTTATGCTTCATGAATTTAAACCAAAAACAATATATGAATGAACTACAATTAAAAAAGTTGAACAGTAATAAAGGATATAAAGGACGCCAATGGAAATAAGTCGCTCTGACTTTTTTGGGTTATCTTAGGTTCTCTAAACAAATTTTGCTATGTATGATAATCTATGTAACTGTAAATAACAAAAAATAAAAAAAAAACAAGGCACAATACTTCCTTCCCTCCACTACTACTACCACTAATACTACTACTACCACCACCACCTCCTGCCTATATATACCCATCCTTCTCTCCTTTTCGGTAGTGTGACTTTGTAAATGGTCCAAGTTGGACCGGAACGTCGTATTAAGTTCCCCTCTTCTATGTGCGGGTTATTTATGTCTATGTAACTGTATTTGTGTATACCTGAATATACTTATTACCAGTAATCGACCCCGTCCACTGGTCTTAACTACGACTCGTCTGTACTGTGATCAAGTTACGGACGTGTTGACAGTACACTTCCAGAAGCTGGGCATCGTTAACACAACGACAGGAAGATGTAACATCACACTTATAAAAGAAATAGAACACCAAAGTGAAATAAGACTTTCTATAGAAAAATAAAGGAGAAAAATATAATTCTTTCTAACAAATGATCATGTCGAGGCTTCATATATCTTCATTTTCTGTGTAATCTGACGAGTTACAAGGACGTTCATTTTATCTTGGAACAGGAAGACCTCGCCACCATGTTCTACTTACCGGCAAGTTGTACTGTCTTATGTGAGTGGTGGAGGTACCACTGTGTGAGTGGTGGAGGTACCACTGTGTGAGTGGTGGAGGTACCACTGTGTGAGTAGTGGAGGTACCACTGTGTGAGTAGTGGAGGTACCACTGTGTGAGTAGTGGAGGTACCACTGTGTGAGTAGTGGAGGTACCACTGTGCGAGTAGTGGAGGTACCACTGTGTGAGTGGTGGAGGTACCACTGTGTGAATAGTGGAGGTACCACTGTGTGAGTGGTGGAGGTACCATTGTGTGAGTGGTGGAGGTACCACTGTGTAAGTGTTGGAGGTACCATTGTGTGAGTGGTGGAGGTACCATTGTGTGAGTGGTGGAGATGCCATTGTGTGAGTGGTGGAGGTACCACTGTGTGAGTGTAGAGGTACCACTGTGTGAATGGTACAGAGAGGTAGCACTGTGTGATTGGTAGAGGTAGCACTGTGTGAGTGATAGAGGGGCACCACTGTGGGAGTGATAGAGGGGCACCACTGTGGGAGTGGGGTAGAGGAGAGGAAACAGCGTGAGGATACAGGAGAGGTTGAACAGTGTGATGGGAGGGGAAGTTGTTTTGATTAGAGAAAGGGAGGGGAGAACATAGTGGTTAAGGGAGGGGAGAACATAGTGGTTAAGGGAGGGGAGAACATAGTGGTTAAGGGAGGGGAGAACATAGTAGTTAAGGGAGAGGTGTATAGTCGTGAGGGAGGTGACAGATGTGGGGATGATTTTGCGAGTAATGTGGAAGGGGCAGTAGCTGTGAGTTATGAGACTGACCATAACATTATGGTAATATCACAGTTGCCTGAGACACTACATCATCCTCAGTTGCTTGTTTATTAGAGTTTAAGCCCCTCGGACATGGAATTAATAAAGCGATTACTAGTCAATTATGGTGGATTTAGGTGCTTAAGTATTTACAAACTAACAACGGAAAAAACATCAGAGCATGACAGTGGTCTTAGGATGGTGGCAGAAGCAAGACAGAATTGCCTTGTGTTCTTTTAATCAAAATGAAAGGAGATTCAGCGGCCTGTGATGATTGATTTCTCCAGGTTTTATGAGTTACATATTGCCGGTAACTACCATATTTACCAGGCTTATGGGATTAAATGTCGTTATCATCTTTAAAATAATTTCCTTGACTTCTGCCAAGTGAGGTCGTGGCTGACTGTGGCTCTAGCTGCTGGCTTCGGTCTTTCCTGACCACTTTATAAGGTAGACACTTCTAGTACTGGGTATGGCCTCCCGTGTCTCCAGAACAGCGTGAATTCTTCGTGGTGTGGAATCAACAAGGTGCTGGAAACATTTATTAGAGGTTCTGGTTCATTCTGACATAATAGCATCATGCAGTTTCTACAGATTTGTCGGCTGCACATTTGTGCTCCAAATCTTTCGATCAACCAGTTCCCAAAGATTTCCACTAAATTATGACTCTACCATCTGCTTGTCACAATGAAAATTGCAATTCATCAGGTCAGGTGACGTTTTCCGGTCTTCACCTGTCTAAATTTTGGTGAGTGTGCCCACTACAGCTTCAGTTTTTTGTACTTAACCCCTGGAACCCGGTGTGCTCTTCTGTAGCTGTAACCCATTCACTTGAAGGTTCGAAATGTTGTTCGTTCAGAGATATTCTATTTCTCACCACTGTTCTGAGGCATGTTTGTTTCACTTCCTCTCATCTACCAGCTGGCTTTAAAAAGTTTGGTCATATCCCTCTGACCTGTTTCATTATCAAAGCGTTTTCGCCCACAGAACTGCCACTCACTTGATGTTTTGCGTTTATCACACATTCTCTGTTAACTAGGCATTGTTGTTTATGAAAATCCGGGGAAATCAGCAGTTACTGAGACGTTCAAAGCACCCAGTCTGGCACCAACAATAATTACATGGCCAAAGTCACTTAGATCACATTTCTCTCTCATTTTGATGTTCAGTCTGAATAATAATTGAACCTGTTGATCAAGTCTGCCTGAATTAGGTATTGAGGTGCTTCCATTTGGCTTAGATATCTGCACACACACACACACACACACACACACAAATATAAATATATATATATATATATAATATATATATATATATATATATATATATATATATATATATATATATATATATATATATATATATATATATATATTATGCAAGGAATTCGCGAGAGCAGGCGAAATATACACAAACACTGATCTCTGGTTGAAGGAGACTCGTACCTACGAACCTTAGGACAAGGTACGCAGTGCTTTACCAATCTACCCACACTGGACAATACCTTGGCGTGTAGCTAGCGCTACACGTTTGATCCAAGGCATATTATATATACAATATATATATATATATATATATATATATATATATATATATATATATATATATATATTTATATATATATATGCAAACAATCGCAGACGGGCGATCTTAACTATGCAGGGAAAGCCCCGGGGTTGATGGAAATCTTTAGCTCAAGTACTTTCACACTTCTCAGTGCGTCATCAGGAGCTGTACAATGTTGCAAGGGAGCAACCAAAGCAGGGAGAGAGGTCTCAGAGTAGCGTAGGTGTCACCGTCCACGGTTACCCTTAGACTGGGTTAGTGGTCGGTGCCAACCCCACCCTACCATCATCCCCCCCACTACCCATATGGGGTAGGAGGGTTTCTGAGATGTCAAGTATGAAATTATAAGATATAAAAAGTCAGCCCTAAGCTTTTTTAATCGTTTATAACAGGTCATATGGTTTGAGAAAATAAGTTTCTCGTTGGATATTATAGACATGGATAGCTATTATTCTGTGTGACCTTTTTAAATAATGAAAGGAATACAATGTGCTCTTTGTCCGTTTAAATGTCCTGCTCTGAGGTACTTGAATGTTCTACCCATGTACTCAGAAGTATCTCTTCCTAATTATTGTCTACTATTTTCTCAGTGGCTGTTAATATGCCATACATGGGGACTTCTATGCCTAACCAATAATATTTCTATGATCTAAATTCTACTAATATCCTTTAACCTCTCCTTACGTTATCTCGTTATCTTGTGTGCTTGTCACTGTATGGTACATTAACAGCTACAGGCGTTATATAACCATCAAAACTGATTATATGCTGATGAGCCTTCTGAAGTAATTATGGGACGGGCTGGGTAACCTGGCTTATGGGTCTTGATTACCCCATATAGATATGGCTAGGTCAGCAACTCTACCATATCTATATGGGGTAATCAAGACCCATAAGACAGGATACCCAGCCCGTCCCATTATTTCAGTAGGCTTAGTAGCATATAATCTATCTAAATGGTTGGTTAAACTTCTAACTCCCATGGTTGGTAAGATCTCATATGCGCATATTAAAAATAATGTTGACCTCACTGAGAGGTTCCAGAAATTAAATGTTCCTCATGACTTTTCTTCAGTGAGCTTTGATGTCAAAGCTCTGTTCACCAAAGTCCCTGTCTCTGACTTGCTTTCGTACCTCGAAGAGGAACTAGAAAACTTCCCTATGCCCTTCCCCACGAAAACAATAACTGAATTGATAAAACTTAGTGTTATTGATTGCAAATTCGTGTTTGAGGGGAAATTCTATGTTCAAAAACAAGGCATGACAATGGGAAATCCCCTTAGCCCCTTACTCAGCAACCTATATATGGAATTCTATGAGACCAGACTTAAAGACATTCTCCCAGATAAAGCTAGTTGGTTCAGATACGTAGATGATGTATGCTGCCTGTGGCCTAATGATCACAACATTGATGAGTTACTTCCCAGACTCAGTGACTTAGTACCTTCCATTAAGTTTACCATAGAACAAGAAATAAATAACACTTTGCCGTTCCTAGATGTTTTAATCCATCGGGTCGATAGGAAATTCAAATTCACAGTTTATAGGAAGTCCACCAATGTGGCGTCATACATTCACTAATATTCCAACCACGAAACCAGGGTAAAAAGAAGTGTGTTCCTCACAGTGTTCTTGAGAACACTGCGCATCTGCAGTCCAGAGTACCTTGAGGACGAAATCAGCAAGACTTCTCTACAGGACTGAACAAAGAGAAGTGATGGCCAGGAAAAATGTACTAGTTTTACCATACAATGAGAATCTGGTTTGCCTGCGTGAGGCACTAAAAAAGATCATTATAAACTTTGCTTTCAACAACACGGGGACAGTGAAACAAAGACTGATTAAAAACACATCCTCCAACAGAGTTGGTGGGGTTTACAAGGTCCCATGTACTCAGTGTCCTCTCTCATATATCGGTCAAACAGGTAAATTTCTGGAAACCAGAATTGCCCAGCATAAATACTGTCAGGACAGGGCAGGAGTCGAAAGCTATCTTTAACCACGTTAGTGCATGTAATCACCCACCGGGGTGGGATGCTGTCCAGATTATAGTACCAAACAGTTCTGTCATGGAAAGAAACATAATTGAATCTTCCCTCTTGAAACATGAAAGGAACACAGTACACAACTCAAATTAAGGGTTATACAAGCTCGATAATTATTTAGTAGAGTCCATTGTACACAATCTTAAACAACAGTGCTATACAAAATCACAGGATTGTTCATTATGCCAGGTGGGTTGATGGATTGGTGACGCCCGTCCAGTGTCTACGTTCCAAACTTCACACCACGTCAGTTTTGATGGTTATATAACGCCTGTAGCTGTTAATGTACCA
Organism: Cherax quadricarinatus; assembly: GCF_026875155.1. NCBI lineage: Eukaryota > Metazoa > Arthropoda > Malacostraca > Decapoda > Parastacidae > Cherax > Cherax quadricarinatus. The sequence goes on from NC_069404.1 coordinate 18,063,273, forward strand.
TACAGCGGCAAGCACACAAGATAACGAGATAACGTAAGGAGAGGTTAAAAGATATTAGTAGAATTTAGATCATAGAAATATTATTGGTTAGGCATAGAAGTCCCCATGTATGGCATATTAACAGCCACTGAGAAAATAGTAGACAATAATTAGGAAGAGATACTTCTGAGTACATGGGTAGAACATTCCAGTACCTCAGAGCAGGACATTTAAACGGACAAAGAGCACATTGTATTCCTTTCTTTCATTATTTGAAAAGGTCACACAGAATAATAGCTATCCATGTCTATGGTATCCAACGAGAAACTTATTTTCTCAAACCACGTGACCTGTTATAAACGATTAGAAAAAACTTAGGGCTGACTTTTTATATCTTATAATTTCATACTTGACATCTCAGAAACCCTCCTACCCCATATGGATAGTGGGGGGATGATGGTAGGGTGGGGTTGGCACCAACCACTAACCCAGTCTAAGGGTAACCGTGGATGGTGACACCTACGCTACTCTGAGACCTCTCTCCCTGCTTTGGTTGCTCCCTTGCAACATTGCACACCTGATGACGCACTGAGAAGTGTGAAAGTACTTGAGCTAAAGTTTTCCACCCCCCGTGGCTTGTCCTGTGTGTATGTATATATATATATATATATATATATATATATATATATATATATATATATATATATATCGTGCCTAATAGGTAAAACTGGTTGTCGTGGGGGTTCGGAAGGAGATAAGATGAATAAGGTAAACTCACTTGTTGGATGGTAATGATATATATTGTCAGACTGTGGATGGGAGGTGGGAGCCCAGGCCTGCCTTGTTCTGCCTGCTTGGATGTCTATCCATGGAGTGAGAGCGAGGCAGCGCATCTCACTCACTCATGCTGTACCCCGTGATGTCATACAGTCACTAGGCCTCAAAGGGATCTTCTATATAAACACATGGATGGTACTATGGTACTCAACTAATCTATACATACAACACATGTAAAGGAGGATCAGCAACTATGCTGACAGCTCGGTCATGTTATGTATGTCGTCTCGACATACACTACTATACTATAGGCTGAACAGGCAGGTGGTTCTGGGCTGATTCTATACAATAACAAATTCATATATAACTTAGAACTAATGGATGGTATCATAATGAGTTTTACGTAATGGGTGTTAACGTAATCACTTTTAACGTAATGAGTTTCATTGTAATGCATTACGACTTATAAGAACAAATCATTGTACAATATGGATGGAATTGATCGATCGATCTGTATTCATGCACTCTACGGATTCTGAGGAAGAATAAATATGTATATATATATACAAGGTGAAATTAACAGCAAAGGTAATCTGGTGCACTCAGATCATTACTGTCAAATTCTCAGAATACGGAGGGAACCTGAACACGAAAAAAAAAAATTCTGAAAAACTGATCAGTTAATAACAAAACACACAGTTGATAATTTCATTCATCTCGGACATCTAATTATACAGACTATGTACATTTAAACCCAATTCTGCGAGGGTGAGGTTTACATATGCAGAATGGTTATCATCTCTGGAAGGATTGAATTCCACTGCAATGGCTAACACATGCCTTGACTGAGGGAGATCTGAATGAGTATCTACGAAAGATACTTGTGGGTTTCTCATTACTTGTCGAGTACCCAAGGAGTAACGACATTCAGGTTGAATATTTGACTGAATATTTGAGGTAGAGGGTACAGAGTCAAGAGGATTTTCAGCATCTGTCACATCAGTCTGGGTAGCAATATCATCAACATCGCATACTAATTTCATATGATCTAAATGTGATTCTTTGTACTTACCAGTACTAATTTCTCTAACCTTATACTTATTGCCAGTTATATGTTCAACAACTCGATAAAGGCCAACAAACTTTTGACGGCTTAGCACGGCTATTAGTTACTCTAGTAAATTCTGCTGTTGATTTATGAAGTGTTTCACAGATTCTTCTAAAAACACTCTGAGCTATGCTGGTACGAGTTGCTACGAAATCATCAGGGTTGTAATTTGGTTTCGGAGTGGAATATAACAACTCATAGGGTAAACGCTTGTCTACACCATACAATGCATAATGTGGAGTATCACCTATGGAAGCATTGTAAGCAGAATTTATGGCACATTGAACATCTGGTATAACTTCATCCCAAGTTTCACTATTGGGGTTGATAGTGGCTCTCAAGACATCAAGTACTTTCTTATTGGTTCGTTCAGCTAACCCATTGCTGGCAGGATGATGAGGAACAATGGTGGATTTAGAGATCTTGTACAAAGTACACAAATTTTCAAGAATCTCGTTACAGAATTCACCTCCATTATCTGTTACTAAGGACTTAGGGGTGGTATGCCTGCAGATAATGCGTTCTTTAAACGCTTTAGCTACTGTCTCAGCACTCTTATCTGCAATAGGAACTCACAATATCTGGTGAAATGGTCTACCATAACACACAGATGTTTGTTGCCTTGGAGGGAACATTTAAAATTGGTTAACAAATCAAGGGCAACTCTTTCCCACGGTTCGCTAGTGGTTGGGTACACCTGGATTGGATTAGGACCATTGACATTTCCTTTATGTTGCATACAAACACTACATTTCTTAACATGCTCTGAAATGTCAGTTGCCATATGTGGCCAAAAGTACTTCATTCTGGCTTGTTTCACAGAACAATCCATACCAGGGTGTGCAACACCTGGTGCATCATGAACTAGCTGTAGAGCTACATTCACTAGTGACTGTGGAATTACTAACTGGTATACTCTTCTGCTTGGAGTACCCAACTCGGCTGTTCGATACAGTAATTCTTGACTCATTACAAAGTCACTAATGGGTGCTGGTGGCTTCACAGTCAGAATAAGATCTTCCTGGAGCAGGAATCGAATCACACCAGACCACATACCTGGAGTTTACCTGGAGAGAGTTTCGGGGGTCAACGCCCCCGCGGCCCGGTCTGTGACCAGGCCTCCTGGTGGATCAGCGCCTGATCAACCAGGCTGTTGCTGCTGGCTGCACGCAAACCAACGTACGAGCCACAGCCCGGCTGATCAGGAACTGACTTTAGGTGCTTGTCCAGTGCCAGCTTGAAGACTGGGATCTGTTCTTTGGGCATTCTTTACATCCTCGGCAGTAAATGGACGATTTGCAGTAACTACACTAACGTGTCGCGATAAGGCATCTGCGACTACATTTGACTTGCCAGGTAAATGTTCAAAAGTGGGATTGAACTCTTGGATAGTCAAGGTCCATCTGGCTAACCTTCCAGTAGGTTTATTCTGGAATAAAGGTATCAGTGGTGCATGGTCTGTCAAGACATGAACAGGGTATTGGTAAATAATGTCTCAGAAGCGCTTTAAAGACCATACTATTGCTAAAGCTTCTTGCTCCGTTACTGTATAATTACGTTCAACCTTCGTAAGGACTCGGCTAGCAAATGCAACTGTGTTGTACTTGCCATCAGTCTTCTGAGCTAGTACGGCACCTATGCCAATTGAACTAGCATCAGTTGTCAAATAGAAGGGCTTAGAAAAATCTGGGAATTTCAAAATGGGAGCGGACGTTAGCTTTTCTTTTAGTGTCCGCAATGCTCTTTCTTGATGGAAGGTTCAGATTAAAGGAGCATCTTTCTTAAGCAATTCAGTTAGAGGAGCTGCTATTGAAGAAAAATTGGCAATGAAAGATCTATAGAAACCTGCTAGACCCACAAAGGATCTTACAGCATCAGCAGTTTTGGGGGATGGAAAATTTAGTACTGCCGTTACTTTACTTTGATCAGTAGTAACCCCTCTAGGAGTGACTACGTGACCAAGAAACTTAATTTCTGATCTGAAAAATTGACATTTAGACAGTTTGATCTTTAAATTGGCTTCTTGAAGCTTACCAAGTAGTATATCAAGTCTTTTCAGGTGTATCCACATCTTCGGACATGACGATTACTTCATCTAAGTACACCATAAGTGCTTTACCTAAAAGACCTCTAAAGATATTGGTCATGAGTCTAGAGAATGTGATAGGAGAGGATCGTAATACAAAAGCCATTCGAAGGAAGTGATAATGACCTGTGGGAGTAGAGAATGCAGTTAATTCTTGGCTGTCCTCATGAAGAGGGACTTGCCAAAACCCTTGTAACAAGTCCAGGGTCGAGAAGACTTTGTTATCTTCGATATTGCGTAAAAGATCACCAAGTACAGGAAGTGGGAAGCGATCTGGATTAGTTTTCGCATTTAACTTCCTGAAGTCAATCACCGGGCGCCAAGTACCGTCCTTCTTAGGCACTAGGATCAAGGGCACATTCCAGGGTGAATTGCTAGGTGCAATAACTCCATCATCTAGCATTTGATTGATCAGTTCTTGTGACAGCAACTTGGATATGAGGCATTCTGTACGCAGGTATATAGATAGGCCTAGTACCAGGTTCAAGTGGAATACGATGGGACAATAAGTTCGTTACACCCATCTTCTCACCTGGTAAGGCAATGGCTTTACGACGTTTGTTCAACAAAGTCAACAAACGCTTGACTTCATCTGGGAAGTCAGTGGGGCTAAGTCTTTCTCCTCAACTGGTGGAATGGATTGAGCCAGTGGAGTGGATGAGGTCTCCCCTGTTGAAATAGCATTGACCCACTGGTCAGGTGGCACATCATCCTGTACTTGAACAGGGTAAGGATAGTGAACCAGGTCAACAAGATTGGTATTTGCTCTGAGACGAACACTGTGACCCGAAGTGTTAGCAAGGAATAAATGGATCTTACTGTCTCTCACAATGTGTAAGGAAGGTTCAACAAATAAACCCTTGACCTTGCAGGAATCACTGTCAACTAGGATGTTATCACCATCTGGAACAATAGGAACAACAACAGATACTCTAGTGAGAGCACTAGCCGCAACAGAGACGTCTTTCTGCAGACGGCATGTGACATCAACAAGAGATGGCATTACTAGTTTCAAGTAATCGTTTTCCGACAAGGCATCCCCTGTGGAGAAACTACTACTTGGGCTAGCCAACATTGCAGGGATAGGCTGAGCACTCAAGGCAGTCTGAGTGTCCTCGGACACTTGAGGCAATACACTATCTTGCATATCTGAAGGTGTAGGTGGAACACAGATGGGAGTGACAGAGTTACTAGTGCCTGACCGCTTGGGTACGCTACTGGAAAATGCATTGGCTTGCAAGGACTTAATCCATACATCGTACTCTGTGGCAGTATGGCAGATTTCTGATCCAAGCTGGTAACCCCAAAATGGAACAATCAAGTCGTCAATTTGGGCATGCCATCGGTAAGGGTCGAGCACAATGCGTAAGTCTCGCATGGAAGCAAATCCCAGTAGAAGGTCACCAGGGAAAGTAATCTTGTCGACAACAAGAAAAGCAGCAGTGAAGTCTCTACCTTGGATAGAAAAGGTAAGCGAAGTCTGACCTCGGACACGCAGAAGGGAACCAGCTACTCCACTAAGGGAGGTTACAGTAGTTGGTTCAACGAGGAGGACACGTCGTAACTGCTTCTCTTTAAACAAGCTAGACCTGATGATATTAACTTGCGCACCAGAGTCCATGAACACATGAACGGGCGCATTATGGATAGAAGCTTGCACTAAAGGACCTATCATTTCATTTGGAGTTATGTGCAAACAGAAGGGTGTGTTGTCATCGGAGAAGGCATTTTCTACTTCATCCCCAAATTCCTCTAGGTCAGAGACGTGTGAAGCAGCATCAACAGTGAGGTTGTCATTCTCAAGACTGGCTAAGGCTTCATAGGAATTTTGAACTGGGATGGTATACTCATTATCACCTACTGTCACGACAGGCCGAGTAGACTGGGGCGCTCGGATTCCCCCGAATTGGAAGAATGAGCCTGGTTCTGGCTAGTTTGAGAACCACGACGTCTGTTTCCTCTCCTGGTTCTGCGGTTGGAACGGTCACGGAAAGATCTAAAGTACTGAAGGTTGTAGAGAGCATTGCACTCAGATGTGTCACGTCCATGTATTCTATGATAAGTACAGTAGGGAAGATCTGACTGGTACTCATCATCAGTACGACGCCTCTTAGGGTGATTATCAGGACAATTGCAATATGGCCATGGAAACCACAATTGTAGCAAGTTCTTTGACTAAGTACTATACATGCTACGAGTGCTACGGGAATGACTCTTAACACTAGCTCAGAGTGATTTAGATTGGGAGTTTTGGTAGTAGCACAAACAAGGGGAGGTGCAGGAGTAGACAAAGTGGTTGACATAGACTTTCGATAAGGGGAGGTTCCCTCAGGACACAAATTACGTACGTGGATGAGAGCTGCAAGCAGTCCCATAGTAGCATCTAGAGGACTAGAATTGTACACATACATTGATGTTGGTGGCATTAGTTGTTTAATAACTCCGAATGCTGCTAATTTAGCAAACCCCTCAAGGGCTGGTTTATCATTGTCTTTAAGGTACTTGGAATTTTGACATGCTTTAACGAATGAGAACATTAGGTTATTTAGATGAAGGGCAAACTCATCTAATGACTCCTCTGACCTCGGAGCTGTACACACTAATTCCTTAAGAACGACAAAAGGATCGGTTTCTCGCACCGGTTCAAGATAGTTACGGATTAACTGTTCATAATCTTGCCACCTGGTTAGATCTTGAAAGTCCTTCATACGAATCAAGTTGAACACATGTGAGGCGGCTGGAGAACGAGCTAGACTCTCCTTTCCGATACTAATTAATAAACAACTCTCAGATGGAGGACCATCTACTGAGGCATTAGCTCTAGCTCGAACAGCGGTAAACCAACCTTCTAGGTTGTCTGGGTTACCATTGAACAATGGCATAGCATCATAAGGATCATGACTAAAATTGCTCAGGCTAGAAGTCTGAGTGTGTTTATTGTTTGATAAGGAATTACTCGAATTTTGGACTGACGCATTAATGGTTGTACTAGCAGCATGTGCTGAGGCATCGCTCGAGAAGACTTGAGACATGTTTGCAAAATGTAAAACAAGAATTTAGAGAAATAAAGGAAAATGTAACTGAGGAACACACAACACAGTGAACTTAAATGGGAAGAAAATGCTTAACTATTCTGCATAAGTAAATAAAAATTGACAAGTCACACAATAAGCAAGGAAAACTCACACTCACAAAAGATAATACTCAACTGAATAAGCAACACTTTGAAAATCAAGAGAAATTGTACTTTACTCAAATCTAATTTACTCAAATTTACTGTAAAATGAGTTAATGGCACAGTGAGTTGTCTTTACTGTCAATGCAATAGAGAAATTCAACAATAATAGATAAAACAATCAAAAATGTTAAAATGGGCTCAATAAAGCTTGTGCAAAATTAAAACAAACTGGGAAAATAATTCACTAAAAATAAAATAAAATGGCACACAAAGAATGAAATATTATGCACAGAAAAGAACATAAGAAACTGCACTGAAATAAACTGTAGCAATACTGCAAATAACAATTGCTAATCAAAAGTATACTGCACAACACTACATAAAATTTCTGAAAGAAAAATTTTAATGGCAACACAATGTTTGCACAATAATTATTACAAAATGAGTCAATGTGCAATAATAAAAAAATTACACACACAAGAAAATACAGTTTACAAGAAAAGAAAATATAGCAAGGAATGAACTGAGTGAGCACTTTAACTCTTAATTGCAACTTAAGCAACACTTACTGAACAAAGAATGATTTACTTTAAAACAGGAACTTAAAAAATAGCACTAAGAGTGAATTTGTTCAATGAAATATAAAAAAATAATAGATGCAAAACACAGAACAAAAGATTTGAACACTTACAGTGATGCAGAACACAATACATCAATATAAACACAATACTAGAATTTTCTTGCTATGATACTTGGTGTGAAAAATTTGGAAAAATAATTGTCTTGCTTGCACAAAATAATGGCACTATTGTCTGTGGAGATAAGACAAATTAGACATTGGCTAAATGAAAAGAATTAACACAAAAATGTTCAACACACACAGAGAAAGATAAAATGGCAAAAATACACATATGCTGTGAGAAAATATAACAGACAACACTGAGTTGTGATGCAGAATACAAGGTAATAAATTACTGAATTACTTCATTGGAATACTGAGAGCACAAGGTGATTCTGAAGTGTAAACACAAGTTCTATACTGCTCATATGTGTTGCACACAACAAGGAAAAACACTAAGGTACTTACTTCAAGTATATAAAAAAAGAACACAACACAACAGACATATATTAATGCACGGCAATTAACACTGAATTAAGACGGGGAAAAAAATATAGCAAACAGTATATAATAAACACTGAGTCTAATCAAGAGTTACTGAATGTCACTAAAAAAAAATCACTGGAACACAAAAAGAAATGTCTCAACACTCGCAAATGTCTCTATGAAAAATATTATCGTTGTAGCGGCGTTGTTAACTGAAGTGGGGTGGAGGATGGTGGTGAAGGGTAGAGGAGACTGGTGGCTGACTGCATTCGCTGCTCCTCTGCACACATGATCGTAGAATTGCGCTTAAATCGACGATGGACTCACACAGGAGGCTTTTAACAATGGCACCACTGATGAAAGAATACACTCTAGCTCTTGTGACCCTATGTGGTCCTTAAAATATGGTGCTAGAACTCGTAATAAGAGTACCACAACAGTGGTAGTGAGTGAGGTGAGGCAGCGGTGGCGAGACCGCGTGGTGACTGGGCCTATGGGATGAATGGCGTAAGCCTCACTGGGGACAGCCTCACATATTCTAAGCCGGGCTGGCTTAAAAACAAACCCACGAAATACCACAACACCACAGGGATGAAAAAGCACTCGGAATGGCTTGGAGCTTGAAGCACAAAGCGATGAAGACTGTACCCACGTGGTTTGCTTCAGTACTGGGTTAAGACACTTGGGTTAGTTGCTGGCTTGCTTAACTTAACCCTTCACACAGAATGGTTTGATAACTTCTAATGATGAGCACAGCAGGGGTGGAAAGCTGGCTTGGCAGGCAAAGGCTGGATGGTGTAAGGCTAGGCTGGCTGACTCCCTCACCACAGACTAGCTGCTGGCTTGGCTTACTTTGCAAACTCGGGTCAACCCCTCGGGAGTGATGCAAATAAGCAGATAAACACTAATACAAGGAGACTGACCAGTGAATAATGTAGAGAGCTGGTAGACGCTTGGTTGGGGTAGCTGGCTTGAGGTAGGTCGAGCGTTGCCCTTCTCGGCAGGTCTAGCGTCAGAAGATGGCGACCGGTTCAGTAGAAATTTATCTCCCAAAATCACTGTAATCGTAAGAATTACAGGCCCTCCGCTGGCACCAATTTGTCGTGGGGGTTCGGAAGGAGATAAGATGGATAAGGTAAACTCACTTGTTGGATGGTAACGATATATATTGTCAGACTGTGGATGGGAGGTGGGAGCCCAGGCCTGCCTTGTTCTGCCTGCTTGGATGTCTATCTGTGGAGTGAGAGCGAGGCAACGCATCTCACTCACTCATGCTGTACCCCGTGACGTCATACAGTCACTAGGCCTCATAGGGATCTTCTATATAAACACATGGATGGTACTATGGTACTCAACTAATCTATACATACAACACATGTAAAGGAGGATCAGCAACTATGCTGACATGGTCAATTAGCAAGAACTCATTTAAAATTAAGTCATTTTTAAAATTTTCTCATATACCTTTATAGATATATTTCTTTCATTAATGTTAATGCAAAAATTTATAATTTTGCACCAAAAGAATCCTAGAAAACTTACCTAACCTTATTATGACAAGCACAATTTATTTTAGCCTAATCCAAGTTAATATATTTTAGATACATTTACAATAATTTAATACTAAACAAACACAGTGAAATATATATTTTCGTTAGGTTGAGAATGATTTTGACGAAATTATTGCATACACAAATTTTCGTTTGTCCTATATGGCAAGATGAGCGTTGCTATTTAAGCCAAGATCGCAAGTTCTGCCTATATATATATATATATATATATATATATATATATATTATTATTATTATCACACTGGCCGATTCCCACCAAGGCAGGGTGGCCCGAAAAAGAAAAACTTTCACCATCATTCACTCCATCACTGTCTTGCCAGAAGGGTGCTTTACACTACAGTTTTTTAAACTGCAACATTAACACCCCTCCTTCAGAGTGCAGGCACTGTACTTCCCATCTCCAGGACTCAAGTCCGGCCTGCCGGTTTCCCTGAACCCCTTCATAAATGTTACTTTGCTCACACTCCAACAGCACGTCAAGTATTAAAAACCATTTGTCTCCATTCACTCCTATCAAACACGCTCACGCATGCCTGCTGGAAGTCCAAGCCCCTCGCACACAAAACCTCCTTTACCCCCTCCCTCCAACCTTTCCTAGGCCGACCCCTACCCCGCCTTCCTTCCACTACAGACTGATACACTCTTGAAGTTATTCTGTTTTGCTCCATTCTCTCCACATGTCCGAACCACCTCAACAACCCTTCCTCAGCCCTCTGGACAACAGTTTTGGTAATCCCGCACCTCCTCCTAACTTCCAAACTACGAATTCTCTGCATTATATTCACACCACACATTGCTCTCAGACATGACATCTCCACTGCCTCCAGCCTTCTCCTCGCTGCAACATTCATCACCCATGCTTCACACCCATATAAGAGCGTTGGTAAAACTATACTCTCATACATTCCCCTCTTTGCCTCCAAGGACAAAGTTCTTTGTCTCCACAGACTTCTAAGTGCACCACTCACCCTTTTCCCCTCATCAATTCTATGATTCACCTCATCTTTCATAGACCCATCCGCTGACACGTCCACTCCCAAATATCTGAATACATTCACCTCCTCCATACTCTCTCCCTCCAATCTGATATGCAAACTTTCATCACCTAATCTTTTTGTTATCCTCATAACCTTACTCTTTCCTGTATTCACTTTCAATTTTCTTCTTTTGCACACCCTACCAAATTCATCCACCAATCTCTGCAACTTCTCTTCAGAATCTCCCAAGAGCACAGTGTCATCAGCAAAGAGCAACTGTGACAACTCCCACTTTATGTGTGATTCTTTATCTTTTAACTCCACGCCTCTTGCCAAGACCTCGCATTTACTTCTCTTACAACCCCATTATATATATATATATATATATATATATATATATATATATATATATATATATATATATATATATATATATGTCGTGCCGAATATGTAAAACTGGTCAATTAGCAAGAACTCATTTAAAATTAAGTCCTTTCTGAAATTTTCTTTTATACGTTTAAAGATATTTTTTTTTTCATTAATGTTAAAGTAAAAATCTTTAATTTTGCACCAAAAGAATCCTATAAAACTTACCTAACCTTATTATAACAATTTATTTTAGCCTAATCCAACTAAATATATTTTAGATTTGTTTACAGTAATTTAATACTAAACAAACACAGTGAAATATATTTTTTTTCGTTAGGTTCAGAATGATTTTAGCGAAATTATTGCATACACAAATTTTCACTTGTCCTATATGGCAAGATGAGCGTTGCTATTTAAGCCAAGATCGCAAGTTCTGCCTATTCGGCACGACATTTTATATATATATATATATATATATATATATATATATATATATATATATATATATATATATATATATATATAATTATATATTATATATATATTATATATATATATATATATATATAAAATACGATTAACACACTATCCTCTTTCACGTTTTCTGTTACCCTTGCAAAATTGCGCCATATTTTTCATGAACACTCCATAAAATTCGACTAACACTGTCACTTCTGGGGTAAAAATTTGGAGTGCCATGAGCTGGACTGCTGGAGTTCCTCCTCCATATAGTGGCCTTGCAGGCAGGCTGCTTGTGGGTCAGGCCTTGCTTTCTCCCATGCTTCCCCATCCCACCTTTCATGTCTAAGCGGTCAGTACACGTTTCCCAGACGATTCTTAGATTTGTGTAAATTTATTTAGGCACAGGTACACGTAAGTACAATTATCATACATAATGTAAATTACCTAAATTAGTCACTACAGTGTTTTCATATGATTAATTGTACTTAAGTGTACCTGTAACTAAATAAACTTACTGTGCTCAAGTGTGAGAGTTCTGGAAACAATGTTTATAAGTTGAGATGGCAGACACGAACTGCACTTGTCAATGGGAGGGGCTCTCCCACTGTTTATATATCCTCTGCTTATCTTCCTTTGATTATTAAAGGTTAAAAAATGAAATGAACCTGGACGTAATGTGTATACCTAATGTGTACACTAATGTGAACCTAATTCATATATATTTGAGCATCAGTTTAGTTGGTACACTCGTATTTTGTAATAAACTAGGACGTGTATAAGTGTTGGTATGGTGATGGTGTTAAGGGTTACTAATCTGCTAGCATCTCACTCACCATTCCCTAGAGTATTTTTATTGTTGAAAATGCAGAGGAAATGATAATTTTATTAAATTTTTTAGTGTAATAAATTTATTAATATGTATAGTTTTTTTTTGCAAAATCATTCTTGTAGTTAATTTCCCAGCAGTGAGATGGACATAAGTGACTCTGGTGCCATCACAACGCTCAACACAACAGTTATACCAACAACAATTATATCTACATCCTCAGATCTTTGAGAAGCTTTTCTTGTGATTTTTTTATAATTTTGCTCATGTTTTATTGGATAGCTTGCATTTATATTAAGGTGGGTATAATGCTAGACACTAAAAAAATCTTGTCTTAGCTGGTAAAATATGGTAATTTTTATTGATAGCTATGGCAGGCAATAGCCGTGTTATTGCTTGTCATGTTCTTTGATGCTAGGGAGAGGCTCTTAATCCAAGGAACTGGACTAGCCCTCCCATTCTTTGGATCAAACCTGAATTCCTCCCAGGCACTATATGGCCCCTACGCACTTAGTGGTTGTCATATGTTTGCACAGGTATTGTACAGGATCACATCAACCCTTCCTACACATTTCCAGATTAACGAGCAATGACAACTACAATGAATATGTTCTTCTGGAGCAGCTCATGATGCTTTACCAACAGCTGTATAAAGTATTGCAGGGTAAAAGTGACCAATGACAAATTACATCGCCTTAAGCGATGTATTACGCTTAATACATCATGTTAATGAGCAACAATTACATAATCGTTTTTAATTTTTTTTTAAGATTTAGAGACTTAAAAAAAATGGTTGTTAGGTATTTCTGGGGGGGGGGGGGAATCCAAGGAACATAACCCCATTTTTCCCATAAGTTCTTCAGTTTGTTTTACACAATATCGTCTTACTATCTTAAACTCATTTTTCAGGAACGTAAGTACAGTATTAATGGTCTACCGTATATGCTTAATAATTCGCAAATAGGCGAAGTTATTTATGAACATTATCTCTCAGTTCACAGTAGGATTAGAACCTGCACACTCTGCATCAGAGTACACAGTACTTTAGCTCCACAACCAGATCCTAGATAAGTATGAGTGCCTAGCTGAAGCTAGGTGGTCACTCGCATACTCCCGTGTACCAGGCTTACCTGGAGAATGCCTGGAGCATACCAGCAGCCCAGTCTGTGAAAAGGCCTCACGGTGGATCAGTGCCTGATCAACTAGACTTCTACTGCGGTCTGCACGCAAACTGATGTATGAACCACAACCCGGCACCTAAAGTCAGTACCTGACTATAGGTGCCTGTCCAGTGCCTTATTGAAGACTGGTAATCCCCCTTATGTATGCTGGGATGCAGTTGAACAGTCTTGGGCCCCTGACACTTAATGTGTTGTCTCTTAGCGTACTCATGGCACCCCCGCTTCTCATAGGGGGAATGCTACATTTCCTGCCATGTCTTTTGCTTCAGTAGGGAGTGATTTTCGTGTGCAAGTTTGGCACTAATCTCTCTAGGAATTTCTAAGTGCATATTATCATGTATTTTTCTCGCCTGCATTCCAGAGAATACAAGCCAAGGAACTTCAACCATTCCCAGTAATTTAGGTGTGTTATTGTAGTTATGTGTACCATGAAGATTCTGTGCACATTCTCCAGGTTAGCAATATCACCTGCCTTGAAAGGGCCCTTTAGCGTACAGCAATATTCCAGCCTAGAGAACATGCATTTGAAGAGGATCATCAAGGGCTTAGCATCCCAAGTTTTGAAGGTTCTCATTATCCATACTATCATTACTCCAGCAGATGTGGTAGAGACATTGTTGTGGTCTTTAAAAGTGAGATCCTCTGATATTATCACTCCCAGGTCCTTCACAGTACTTTTCCGCTCTATTGTGTGGATGGAATTTGTTTTATACTCCGATATAGCTGTAATTTCCTCAGGTTTTCCATTTCAGAGCAATTGAAATTTCTCTTCATTGAACTTCATATTGTTTTCCACGGCCCATTTAAAGATTTGGTTGATATTTGCTCGGTGTCTTGCAGTGTCTTCGATAGAGGACACTGCCATGCAAATTCGGGTGTAATCCGCAAAGGAAGACAGTGCTATGGGTTACACCTCTATGTCAGATATAATGAGGAACAGAATGGGGGCAAGTACTGTGCCTTGTGGAACAGAGCTTTTCACTGTAGTCACTTCAGACTTTACTCTGTTTACTATTACTATGTGTTCTGTTTGTTAGGAGGTTATAGATCCATCTATCAACTTTTTCTGTTGATCCTTTATCACGCACTTTGTGTGCTATTACACCATGGGTGAGCTTGTCAAAGGCTTTCGCAAAGTCTCGTCAACTATATCTGTATTTTGTTTGTCTTCCATAGCATCCAGGACCTTGTCATAGTGGTCCAGTACTTGGGACAGGCAGGAGCGACCTGCTCTAAACCCATGTGACCCTGAGTTGTGTAGCTGATGGGTATCTAGATGGGGGCCGATCTTGCTTCTTAGAACCCTTTCAAAGATTTTTATGATATGGCGCATTAGCGCTATAGGTCTTTAATTTTTTGCAATTGATTTTCCACCCCCATTGTGGAGTGGGGCTATGTCTGTTGTTTTTAGTGAGTGTGGGATGACCCCTGTGTCCATGCTCCCTCTCCATAAAATGCTAAAGGCACATGACAGGGGCTTGTGGTAAGTTATTTCATCAAATCCTGCCGCATGCAGTGAACTTCGAAATAGATTTTGGAAGGCTTAACATTTCACAAAGGTTTGCGAATTGATAAGCTGAGGTTGTCTCGCACTGTCGCTATTGCTGTGTCAGGAGTTTTACAATATAAAGAAATGCAGAATGGAAGGTAGTCTAGTGGGATTAGCATCACCTAAAATTAGCTGACACTAACTCACGCTAGTCTACCTCCACAAATTTCCATTCAGTGCGTCATTCCTTTATTGAAATCTGCTGTTAAAACACCGTTGATAGTGTGAAATGTGCAAAGACTAATTATATGTGTTTACCCAAGTTTTTCTTGCTCAAAAATATCATTTTTATTTTATTCATAACTTGACAAAGACTTATCAGGTTGGCTTTATATTTTCTTTGCTGGTGCATGATAGGTTTACAATAAGTCCTGTTATGACCAGGACTGTCCCGGCATGATAATTCTGCCTTGAAGTCCTGGTCAGTTGGTCATTTTTTCTCGATCAGAAGCATTGCTGATGAATAATCTATGGTATCAGGAATTAGGTAGAATGACTGAATCTACAGGAATTAGGTAGAATGACTGAATCTACAGGAATTAGGTAGAATGACTGTTTTAAGTTGCGGCGAGAAACATGAAAAAATAAAAAATAAACCATTACTAAGGTTTATTCTAGTGAATAATACGAATGGTTCTCTAGTCCTTAACTGAAAAATTGGCACATTTTAGCTTTTATTTGTTCGCGTTAAAGAAAATATGTTTAGTTTATATTTCCTGTATATGTTTTCTCAAAACCTTAATAATGTGTTGGGCTGAGTCAAAGAAATTATGTAAAGTCTAGTGTATGGTAACTAGCCCTTTAACTGTCCGATGTACTAGTACGTAGGTACTGGTACTGTGTCTGATGTACTAGTACCCAGGTGCTGGTACTGTGTCCGACGTACTAGTATGCAGGTACTGGTACTGTGCCGACGTGCTAGTACGCCCTGCTGGTACTGTGCCGACGTACTAGTATGCACTAAGAACAAAAAAACAATACCGTGATTGTTACAATACACAAATAACCGTAGTTGTTGTAAGCTCCTCTTACCTGTGTGCAGGTTATTTGTGTATAGTACCCACCAATTTTTGTACCCACAAATCTGTCAACTGCCAATATTTTTTTACATCAGAACAACTCTTTGGGTCTTCCTCCATCTATTCATTCATTTGAAAAAAAAATTTCAGGCCAGCAGGGTCCGATGGACTGGTACACCTCACAAGCAAGAGTAAACAAAAGAACCAGGAGTTACTGTTCGACCGTCAATTTCCCCACCAGCAAAACACTGTATACAAGTGGCTCAAAGATGACTTATTCATTTCAGATTTATTACAATTTCATGATACTAACAGTGGAATTCAAACATAAAGCACACCAGGAATACT
>NC_069404.1:18084807-18152307 GCF_026875155.1 Cherax quadricarinatus
TTTTAAAGAACTGCAGAAACCTAAATCGTGACTGTTTCCAAGTAAATCTAGTGAGAGGAAGACTGTGTTAGTGTCTATGCACTCAGATCTGGCGCACTCCAGTTGTAAGTTGAACTCAGAGACTGAGACCAGTGTCACTACTTCATGCGAGTGGTTGATGCCTCCAGCAGCCCACACCCGCGGTACGCCCCCACACCCAGGGTACGCCCAGACACCCAGATAACGCCCCCACATCCAGGGTACGCCCCCACACCCAGGGTACGCCCCCACACCCAGGGTACGCCCGAACACCCGCGGTATGCCGCCCACACCCATGCTAAGCCTCATACAAGCTGGGAATCAAACAGTAATGTAAATAACATATCTTACTATTGGTGTTTACCGATTGCGATTTACACTCTTATTTAATGCTGAAAGACAAAAATATGTTAGTGGCAGAAGTGAATTACATTGTCAACACCTGGATCATGATGTATGTGGGCAGAGTTAACCTTCAAATTTTTCATATCTAAGTCAGTTGTATTACTAATGCAAGATTCGTATAGAAATTTTATTTCATATTATTTTATTAGTGATCTCGATATTATATAACATTGATACTACGAGGAAAAATTAATTTCTTTTCATTATTAAGTTTTGTTTATTTCTGAACTGGTAATATTTTATGTTAGGTTAAGTGAGCTTGGGTTTAAGACTTTACAATATGTTGTCTTGTCTCTGACAGTCTAAAATCTCCATGACTGTGTTATTAATCTTTACACAAATAACCCGCACATAACTTTGTCAATGGTCCAAGTCGGACCGAAACGTCGTCGTAAGCTTCTCTCTTTTATGTGCGGGTTATTTGTGTATCGTTCCAGTCACGGTATTGTGCCTTTATTGTTATTTATTAATCTTTCTTCTGTCACATTCTCCCAGCATCAGCTTGAACTTTTTGGTTCTGGTCTTCCCTTTGCTATTTCACCTACGGTGACCTACCCTTCGCACTAGCATCAACCTGATGAGTTCCTTTGATTCTTTTCGTCAATCTCACTCTCGAAAAATTCCTGACCTGTCTACTTTTCTTGGTGTCCTCATTCCTGCCCTTAATATCAAAACCTGTTGTCTAAGAATTGACACCTTATTTTCGCTATTTACTTGCCCTTTCTTCTCTTAAATCTAATACCAATATTGTCAACCTTTTTCTGACAAAGGCAATTCGGCGGTTGTCCTTAATGTAGAAGATTACCTCCGAGAAACTGAAGTTCTTTGACTCACGTACTTACACTTGAAGATTGAGACACTTATGTAGCATATGGGAATCTTTATTCAGGAAACGTTTCGCCACACAGTGGCTTCATCAGTCCAATACAAAGAGGAAGGCGTAAGGAGAGGAGGAGTATGAGGTAATCAGTCCATCAGCCTGGAGTCGATGTGTTCAGTCCATCAATCTGGTACATTCTACAAGATTGATGGACTGAACACATCGACTCCAGGCTGAGGGACTGATTACCTCATACTCCTCCTCTCCTTACGCCTTCCTCTTTGTATTGGACTGATGAAGCCACTGTGTGGCGAAACGTTTCCTGAATAAAGATTCCCATATGCTACATAAGTGTCTCAATCTTCAACTTGTCGGTTTTTCAAACCATTCATCACATACTTACACTTGTCTAGTCTCCAACTCTCTTGATCACATCAGGTGAACCTTCAGTCTCTTCAGTCTCTCTCCGACCTCTGTCCTCCTGACATTAATGTTGTTCAACGTTTTCGTGTTATATGTCCCTCTCTACCTTGTTTCTATGATCTTCCTAAAACTGATAAACCAGGTATCTCTTCACGGCCCATTATTTCCTACAGAGGTTCTTTCTCTTATTCTCTTGCCTCATGACTGGCCAAAACTCTCACTATCTTTAAACTTTTTCTCTTGCCCACCTCCCGTCTATCTCAAGACTTTATCAAACATTTTAAGCCACATACGACACGTAAAATGCTAAATTCTTGACGTTGAATCTCTCTTCACTAATGTCCCACTTGATAATGTTCTCAATTTTTCTTGAGTGAAGGTCAGTAAAGTGTTACTTCATCTCCCTATACTTAATAATGTTTTTGTTGATTATTTTCGCCTTTGTATGGACTCCAACTAGTTTTCCTTTCAAAGTAAATTTTATTCTTAAACCTTCGGCGTTGCTCTGGGTTCTCTTCTATTCCTTGTTCTTGCCAGCCTTTATATGGAATACTTCGTACTGTTCTTCTTCCTACTATTGGTGTGCGTCCTTCCCCCTGACTCCACTATGTAAATAACATCTCTGCTTTCTGGCCCCCATGACTGTAGTCTCGTCCATTTCTCGATGTCCTTAACAATCTTGCTCTTTCCATCAAGTTAAAAGTTGAATGGGGATCTAACTCTTTGTTTTCATTCCTTCATGAACACGTCCATCGCGCAGCTACAGGCTTTTCTCTTTTTTCGTTTATCGTAAAACCAATGAGTAGTGGCATGTACAGTTACTACTTTTCTTGCCGTGTTTCCTCTGCCAAGAAAAATGTTCTTATTTCTTTCTTTCTCCGTGTCCTCCGCATTTGCGACCCTCGGTTCCTGGAATCGGAAATTTCCACTTTTCGCAGTTTTTTTCTCGCTTTGGCTGCTCTTCCGATAACATAAACTCTGTCTTTTCACGTGATAAACGGACATATATTTCTTCCAAACTCTCTATTCCTGTTCTTGTACTTCTCTTTATTTCTAGTTTCTTTCAAATCCTAACAATTCTTTCCGTTCCTTAGACATCAAACTTACTTTTCTCCAAACTAACACACTTCGCAGTAATCTAGTTCGTACCTCTCCTCCTATTACTGATGTTACAGGTGTCTACTCCAATTCCTGCTCCTCCTGTCATCTTCAATACTTTGGAGAAACTAGCCGCTCTCTTTCTGACCGACTTAAAGAGCACAGAAGAAGTGTTCGACTTGCTGACACTAATAATGCTCTTTTCCGTCATGTTAGAGATCACAGTCATGATATTAACTGGTCTTTAATTCTGGCTGTGTGTCTATAGATGCTTTCCTTTCTCATTACATTTACAAATGCTCCAAACTTCAGAACACTCGTGACTTGATCTTCATCTCCTCTCCTTACCTCTTCTCCTTTCTTATATTTTCTTTGCCTTTTCCTAGTTGTTTCTAGGTGTTTTCTGTCCAGAATTTTTTCCATTGTTATTCGTCCTACCCTCATGGGCCATTAGCTTATCTGCAGTGCTCCTTTTTCCTCTATCTTTTGTCTTGAGACTACCTCCACTACAACAACTACTACTACCGCTACTTCCACCACTACCTCTACCACTACTACCAGTTCTACCATTTCCACTACTTCCACTACCGTCCCTCTCGTATATATAGTAGTCCCTTCCCTTCGCACTTCTGTGTGACTAGTTCATGGTCTAAGACGGATCAAAACATCGTCATAGGTTTCAACCTCCTATGTGCGGTATTTTTCTGTATTGTTCCAATCATGGCGTTTTTCTCTTTTTTGTTTTTTGTCTTGACAAGCTTATTACAGAACCTGTCTGGCCTCGCCTGGTACTAATAAAACGCCTAACCAAAACGCCTGAGGAACTGCTTATAAAGATGGACTTGTACAAGAGCACACGGGGCAGTGATTTAATACTAACTTCCTAGTTATTCTCAGTAGTGAAGCAGAGTTCCCAGCGGAGGAAGACAAACTAGTAGGCCACACAGTGTTGACTTCGCTAGGAATTCAAGACTCGTTAGCAGGATCAACTGTAAAGAATTAAAGTGCCTTACCATGTATGTACATTCTCTTGGAAATAAAAAAAAAAATTATTTTTCATTGAGGAAGCGTAGCTTTTGTGGGAAGATTATTTTGAGGCTGACTCGGGGTAAGACGTCTCAAAACTCACTGCAAAGAACCCGTATAAATTTGTTTTGGTCTAAGTTTTCCCCGTAATTATAAGATTATTTTTTTTGCACAAATAAATTTAACAGGCTTAGAGCTGTTATTCTACCTCAGCGCATTTGAAAGTCAAGCTCTATCTGAGGTATACTACCCACCCCCCAGGATGCGACCCATAATGCCCAGCTCTATCTGAGGTATACTACTCACCCCCCAGGATGCGACCCATGAAGCCCAGCTCTATCTGAGGTATACTACCCACCCCCCAGGATGCGACCCATAATGCCCAGCTCTATCTGAGGTATACTACCCACCCCCCAGGATGCGACCCATAATGCCCAGCTCTATCTGAGGTATACTACCCACCCCCCAGGATGCGGCCCATAATGCCCAGCTCTATCTGAGGTATACTACCCACCCCCCAGGATGCGACCCATAATGCCCAGCTCTATCTGAGGTATACTACTCACCCCCCAGGATGCGACCCATAAATCCCAGCTCTATCTGAGGTATACTACCCACCCCCCAGGATGCGACCCATAAAGCCCAGCTCTATCTGAGGTATACTACCCACCCCAGGATGCGACCCACAGCAGTCGACTAACAACCAGGTACCTACTTACTGCTAGGTGAAAAGGGGCAGCAGGTGTACAGAAACACGACCAACGTTTCCACCCGTGGCGGAGATCGGACCCCAGACACTTAGTATGAGAGCTGAATGCGTAGCCAACTTAACCACGGCACACCTCTGTTATTGCTTGCTAGTCCAGTATCGTTTATCATGTCGCATCATAGTTTAATTTAAGGTCTCGAGTAAGTTTACCAAAGTGGAAGATTTATATTCACTTTACTAAAATTGTTCTTGTGTTTCTTTTTTATGATTTATTAGTAAAACGACGATGTAAAAATGTTGGCAAAATATTTAGCCAGAGATTGTCATCAGGTTGACTTATTACTGCGTCTTAATTATAAAACTCGTTGTATGGATGTGTAATTATCGAGGCTTGAAATTCTTCATTAATTACAAATGTATTAAGTTCATAAGTGGTCGATAAATTGTTCGCTAGATTTATATATTAAACAACAAAAGCCAGATGATAGGGAAAAGGCGGGTTCAGGGTGAGGCAAGTGTCAAGGGGATCCCTGAAGGATGAGTCGAGTGTCAAGGGATCCCTGAAGGACGATGCAGGTGTCAAGGAAACCCTGAAGAGTGAGGCAAGTGTTAAGGGGATCCCTGAAGAGTGAGGCAGATGTCAAGGGGATCCCTGAAGGATGAGGCAGGTGTCAAGGAATCCCTGAAGAGTGAGGCAAGTGTTAGGGGATCCCTGAAGAATGAGGCAAGTGTCAAGGGGATGTCTGAAGTATGAGGCAAATGTTAAGGGGATCCCTGAAGGGTGAGGCAAGTGTCAAGGGGATCCCTCAAAGATGAGGCAAGTGTCAAGGGGATCCCTGAAGAGGGAAGCAAGTGTCAAGAGGATCCTGAAGAGTGAGGCAAGTGTTAAGGGAATACCTGCATAGTGAGCCAAGTGTCAAGGGAATCCCTGAAGAGTGAGGCGTGTTAAGGGGATCCCTGAAGGGTTAGGCAAGTGTCAAGGGGATTCCTGAAGGGATAAGGCAAGTGTCAAGGGGATTCCTTAAGAATGAGGCAAGTGTCAAAGGGAATCCCTGAAGAGTGAGGCGTGTTAAGGGGATCCCTGAAGGGTGGGGCAAGTGTCAAGGGGATCCCTGAAGGGTGGGGCAAGTGTCAAGGGAATCCCTGAAGGGTGTGGCAAGTGTCAAGGGGATCCCTTAAGAATGAGGCAAGTGCCAAGGGAATCCCTGAAGAGTGAGGCGTGTTAAGGGGATCCCTGAAGGGTGGGGCAAGTGTCAAGGGGATCCCTGAAGGGTGGGGGCAAGTGTCAAGGGGATCCCTGAAGGGTGGGGCAAGTGTCAAGGGGATTCCTGAAGGGTGGGGCAAGTGTCAAGGGGATCCCTGAAGGGTGGGGGCAAGTGTCAAGGGGATCCCTGAAGGGTGGGGCAAGTGTCAAGGGGATTCCTGAAGGGTGGGGCAAGTGTCAAGGGGATCCCTGAAGGGTGGGGGCAAGTGTCAAGGGGATCCCTGAAGGGTGGGGCAAGTGTCAAGGGGATCCCTGAAGGGTGGGGCAAGTGTCAAGGGGATCCCTGAAGGGTGGGGCAAGTGTCAAGGGGATCCCTGAAGGGTTGAAGCAAGAGCTATGGAGATCCCTACAGAATGAGACAAGCATCAAGAGGATCCCTATGAGGGTGACATAAGTGCCAAACAAGTCCCTGCAGGGTGAGGCAAGTGTCAAAGCCATCCCTGTATAGCAGAGAAAAGTGTTTAGACTTAAATTATGGAAAAATATATATATAGCCATGAATGAGGAAAATTGGGGACAATTTTGGTTTAAGACGACGATGATGATGATTATGATGATAACAATAATAATAATAATAATAATATAATAATAATAATAATAATAATAATAATAATAATAATAATAATAATAATAATAAATCATTATTTCTACAAGTACATGTACAAGGTATACAGGTCTAGCTGACATCAATGACATACTACTATATAGAAAGCCGCTTGTTATGCTGAGCATTTCGCGCGAATTAGGTTAGTTTTGTCCCAGGATGCGACCCACACCAGTCGACTAACACCCAGGTACCTATTTTACTGATGGTTGAGCAGGGACAGCAGGTGTCTTAAGGAAACACGTTCTAATGTTTCCACCCGTATCGGAGATCGAACCACCGACTGCAGTGTGTGAGCTGAGCGAGCTACGGATCGATCTAGAATGAGTGAAACTCTGGGAGAATATTTAGTGTTTCTCTACCTAAGGAATGTAGCTGTAGGTGGAGCGACTCTGATAAATAGGTGCCACAAACAGGAACTTCACCCAAGTATATTAGAAAATATTGATGCAGTCCTAAAGAATTAGTTTTTTTGTGTGTTTTATTTACGTACCATGCAGCCAGCAGCAACAGCCTGGTTGATCAGGCGCTGATCCACCAGGAGGCCTGGTCACAGACCGGGCCGCGGGGGCGTTGACCCCCGAAACTCTCTCCAGGTAAACTCCAGGTAAACTATACAGGCTTTTGAGGAAATTAAAACCCTATTGTAGTGAGAATCCTGCCGCTGCACTCGCTGTATAGTACTTAGCTACACTTAATCTGGCAGGGTGAGAAGCTGCGAAGTTCTGGCTGAGGGAATGATCAAGTGCCGCAGTTATTTTATTTGGAAGCCTTGTTGAGGGGAGTGCTAACTGCAGCTGAAGCAAGCAAAGAGGCAAAGAGCTTTCGTACTCTGCTACTCTGTGGGTAAAACTTCTCTCATTGCCCTGTCAAGCACTGTGTGGTGAGAACCTCTCTCAATGCCTTGCCAAGCAATTTCCTGGTAAAGTCACTCTCGGTACCCTGATGCATATTCTTGTTAAAACTCGCTCTTTACTTGGCCAAGCACTCTGCTGGTAGACTATTATTACCCTGTCAAGCACTCTGCTGGTAGACTATTATTACCCTGTCAAGCACTCTGCTGGTAGACTATTATTACCCTGTCAAGCACTCTGCTGGTAGACTATTATTACCCTGTCAAGCACTCTGCTGGTAGACTATTATTACCCTGTCAAGCACTCTGCTGGTAGACTATTATTACCCTGTCAAGCACTCTGCTGGTAGACTGTCTCATTAACTTGTCAAGCACTCTTCCGATAGATCCCGTCTTCATACACAGTACTCCTAATAGTCTTTGATCTATATGATATCTCCGAAGATGTGGTCTAGTTGTATATTTACCTTTAACTAAGCCTCGTCACGTAGTCTATAGTAATCCAGGTTTCTCTCTCCCACTGTTTTATAGCTTATCATCTCTGCCATAACTACAACTCTTTACTGTCTCTTTCCTCTCACTTATTATTAGTACTTCTCACTTTTCATGAGACAGATAAATAAATTTCTGCAATAACTTTCTTTCTCTTTATCCATAATTCAATTTACCTTTATTCAATGCTTTTAAATTTTTGCTCTTTCCAAGCTGCACGTTTTCCTCATTACATGAAGTATGAATCGTCCAACCAAGCTGACCAATGCAACTCCCCTTCAAACAGAATTTTGCTGTCATTTTTTTAAACACACCTTTCCCTTCAAAGGTACCGCATTAATTTCTGTTTTAAAACCGGAAATATGTAATGTCTTCTTATGGAAATCTATTCTATTGACATCAACTGATACTAGACGCCTTCCCCTCAACGGAAAGAATTAAACAACACTACCTTGACTGGAACAGTACACAAATAACCCTACTCTGTCTACTCACATGCCAAATGGATTTTCAATTTTCTCCTCTCCCAAACTATCTCTGTGAAATCTCCTGTCCTTCATCTTCCGGTCTCCGGAGACTTCTCCATTTCCTGCTTCTTTTGTCATCTCCAATATTTTGGAGAAACTGGCCGCTTTCTTTCCGACAGATTTAAAGAGCACAAAATAAGTGTTAGCATTGCTAATACCAATAATGCTCTTTTCTGTTATGTTAGAGATTACAGATATCCTATTAACTGGTCCTCTGTCAAAACTGTGTTCCCTTCTTCTAGCCTTCACAGTCGCCGTCATGTAGAATCTACCTACATTCTACAAGATTCCCATATGTTGCATAAGTGTCTCATTCTTCAACTTATCGGTTTTCAAACCATTCATCACACTTCAATAAAGGATCTAACCAGGACAAAATCAAAGCACCACGAACCAGTCAAAACAGGGGTTTACACTATACCCTGTGGAGGCTGCGACAAGATTTATGTTGGTGAAACAGCAAGAAACCTCGACACCCGCCTCAATGAACACATTTACGCATGTAGGAACAATAACTTGAACAACGCCTGTGTACAACACCGAAATTCCACCAATCATCTCATGAAATTCAGGTACGCCCAATTAGTGATCAAAGAAACTGATTTCCATAGACGCAAGTGCCTCGAATCAGCACTGATCGCTGTGTCGAATACAATTAAACAAGACAAAGGCAGCTTCACCATCTCCGAAGTCTTAGCAAGAATCCTCCTGAAAACAGTAAACCCTGCCATCACATAGTCTCTCCTGTTAGTACAGCACATTACGGAGAATGAACACTGACACAGGCCTTCCCTATCCAGTCTATATTTGTCTAACTTATTTTTATGTTACCCAAGTAATAGTGTTTATGTTGTGTACGAATGGTATATAGTACCGACAAGATGAGATTAAGACACATGTGCAACATCTGGGTATCTTTATTGTAGACGTTTCGCCATCCAGTGGCTTTATCAATACAAATTCTAGGACATAACTTGAAGACAGTAGAACTATGTACAGAAGATGAGGTAATCAGTCCCTCAACCTAGGAGTAGGTGCGAAGAGCACCGTAGTCGTGGAGATTCTGAAGAAGAAGAAAGGATCCTGGCGCTTATATAGTAACGTCAGGTTACTATATAAGCGCCAGGATCCTTTCTTCTGCTCTTCGCACCTACTCCTAGGTTGAGGGACTGATTACCTCATCTTCTGTATATAGTTCTACTGTCTTCAAGTTATATCCTAGAATTTGTATTGATAAAGCCACTGGATGGCGAAACGTCTACAATAAAGATACCCAGATGTTGCACATGTGTCTTAATCTCAATAGTGTTTATATCCTTTTACTCATGTACGAATTGATTGTTCTACCATATTGTATTACTACTACTACTACAACTTATGTCACTACTACTACTACTACTACTACTACTACCACTAGTATTGCACCTCACTCTGAGCCTATATATACCCTCTGTGTCCATGTATTGTTTGTAACGGCTTGACAAAGCTCCTGGAGAGCGAAACGTTGCCACAATAAAATGTCACATTAGTTGCACTTGTATCCTTTTACTTTTCAAGCAGCAATTAGCAGCATCAAGTAACATCTAGCATCATCAAGTAGAAACTAGCAGCATCAAGTATTAACTAGCAGCATCAAGTAGCAACTAGCAACATCAAGTAGCAACTAGCAGCCTCAAGTAGCAACTAGCAGTCTCAAGAAGGAACTAGCAGCATCAAATAGCAAGTAGCAGCCTCAAGTAGCAACAAGCAGTATCAAATAGCAATTAGCAGCATCAAGTAGCAACTAGCAGTCTCAAGTAGCAGCTAGCAGTATCAAGTAGCATCTAGCAGCATCATGTAGCATCTAGCAGTCTCAAGTAGCAACTAGCAGCATCAAGTAGCATCTACCAGCACGAAGTAGCAAATAACAGTCTCAAGTAGCAACTAGCAGCATCAAATAGCAACTATCAGCCTTAAGTAGCAACTAGCAGCATCAAGTAGCATCTAGCAGCATCAAGTAGCATCTACCTGCACGAAGTAGCAAATAACAGTCTCAAGTAGCAACTAGCAGCATCAAATAGCAACTACCAGCCTTAAGTAGCAACTGGCAGCATCAAATAGCATCTAGCACATGAATTAGCAACTAGCAGCCTCAAGTAGCAACTAGCAGCATCAAGTAGCAACTAGCAGCATTAAGTAGCATCTAGCAGCACGAAGTAGCAAATAACAGTCTCAAGTAGCAACTACCAGCATCAAGTAGCGAATAGCAGCATCAAATAACAACTAGCAGCATCAAGTAGCAACTAGCAGCATCAAGTAACAACTAGCAGCATCAAGTAGCAACTAGCAGCATCAAGTAGCAACTAGCAGCATCAAGTAGCAACTAGCAGCATCAAGTAGCAACTAGCAGCATCAAGTAGCAACTAGCAGCAACAAGTAGCAACTAGCAGCATTAAGTAGCAACTAGCAGCAACAAGTAGCAACTAGCAGCATCAAGTAGCAACTAGCAGCAACAAGTAGCAACTAGCAGCATCAAGTAGCAACTAGCAGCAACAAGTAGCAACTAGCAGCAACAAATAGCTGCTTCAGTCACAAGTCAGTGTTTGCGACACAGGTCGTTGCTTACGTTGCGAAATATTGCTTACGTCATAAGTTGTTGCTTACGTCATAGTTGCTACTTACGTCTCAATATGTTTCTTACGTCGCAGGTTGTTGCTTCACGAGTGATTACTTGCATGACGAGTCGTTGCATGCGTCACAAGTTGTTTACTTTACTTACGTCAAATTTTATTAACGTTATAAAACGTTCTTACTCCACAAGACGTTGCTTACCTCACTGGACGTTGCTTACGTCACAAGATGTTGCTTACGCTACAAGACGTTGCTTACGCTACAAGACGTTGCTTACCTCACTGGACGTTGCTTACGTCACAAGATGTTGCTTACGCTACAAGACGTTGCTTACGCTACAAGACGTTGCTTACCTCACTGGACGTTGCTTACGTCACAAGATGTTGCTTACGCTACAAGACGTTGCTTACGCTACAAGACGTTGCTTACCTCACTGGACGTTGCTTACGTCACAAGATGTTGCTTACGCTACAAGACGTTGGTTACGCTACAAGACGTTGCTTACCTCACTGGACGTTGCTTACGTCACAAGATGTTGCTTACGCTACAAGACGTTGCTTACGCTACAAGACGTTGCTTACCTCACTGGACGTTGCTTACGTCACAAGATGTTGCTTACGCTACAAGACGTTGCTTACGCTACAAGACGTTGCTTACCTCACTGGACGTTGCTTACGCCACAAGACGTTGCTTACCTCACTGGACGTTGCTTACGTCACAAGACGTTGCTTACGCTACAAGACGTTGCTTACCTCACTGGACGTTGCTTACGCCACAAGACGTTGCTTACGCCACAAGACGTTGCTTACGCCACAAGACGTTGCTTACGCTACAAGACGTTGCTTACGCTACAAGACGTTGCTTACGCCACAAGACGTTGCTTACGCTACAAGACGTTGCTTACGCTACAAGACGTTGCTTACGCCACAAGATGTTGCTTACGTCACAAGATGTTGCTTACGTCACAAGATATTGCTTACGTCACAAGACATTGCTTACGCCACAAGATGTTGCTTACGCTACAAGACGTTGCTTACGCCACAAGATGTTGCTTACGTCACAAGATGTTGCTTACGTCACAAGATGTTGCTTACGCCACAAGACATTGTTTACGCCACAAGATGTTGCTTACGTCACAAGATGTTGCTTACGTCATAAGATGTTGCTTACGTCACAAGACATTGCTTACGCCACAAGACATTAATTACGTCACAAGATGTTGCTTACGTCACAAGATGTTGCTTACGTCACAAGACATTAATTACGTCACAAGATGTTGCTTACGTCACAAGATGTTGCTTACGCCACAAGACATTAATTACGTCACAAGATGTTGCTTACGTCACAAGATGTTGCTTACGCCATAAGACATTACTTACGTCACAAGATGTTGCTTACGTCACAAGATGTTGCTTACGCCACAAGACATTAATTACGTCACAAGATGTTGCTTACGTCACATGATGTTGCTTACGCCACAAGACATTAATTACGTCACAAGATGTTGCTTACGTCACAAGATGTTGCTTACGCCACAAGACATTAATTACGTCACAAGATGTTGCTTACGTCACAAGATGTTGCTTACGTCACAAGATGTTGCTTACGTCACAAGACATTAATTACGTCACAAGATGTTGCTTACGTCACAAGATGTTGCTTACGCCACAAGACATTAATTACGTCACAAGATGTTGCTTACGTCACAAGATGTTGCTTACGCCATAAGACATTACTTACGTCACAAGATGTTGCTTACGTCACAAGACATTACTTACGTCACAAGATGTTGCTTACGTCACAAGACATTACTTACGTCACAAGACGATGACTGCTTCGTAATTCATTGTTTAACTGATACTTCAGTTGTTTATTCACTTCACGAAATTCCACAATGAAGGCGAGTTGTAATTACTCTTAATTAGCAGGATATTATTTTTAATATAAATTTTAAGTCAAGTTCTGGGGAACAACTCCACATATATACAAGAATAAAATAGTTGTGACTATGACCCAAATTTTTGAAGAGGTGGACTGGTAAGCCAGCGGAAGGCCTCGATCAGATGACCAAAAACTCCAACGGCTGTTCATTATATGACTAAGACCCGTGTCAGGAAACACTTGTCCTGTTTCCTAACCTAACCTAACCTAACCTAACCTAACCTAACCTAACCTAACCTAACCTAACCTATCCTAACCTAACCTAACCTAACCTAACCTAACCTAATCTAACCTAACCTAACCTGACCTAACCTGACCTAACCTGACCTAACCTAACCTAACCTAACCTAACCTAACCTAACGTGACCTAACCTATCCTAACCTAACCTAATCTAACCTAACCTAATCTAACTTAATCTAACCTAATCTAACCTAACCTAACCTAACCTAACCTAACCTAACCTAACCTAACCTAATCTAACCTAACCTAACCTAACCTAACCTAACCTGACCTAACCTGACCTAACCTAACCTAACCTAACCTAACCTAACCTGACCTAACCTAACCTAACCTAACCTAACCTAACCTAACCTAACCTAACCGAACCTAACCTAACCTAACCTAACCTAACCTAACCTAACTCCACATAACTGAGCGTAGAAATTACTGTATTTCCCGACGGATGTGCAACAGTTGGGTACATTTATTGCTGAAACCTTCCGCCTACGCAGTAGACTTCCACAGTCAAATACAGAGGCAGCAGGTGAAGAAATGACCTGAAGATGATGTAATCATCTGCATTTGACTGACGAAGCCTACTGTGTAGGCGGAACGTTTCTACCGTAAATATACCCAACTGTTGCACATATATTTATCTCAACTTTATTATTATCAATACATCGGCCGTCTCCCACCAAGGCAGGGTGGCCCGAAAAAAAATGAAAACTTTCATCATTCACTCAATCACTGTCTTGCCAGAGGTGTGCTTACACTACAGTTATAAAACTGCAACATTAACAACCCTCCTTCAGAGTGCAGGCACTGTACTTCCCATCTCCAGGACTCAAGTCCGGCCTGCCGGTTTCCCTGAATCCCTTCATAAATGTTACCTTGCCCACACTCCAACAGCACGTCAAGTCCTAAAAACCATTTGTCTCCATTCGCTCCTGTCTAACACGCTCACGCATGCTTGCTGGAAGTCCAAGCACCTCGCACACAAAACCTCCCTTACGTCCTCCCTCCAAGTTGTTGGTATTTAGTACCATTTTTAACATACCTATAGTTCGTACACTGCTTAATATGGTGTAGTAGCATCATCAATGACAACAATAAACGAACGATATTTTATCACTTAATTAATATAAATTTATTGGACGAGAATAATTAGTGGGTAAATTTTTATATCGATCTTGAGTAATGTTTAATTACTGAAGGAGGACGCAGGTGGAGGACTCACCGAGGCCACTACCGGTCCTCAACCTGTCATAGATGAGAAAACTAATTACTTCCATGATTTATATGTGAGTGGAAATTATCGCCTGCGCTACCCCCTCCAGACTGTTGCGTTCCCCGTGTAATGAAGGTACAACACGGGGACATCTTCAAGCATATCACTTGTCAGTGATTTTATGAAAAATATCTTGTACAAAGTAGATGTTATACGAAATTAATATTATTTGCAAGTCTTGAGTGAGACCTGTGAGAGGAAGACTGTGTCGTTGTTGTGCGACGTTGAACGAGTGTGGCCAGTGTAACGCTGCCCACACCCACACCGCCCATAATGGCGTTACGCCTCACATCCCCCCCATCCCCGTCACTTGGCCCACACCTAGGTGAGGTTCAGGTTCAGGTATGTTTACCAGGACGGGTCATGGCCCGGGTCTTCTACATGTGGTGACCCGGTAGTGGCTCCTGAAAGAGTGATGGAGTTTGTACAAGTGATGTACCGTTTGTCCCTGTGTCGGGACCAGCCCTGTAACAAGGGCGCCATGAGCGCTCTTCGTGTTAAGTGTAGTTCCCTAGTATTATGGTGTATCGACGTCCTGTAGCTGGAGTACATTATTATTACTAGAGTCGTAACCAAGCGCTAATCCCATAATCTTGGGTTCAAGTGGTGTCAGGGTCGGTGTTCTCGCTGGTATGAGGTTTTTGACTCTGAAAAAAGCTGCGCTCTATTTGAGTCACTCCTGGCGCTCATGACGCAACCCGAGTGCCAGAGCGACTCGGGAGATTCTCTGGAAGTGTGTTAAACACCTGACAACACCTGGGTCAGGCTGGTCACACCCTGGCAACTCCGTCCATACGTCAGCTACACCTCAGTCTCTCAGCTACCAAGATGAGTCAATATTTCTGAAATCTAATTACTTGATTTTTTTAGTTATTTTATTTGATAAAGGTTTGAAGAATGTTAGGAGCGGATTCGCATAAATTTTGCAATCTTTGTGAGAAAAAACTATGGAAATTGTGATAATTTTCCGGTGATTAATGTATTAATTGATAGGAAAGTAATGTATTATATTTTTAAAAAAACTGATAAGCCACAGGATCACCAACGTCCTCTATAAACCATACCACGGGCGGGGATTGAACTCGTGGCGAGTGAGTGGTGAAACTCCAGGCCAGCGCGTAAGCCACTGGGCCAGCTGGCTACAATAAGATTCATCCAACTAGGTATATTTATACACCATAGAGAGGTTAGCACAGGCCACCACTGTGACCACAAAGTTGTACAGATGAATCTCCCACTATCGTGGCCGTGTCCAACTAGAGTTCGTGTTATGGTTTGTTTACAATCGTGTCATTACGATTTCGTGAGTCATGATTCTCTATAATTTCCTTATTTATGGTAATAAGTTAATTAAGTAAAATATAATTGTTATAATGTTGGAAAAAGCTAATATTCTGATCAGGAAAATGTGTTACACCCTAGAAATGTCACTGAATTTAAATAAATCTGTATGTAAATGATAAAAATTGAAGGGGGAAGCCGGGAATATGGCGTAATGTGTATATTGTATTAATGAGTTGGGTAATTAATGAGTTAGGTAATTAATCAAGCATCTTCGGAGCTGATAGAAGTATTATCGGACGAATCTTGTAACGAAGTGATAAAAGAAATGAAAGTACATCAGGAAGTGTCCAGATATATAGCGCAATCATCAAAATAATGTTGAAAAATGAAACGCGATGTTAAGGGAAGAGGAATTATGTCACCGAGTGTACTGTAATAATTGATGTTCACCTCCCAGTGTGTATTAAATCTCACACCACAAGTAAGGTAGCTAGTTATTGACCAATATTAGTTGCTGTCCTGTTGGGAAGCGTCAAAATATGTTTACCCATAGAATAAAAGGGGATGTCTTGTGTTGCTTTTCCTAATTGTGTGTTTAATATGAAATAAGTATTAATAACAAATATACTCATGTCAAGTCACATAGTTCCTTTTAGAATTGTTATACACTCCATAACCAAATTTGCCAACGAAATCTTAATTGTTTCTTCTTATACAAGTGTATTAAAATTTTATATTATAACTAATATGTGGGAATGTTTGATTCTGTACGTTAGAAATTCACAAAATTTACCTGTTTCTGTACCGACTTAGTATTTTCTGATGAGAAATTTACTGGGCTTAAGTCTGAGTTTTTTTCTGTTCACAGGATATCTATACGCTGAGATATGTATAACTCTCAGCGTCTGTATGCTGAGCTTACTTCATTCCTTATTTTAAGGGTTAAAGTATTTTCGTCAGGTGGTGAAAAAGCCAACGATGAACTTTTAATAACCCTAGTTTAGTTGATAGGCTATAAATCCCCTTTAAAGAACCGACCTTTGCCGTTCTTAATACGACTGTGCTGCCATTATTAATAAAATTCTTAATTTCGAGCCTGTCTAGCTGCCCTTGGTACTGATGTAGCTTCTAATCGACACTAGTACCTGTGCAGAACTGTTTGAAGTACGTAGTACTTGGTAGTACGTAGGAAGCAGAGTGTATTCAGTAGCAACATAGTTGGTCTCAGGTGAACACACAAGCAGAGCCCAGTGAAGGAAAACAACTGGACTACGCTCTCTTGATGTCGCAAAGACACAAAACTCTTTACGAAGTAAAGAAGTTCTCGTCGAAGAAGTCTCTTATAAAGTTTGGAAAAGAGTGTGAACACTGTGGAAAGATATGTCATCCATCTACTATACAGAAACCATGATAAACATTTATCAGAGACGTGTTCATGCTTGTTATGATGTATAGATTATGTATGCATTATTATAGCACTGTGCTAGAAACTGTAATAAGTTTGACTGATTGCTAGTTTATATTTACAAAATTAATTTCTTAAAATTATTAACCAGTTCGAGAATACACAAAGATTTCGAGGTAAACAGATTAACAGTGTTGATGGTTCTTAACAGTGTTATTCTTACTAAAGAATATTTTTATATAAAAAAATATCATTAACCTCGAACTGATGAGTCAGCGACACATGGTAGAAAATGACGTGCGCAGACTGAGGCAAGTGTCAAGTGGCTCCTGCAAGATGAGGCAAGTGTCAAGTGGCTCCTGCAAGATGATGCAAGTGTCAAGTGGTTCCTGCAAGATGAGGCAAGTGTCAAGTGGCTCCTGCAAGATGAGGCAAGTGTCAAGTGGCTCCTGCAAGATGAGGCAAGTGTCAAGTGGATCCTGCAAGATGATGCAAGTGTCAAGTGGCTCCTGCAAGATGATGCAAGTGTCAAGTGGCTCCTGCAAGATGATGCAAGTGTCAAGTGGCTCCTGCAAGATGATGCAAGTGCCAAGTGGTTCCTGCAAGATGAGGCAAGTGTCAAGTGGCTTCTGCAAGATGAGGCAAGTGTCAAGTGGCTCCTGCAAGATGAGGCAAGTGTCAAGTGGCTCCTGCAAGATGATGCAAGTGTCAAGTGGCTCCTGCAAGATGAGGCAAGTGTCAAGTGGCTCCTGCAAGATGATGCAAGTGTCAAGTGGCTCCTGCAAGATGATGCAAGTGTCAAGTGGCTCCTGCAAGATGATGCAAGTGTCAAGTGGCTCCTGCAAGATGATGCAAGTGTCAAGTGGCTCCTGCAAGATGAGGCAAGTGTCAAGTGGCTCCTGCAAGATGATGCAAGTGTCAAGTGGCTCCTGCAAGATGATGCAAGTGTCAAGTGGCTCCTGCAAGATGAGGCAAGTGTCAAGTGGCTCCTGCAAGATGATGCAAGTGTCAAGTGGCTCCTGCAAGATGATGCAAGTGTCAAGTGGCTCCTGCAGGTGAGGCAAGTGTCAAGTGGCTCCTGCAAGATGATGCAAGTGTCAAGTGGCTCCTGCAAGATGATGCAAGTGTCAAGTGGTTCCTGCAGGGTGAGGCAAGTGTCAAGTGGCTCCTGCAAGATGATGCAAGTGTCAAGTGGCTCCTGCAAGATGATGCAAGTGTCAAGTGGTTCCTGCAAGATGAGGCAAGTGTCAAGTGGCTTCTGCAAGGTGGGGCAAGTGTCAAGTAGCTACTGCAAGACGAAGCAAATGTCAAGTGGATCCTGCAGGGTGAGGCAAGTGTCAAGTGGCTCCTGCAAGATGATGCAAGTGTCAAGTGGCTCCTGCAAGATGAGGCAAGTGTCAAGTGGCTCCTGCAAGATGATGCAAGTGGCTCCTGCAAGATGATGCAAGTGTCAAGTGGCTCCTGCAAGGTGAGGCAAGTGTCAAGTGGCTCCTGCAAGGTGAGGCAAGTGTCAAGTGGCTCCTGCAAGATGAGCAAGTGTCAAGAGGCTCCTGGAAGATGAGGCAAGTGTCAAGTAGCTACTGCAAGACGAAACAAATGTCAAGTGGCTCCTGCAAGATGAAGCAAGTGTCAAGTGGATCCAGCAGGGTGAGGCAAGTGTCAAGTGGCTCCTGCAAGGTGAGGCAAGTGTCAAGTGGCTCCTGCAAGATGATGCAAGTGTCAAGTGGCTCCTGCAAGATGAGGCAAGTGTCAAGTGGCTTTTGCAAGGTGAGGCAAGTGTCAAGTGGCTCCTGCAAGATGATGCAAGTGTCAAGTGGCTCCTGCAAGGTGAGGCAAGTGTCAAATGGCTCCTGCAAGGTGAGGCAAGTGTCAAGCGGTTCCTGCAAAGTGAAGCAAGTGTCAAGTGGATCCTGCAGGGTGAGGCAAGTATCAAGTGGTTCCTGCAGCATGAGGCTAATGTCAAGTGGTTAATGAAAATTGAAGCAAGTATCAAGTGGTTCCTGCAAGTTGAGGCAAGTGTCAAGTGGTTCTTGCAAGGTGAGGAAAGTGTCAAGTAGCTCCTGCAGAGTGAGGCAAGTGTGAAGTGGATCCTGCAGAGTGATGCAAGTGTCAAGTGGCTCCTGCAAGATGACGCAAGTGTCAAGTGTCTCCTGCAAGATGATGCAAGTGTCAAGTGGCTCCTGCAAGGTGAGGCAAGTGTCAAGTGGCTCCTGCAAGGTGAGGCAAGTGTCAAGCGGTTCCTGCAAAGTGAGGCAAGTGTCAAGTGGATCCTGCAAGTTGAGGCAAGTGTTATGTGGTTCCTGAAAGGTGAGGCAAGTGTCAAGTAGCTCCTGCAGAGTGAGGCAAGTGTCAAGTGGTTCATGCAAGGTGGAGTAAGTGTCAAGTGGCTCCTGCAAGATGAGGCGAGTGTCAAGTGGTTCCTGCAAGGTGAGGCAAGTGTGAAGTGAATCCTGCAGAGTGAGGCAAGTGTCAAGTGGATCCTGCAAGGGAAGGTAAGTGTAAGTGGTTTCTGCAGAGTGAAGCAAATGTCAAGTGGTTCCTGTAGCATGAGGCTAATGTCAAGTGGTTCCTGCAAGTTGAGGCAAGTGTCAAGTGGTTCCTGCAAGTTGAGGCAAGTGTCAAGTGGTTCCTGCAAGGTGAGGCAAGTGTCAAGTGGTTCCTGCAAGGTGAGGCAAGCGTCAAGTAGCTCCTGCAGAGTGAGGCAAGTGTGAAGTGGATACTGCAGAGTGAGGAAAGTGTCAAGTGGCTCCTGCAAGATGAGGCAAGTGTCAAGTGGATCCTGTAAGGTGAGGCAAGTGTCAAGTGGATCCTGAAAGGTGAGGCAAGTGTCCAGTGGCTCCTGCAGTGTGAGGCAAGTGTCAATAGGTTCCTGAAGGGCAAGGAAAGTGTCAAGTGGTTCTTGCAGAGTGAGGCAAGTGTGAAGTGGTTCCTGCAGAGTGAATCTAATGTCAAGTTGTTCCTGCAAGCTGAGGCAAGTGTCAAGTGGTTCCTGCAGGGTGAGGCAAGTGTCAAGTGGATCATGCAAGGCGAGGCAAGTGTCAAGTAGTTCTTGCAGAGTGAGGCAAGTGTCAAGTGGATCCTGCAAGGTGAGGCAAGTGTCAAGTGGATCCTGGAAGGCGGAGCAAGTGTCAAGTAGTTCCTGCAGAGTGAGGCAAATGTGAAGTGGATCCTGCAAGGTGAGGCAAGTGTCAAGTGGATCATACAAGGTGAAGCAAGTGTCAAGTGGCTCCTGCAGGGTGAGGCAAGTGCCAAGTGGTTCCTGCAAGGTGAAGCAAGTGTCAAGTGACTCCTGCAGAGTGAGGCAAATGTCAGGTGGTCCTGCAGGGTAAGGCAAATGTCAAGTGGTTCCTGCAGGGTGAGGCAAATGTCAAGTGGCTCCTGCAAGGTGAGGCAAGTGTCAAGTGGTTCCTGAAAGGTGAGGCAAGCGTCAAGTGGCTCCTGCAAGGTTTTGCAAGTGTCAAGTAGTTCCTGCAGAGTGAGGCAAATGTGAAGTGGATCCTGCAGGGTGAGGCAAGTGTCAGATGGATCCTGCAGGGTGAGGCAAGTATCAGGTGGTTCCTCTAGGTGAGGTATCAGGTGGATCCTGCAGGATGAGGCACGATTATTTCTTGAGAAAGGGCTCTCGATCCAAGGAATTAGGCTTCTTGCAGCCTTCTTGGATCTAATCTAAATATCCCTCTCCCTTCCTCTCCTCTCCATATCTTTGGGTCTATCTCCCTTGCGTATTATGTCTCCTATGTTGACGGAAGAGGGATCGTTATCCGTGCCATCCTCGATGTTGTGGTGTTTGTCATGGAAATTGGATTATCTCTGGATTTGCTGGGCCGTCCTTCTGGTCATTGTGGACGGCCTCGTGTGTGCCTCTGGAGGCTGCTTGTCGGTTCAGGGGGATGGCAGCCAGAGAATGGAGGACTTTCGGTGGATTTCAAGTCACGCTCTTCCTTTGTCGACCGAACCTGGCTCAGTTGATTCGGGAGGTGCCATCCTGGAGTGCTGGTTTAGTGGTAATGAACGGGTCCCATGCAGCATCTTCACTAATTGCTGTACCGGGGGCACTTTTGAACGCTGAAGAGGGTATACTGTTTTTTTGGGTTCTCCTCAGAGTTGCCCGTCTTTTTCTTGCTCTTTTTTTTTTTGAACGAAAAGGAGATTTCAATCACGAATAGTCGTACCGATGTTTTACCTAGTCTCATACACTTCCTTACCCCTGAGGCTTCCTTATCTGAGCCCGGTACTCCACTGACCATCCTTTGAACCTAGAACCACTAGTGAGCAACACATTGCTGCCCAACTCCCGTACCGGCGTTTCGGCTGATCCTTTTGATATCTCTGATCTTCGCTTGACTTTGACCATGATCCTGGCTTCTCCCACTATGGTGCATCGATTTCCGGATCATCTGCGTGTCACAGGATGGATTGGCTCAAAGCCTATATCCAAATCATCTTGATCCGTACTTGATGATCCTGACACTGTTAGTTAAACTTTTCACTCCTAATCTAAGAAACAATCTACCCCAAAAGTTTTCCCCTCCAAACTGTATTTCACGGACACTCTTGGACGAAACTCTTTGCTCTTCAGCCAACGACATACTGATATCCTCACTGACCGTAGTATTAGCGAAGAGCTCGAGACATGTTGGGCAAAACGTATCCTTTCATTCCTTCAAGAGTGTGATTCATATTGTTTTTGTTAAGAATGCAAGCTTAAAATCTTTCCCTTCCTCTATTGAAGATTCCTCTCACAATGCACGTACATTCTTCTCCATCGCTTCTTGATCTCGATCGCTAGTGCACATCTCACACACTGAGGTCCGGGGATCGATCCCTTGGTACGGATGAAAAACATTAGAATTTTTTTTCCATAAGACACCTGGTGTCCCTGTTCACCCATCAGTAAAAATGGGTACCAAGGTGTTAATCGACTGGTGTGGGTTGCATCTTGGGACAAAATTGACCTAATTTGCCCGAAATGCTCTGCAGAATGAACAGGCAACAAGGGGGGGTTGGTCTGTACGTCAAAAAGTCGCTCATTTTCGCAGAGATACTGAACACCACAAATGATGTAGCTGAAGTTCTAACAAGAAAGATCGAGAACCAAAACTTAAGTCACTGTGGTTGTATATAAGCCACCAGATGCAACTTCCCAACAGTTCAAGGAACAGTTTTTGAAAATTTAT
Source organism: Cherax quadricarinatus (assembly GCF_026875155.1). Lineage (NCBI taxonomy): Eukaryota > Metazoa > Arthropoda > Malacostraca > Decapoda > Parastacidae > Cherax > Cherax quadricarinatus. Next base: position 18,106,972 of record NC_069404.1, read on the forward strand.
TACTGTCTGGAAAACCTACCAGCTCCATCCCCAAACATCTTGTTGCTTGGTGAGTCCAATCTAAGACATACAAAATGGAAGAATATAGCAAATAATGTTGTAGCAGAAATAATCCCTGGAGGCAGCTCAGATGAAAAGCCACACACACATGAGGTGCTGAATCTCCTCAATAAACACACCGTAAGTCAGCAGATAGTGGAGCCAACAAGACTGGAAAACACAATTGACCTAATTTTCACAAATAATGAGGACCTGGTAAGAAATATAACAATATAAAAAACAACCAATTCAGATCACAGTCTAATCGAAGTCCAGACTTACATGCACACGAGTCCTGACCAGCAAAATGCACACAACAATGAAGGTGCCTTCATTAAATTCACCTTCAACAAGAACATCAACTGGGATCAGGTAAACCATGTCCTAAATGAAACATGTTGGGAAGATATCTTAAATAACATGGAAGCAAACCATTGCCTTGAAAAAAATCTACTTTCTGGCAGCTGAAAATATGTTCAGAGTATATTCCCCTAAGAAAAAAAAGAGAAGAAGTAAACTGGAGAGAGAGAGATGCTCCCTCTACAGGAGAAAGGTAAGAATCACTTGAGAGCTTCTCCAGAACGGAAGGAAGCACTAACCAGGGAAGTGGAAAATATTGAGCTCAAGTTAAAAGATTCATATAGGATCCAGGAGAAGCTAAAAACAATTAGTGAAAATGAAAGAAACTCAAAATATTTGTTCTCATATGCCAAAAACATGGCAAAAACTACATCTAGTATTGGTCCCTTGCTCAGACAAAATGGAACTTACATAGATGACAACAAAGAAATGAGTGAGATACTGAAGTCTCAATACGACTCTGTGTTTAGCAAGCTATTAATCAGTCTAAAGATCGACAATTCAAATTATTTTTTTCATGAATGAGCCTCAAAACCCTGTCAGTGTATACCAGATTTCTGACTTAACCCTAACTCCACTAGACTTTGAGACAGTCATTGACAACATGCCCATGCACTCAGCCCCAGGCCCAAACTCTTGGAACTCCATGTTCATTAAGAGCTGCAAGAAATCCCTTTCACGTGCCCTACGTATGATATGAAGAAGGAACATAGACATCGGTGAAATTCTAGTCACTAAAATCGACGGATATAGCCCCATTCCATATAGGTGGCAGCATAGCGGTAGCTAAGTACTATAAACCAATAGCTCTAACGTCCCACATCATAAAATTCTTTGAAAGAGTTCTAAGAAGTATGATTGCAAATCAATTGGATTCACAAAAACTACACAATCCAGGGCAACATGGGTTCAGAGCAGGTCGCTCGTGCCTATTGTAACTACTGGATCACTAGGATATGGTCTTGCATACACTGGAAGACATAGAATGCAGATGTAGTGTACACAGATTTTGCAAAAGCCTTTGACAAGTGCGATCATGGTGTAATAGCGCACAAAATGCATGCGCCATTACATCATGATCACACAAACAGTAGTGGTGAACAGAGTTAAGTCGGAGGCCGCCATAATGAATTGCTCTGTTTCCAAAAGACACGTTTATCGTCCCCATTCCGTGTCCTCATCCGCTATCAGATATAGAGATATAAACCATTGCACTTGCCATTACTTGCAGACGTACTAGGATCGGCTCGTGAATGACCCATTCTATTGTGGGGACACGGTAAATCTCGAAGCCGATGTAAACCCAAAGTTTTCCAATGGGCATCGGATAAACTATATGATGTTCATTGTTGAGGTACAAAATCCATCTAAACGTTATGGAAAAACTGGAGAGAATAATAGCTAGAAATGAGTATTAATTACAAACAAATATTCACACAATAGAGAGTAATGTAATGTGAGTGTACCTGGGAGTGGCACTGTCTGAGGATTCACCTTCAAAGGACCACAACTAGTGTCATATCACATCGCGAGGAAACTGATGGATAATTTAAAAAACTTGAAAATAGGAATGCAAGCCAAATATGAGCCTATCGTTAAACTTCCTGCGTCCCCGCGTCCCAGCAGTCCCAGGCGTTCCACGCGTGCTTCGTCGTTTTTTTTTTCGTGCGAGTATCGCAATTCTTTTTCATGCGGAAGCTTGACTGTGCCAGTGACTTTTAAAGTACTTCCCTTTCCAGCAATTTGAATCATATAGCAAATAATAGTGAACACTGAGCCAAAAAAAGAAGAAAAAAAATGGTGTGCAATAAGATACAAAGTCGTACTCTCAATGGGGAATTATAGGCCTAGCGTTGTTGTCTTGATAAAATATATAACTTAGAACAATTTTGCGAGAGAAAGAAAAATCCTTACAATGGAGTGTTAATCATAGTGGTATAGGGTATATCACTGTGGTATCGTAGTGTATATCACAGTGGTACCGTAGTATATATCACAGTGGTACCGTAGTGTATATCACAGTGGTACCGTAGTGTTTATCACCCTCAGTGGTCTGTAGTGGATATCACAAGTGGTACCGTAGTGTAACACAGTGGTTATATCGTATGTATATCACTAGTGGTACGTAGTGTATATCACAGTGGTATCGTTAGTGATATCACAGTGCGTATCTGTAGTGGATATCACAGTCGGTACCGTATGTTGTATATCACAGGGTATCGTAGTGTATTATCTCAATGGTTACTGTAGTGTATTTCACTGTGTAACGTTTAGTGTTTATCACAGTGTACCGTTGTGTATATCACAGTGGTAACCGTAGTGTATATCCACAGTGGTACAGTAGTGTATTTCACTGTGGTACCGTAGTGTATATCGCAGTGGAGCAGTTGTGTATATCACAGTAGTGTATATCACAGTGGGTCCGTAGTGTATATTCACAGTGCTACCGTAGTGAATATCACCAGTGGTACCGCCCCCCCCTTGTGGGGTATATCACTTTGGTACCGGAGTGTTATCTGTGGTTACCGTAGTGTATATCACAATGGTTCCGTATGTGTATATCACAGTGGTACCGTAGTTTGTATATCACAGTGGTACCGTCGTGTATATCACAGTAGGTACCGTAGTGTAAACCACAGTGGTACGTTAGTGCTTATCACAGTGGTACCCTGTGGTATGTCAGTGGTACAGTAGTGGCATTCACAGTGGTACCGTAGTGTATATCACAGTGGGTCACGTAGTGTATATCACAGTGGTAACCGTAGTGTATATCAACAGTGGTACCGTAGTGTATATCACAGTGGTACCTGTAGTGGATTTCTCAGTGGTACCGTTAGTGCATATCACGTGGTACCGTAGTGTATATCCTGTGGTACCGTAGTGTATATCACAGTGGTACCGTGTGTATATCACAGTGGTACCGTAGTGTATATCACTGTGGTACCGTAGTATATGTCAGTGGTACCCGTTGTGTATATCCAGTGGTAACGTAGTGTATATCACGTGGTACCGTAGTGTATATTACTGTGGTACCGAAGTGTATATCACAAGTGGTACCGTAGTGCTTATCACAGTGGTACCGTAGTGTATATCACAGTAGTACCGTAGTGTATATCACTGTGGATACCGTGTGAAATCACAGTGGTACCGTGGTGTATGCAGAGTGGCACCGTAGTGTATATCATAGTGGTTCACTAGTGTATATCACAGTGGTTACCGACAGTGTATATCACACAGTGGTACCGTAGTGTATACCACAGTGTGTACCGTTGTGATTTCTCAGTGGATTACCGTAGTGTATATCACTGTGTACCGTTAGTCTATATCACCAGTGGTGACCGTTAGTCTATATCACTGTGGTACCACGTGTCTATATCACTAGTGGGTACGTTAGTGTATATCAATGGTGTCCGTAGTGTATATCACCGGTGGGTTACCGTTAGTGTATATCAAACGTGAACCGTAGTGTATTTCACAGTGATACCGTAGTGTTATATCACAGTGGTAACCGTAGTGTATATCACAGGGTACAGTAGTGACATCCAAAGTGTACCGTTGTTACATCACAGTGGTACCGTGTGTGTATATCACTGTGGTACGTAGTGTATATTACAGTGATACCGTAGTGTATATCACAGGTGGTACCGCAGTGTATATCTCCAGTGGGGTACCGTAGTTGCTATATATCTCTGTGTTGGTACCGTAGTGCAATATCACAGTGGTCGGTAGTGTATATCTCAGTGCACCGTAGTTGTTTATCACAGTTTTCGTTGTGTATATCACAGTGGTTACCGTAGTGTCATCACAGTGTACCGTAAGTGTACATCAACAGTTGTACGTAGTGTATAATCTCGTGGTTCTTTAGTGCTATATCACAGTGCACACCGTATTGTTTATCACAGTGATACCGTAGTGTATATCACGTGGTAATACCGTAGTGCATTTCACCAGTGGTACCAATAGGGTATATCACATGGTACGTCGTGTAGAATACTGTGTAATGTGTGCTACTTAACAAGTGGTACAGTAGTGTATTATCATCAGGTGGTACACGTAGTGATATTCCACAGTGTACCGTATGTGTTTATCCAGTGTACCGTAGGTGTATATCACAGTGGTCCGTAGTGTTATATCACGTGTGGTAACGTTAGTGTATTTCACAGTGGTACCGTAGATGTTTATACAGTGTGTACCGTTGTTGTATATCAAGTGGTACCGTTCCGTGTATATCACAGTGTTCTGTTGTGTACATACCAGTGTACAGTAGTGTATATCACAGTGGTACCGTAGTGTATATCACAGTGTTCCTAGTGTATATCACAGTGTACCGTAGTTTGTGTATATTCCCGTGTAACGTAGTGTATATCCACAGGGTACCGTAGTGTTATCACAGTGGTTACCGATAGGGTATATCACAGTGCACCGTTTGTGTATATCACAGTGGTCCGTAGTGTTTATCACAGTGGGCACCGTAGTGTACATCACGGTGGTTACGTAGTGTTATCACAGTGTACCGTTAGTGTATATCACTGTGGTACAGTAGTGGTTTATAACGGTGTACCGTTTGTATATACAGTGTACCGTAGTGTATATCACAGTGGTACGTAGTGTATATCACAGTGGAACCGTAGTGTACATCTCAGTTGTACCGTTAGTGTATATCACAGTGAATCAGTAGTGTATATCACAGTGTACCGTTGTGTATATCACAGTGTACACGTAGTGTATATCACAGTGGTACCGTAGTTATATCACAGTGTACCGTAGTGGTATATCACGTGTACCGTAGTGTTATATCACCTGTGGTACCGCTGTGTTTATCACAGTGGTACCGGTTAGTGGATATCACAAGTGGGTACCGTTGGTGTATATCACAGTCCGGGGTGTAACCGTAGTGTATTTCACAGTGGTACGTAGTGTATATCACAGTGGTACCGTAGTGAAATATCACAGTTGTACGTAGTGTATATCGCAGTGTACCGTAGTATATCACAGTGGGGCCGTGTGGTGTATATCAGAGTGGTACGTAGTGTATATCAAAGTGTACCGTAGTTATATCAGAGTGGTCACGTAGGGTATATCTCAGTGTACCGTAGTGGTATATCACTATGGTACAGTAATAATGTATATCCACAGTGGTAACCGTCAGTGTATGATCACACAGTGGTACCGTAGTGTATATCACAGTGGTACCGTTAGTGTAGATCACAGTGGTACCGTAGTATATCACAGTGGTTACCGTAGTGTTATATCCACAGTGTACCGTAGTGTATATCACAGTGGTTCCCGTAGAGTATATCTCAGTGTACGGAGTTAGTGTTCATCACAGTGTACCGCTAGCGATATCACTGTGGATAACGTGGTGTATATCACAGTTGTACCGTAGTGTATATCACAGTGGTTACGTCTGGTGTATATCACAGTTGTACCGTAGTGGGTATCACAGTTATACCGTAAGGTATATCACAGTTGTACCGTAATGTATAGCACTGCTGTACGTAATGTAGATCACAGTGTACCGTAGAGTATATCACAGTTGTTCCGTAAGTGTATATCACAGTTGTACAGTTCAGTGTACATCACCAGGTGGTACCATAGTGTTTATCACAGTGCGTACCGTAGTGTATATCACAGTGGTCCGTTGTGTATATCACAGTGGTACCGTAGGGTTTATCTCAGTGGTACCGTGTGTATATCACTGTGGTACCCGTAGTGTTTTTCACAGTGTACCGTAGTGTTTTATCACAGTGGTTACCGTAGTGTGTATCTCGTGGTACCGTATGTACATCACCAGTGGTACGTAGTGTATATCACAGTGTACCGTAGTGTACATCACAGTGGTACCGTGTGTTTATCACAGTGATACCGTAGTGTATATACTCAGTGTACCGTAGTGTATATCATAGTGTACCTAATGTATATCTGCAATGGTACCGGAGAGTATATCACAGTGTACCGTTAGTTGAACATCCACAGTGTACCCGTAGTGTATATCATCACTGTGGTACCGCAGTGTATATCACAGTGGCCACCGTAGTTATATCACAGTGGTACCGTAGTGTGTATTACAGTGGTACCGAGTGTATATCACAGTTGGTAACGTAGTGTATATCACAATGTACCATTGTGTATATACAGTGGTACCCGTTGTGTATTTCTCTGGGTACGTTAGAGTATTTCACAGTTGTACCAAACGTAGTGTATTATCACAGTGTTACCGTACTGGATATCACAGTTGGTACCGTGGTTGTATAAGCACAGTGGTACCGTAGTTGTATATCACAGAATGTCCGAATTGCATATCACAGTTTACCGTCAGTTGTTAATCTCATGTGGTACCGTAGTGTATAATCACAGTGGTTCCGTTAGTGTATTTCACAGTGGTATCGTAAGTGCTATATCACAGTGTACCGTAAGTGTATATCACAGTGGTACCGTAGTGAAATATCACAGTGCTACCGTAGTGTATATCACTGGGTTCCCGTAGTGTATATCCTGTGATTCCGTTGTGTATATCACTGTGTACCGTAGTGTATATCACAGTTACCGTAGTGTATATCAGTGGTACGTAGAGTATATCACAGTGTACCGTAGGTGTATATCACAGTGTACCATAGTGGTATATCCACAGTGGTACCGTAGGTTATATCACAGTCGGTACCGTAGTGTATATCCAGTGGCACCGTAGAGTGTGTATTCAAAGTGTTACCGTATAGTATATCACAGTGTACAGTAATGGATATTACATGTACAGTAGTGTATATCACAGTGTACCGTAATGTCATTCACAGTTTACGGTAGTGTTTTATTCACAGTGGTACGTAGTGTATATAACTGATGTAGTAGTGTATATCACAGTGTACCTTAGTGTATATAACAGTGTACCGTGCTGGATATCACAGTTGGTACCGTAGTTGTATATCACAATGGTACGATTAGTGTATATCACAGTGTACAGTTGTGTTATATCAAGAGTGGTACCGTAGTGGTAAATCCACTTTGGTACCGTTAGTGTTTATCACAGTGGTACCGTCAAGTGTATGTCATTGTGGTAACCAGTTGTGTATATACACAGTGGTAACGTTGTGTATTTCACCAGTGGTACCGTTAGTGTATATTGCAGTGTGTTCTCCGTAGTGTATGTCGAAGTGGTACCGTAGATGTATATCACTGTGGTACCCTAGTCTATATCACATGTGGTACCGAGTGTTATATCAAAGTATACAGTTAGTGTATATCACAGTGGTACCCGTAGGGTTTTTCACAGTGGTACCGTAGTGTATTATTCAACAGTGGTACCGTAGTGTATATTACAGTGGTACCCGTGTGTATATCAACAGTTGGTGACCGTATAGTGTATATCACAGTGTTCCGTAGTGTTAAATCACAATGGTACCGTAGTGTTTATATCACAGTGGTTCCGTAGATCGTATATCACAGTGGTCCGTTCAGTCGTTTATCACTAGTGTATCCGTAGTGTATATCACAGTGGTACCGGAGTGTATATCACAGTGGTACCGTAGTGTTTATACAGTGGTACCGTATAGTGTATTTCAACAGTGTACCGTAGTGTATATCACAGTTGGGTACCGTAGTGTATATCACTGTGTTCCGTAGTGTATATCACAAGTGGTACAATTGTGTATTATCACCAGTGGTTACCGTAGTGTATTTCACTGTGGTTGCCGTATCTTCCGTAGTGTATAATCACAATGGTACTGTAGTTTTATATCACAGGGTACCGTAGGGTATATCGCAGTGTACCGTAGAGTACATCACAGTGTTACCGTTAGTGTATATCGCAGTGTACGTATGTGTATTCACAGTGTACCGTAGTTGTATAATCACAGTGGTACCGTAGCGTATATCACAGTGCACCGTAGTGTATATCACAGTGGTACCGTAGTGTATATCACAGTGGCACCGTAGTGTACATCACAGGGTACCCGTAGTGTTTATATCCACAGTTTGTCCGTAGTGTATATCACAGTGGTACAGTAGTGTATATCACGGTGTACCGTAATGTATATCACAGTGTACCGTAGTGTATATCACAGTGGTACCGTAGTGTATATCACAGTGGAACCGTAGTGTATATCACAGTTGTACCGTAGTGTATATCACAGTGAACCGTAGTGTATATCACAGTGTACCGTAGTGTATATCACAGTGTACCGTAGTGTATATCACAGTGGTACCGTAGTGTATATCACAGTGTACCGTAGTGTATATCACTGTGTACCGTAGTGTATATCACAGTGGTACCGCAGTGTATATCACAGTGGTACCGTAGTGTATATCACAGTGGTACCGTAGTGTATATCACAGTGGTAACGTAGTGTATTTCACAGTGGTACCGTAGTGTATATCACAGTGGTACCGTAGTGAATATCACAGTGTACCGTGTGTCTTGTGTATATCACAGGTGTACCGGAGTTAGTGTATATAACAGTGGTGCCGTGGTGTATATCAGAGTGAGTGGTTACGTAGTGAATTATCACTGTGTACAGTAGTGTATATCAGAGTGGTGGTTACCGGTTGTGTATATCACAGTGTAACCGTAGTGTATATCACAGTGGTACCGTTGTGTATATACACAGTGGTACCGTAGTGTTTGTGTATGTCACAGTCGGTCCGTAGTGTATATCACAGTGGTACCGTAGTGTATATCACAGTGGTACCGTATGAGTTAGTTTATCTCAGTGGTACAGTAGTGTATATCACAGTGTGTACCGTAGTGTTATCACAGTGGTACCGTAGAGTATATCACAGAGTTCCGTAAGTGTTACATCACAGTGTACCGTTGAGTTTATCTCAGTGGTACCATTTGTGTATATCACAGTTGTACCGTAGTGTAGTATCACCTGGTGGTACCGTAGTGTATATACACAGTGTTGTACAGTAGTGTGTTTAACAGTGTACCGTAATAGTTATATCACTGTGTTCGTAATGTATATTCACAGTGTACCGTATTGTATATCACAGTGTACCGTTAGAGTATATCACAGTGTACAGTAGTGTATTTCACAGTGTACGTTAGTGTACTTCTCAGTGGTACCGTTGTGTTTATCACAGTGGTACCGTAGTGTATAATCTCAGTGTACCGTAGTGTTTTCACCAGTTGGTACCGTTTGTGTTTTATCTCAGTGGTACCGTAGTGTTTATCACAGTGGTTCCTAGTGTATATCCACAGTGTTGTTCAGTAGTGTATATCACAGTGGTACCGTAGTGTTTATCTCAGTGGTTACCGTAGTGTACTTCACGTGGTAACCGTAGTGTATATCACTGTGTAACGTAGTGTACATCACAGTGGGTACCCGTATAGTGTATATCACAGTGGTACCGTAGTGTATATCACAGTGTACCGTAGTGTATATCACAGTGTACAGTAATGTATATCACATTGTACCGTAGAGTATATCACAGTGTACCGTAGTGTACATCACAGTGTACCGTAGTGTATATCACAGGGTACCGTAGTGTATATCACAGTGGACCGTAGTGTATATCACAGTGGTACCGTAGTGTATATCACAGTGGTACCGTAGTGTATATCACAGTGGTAATCGTAGTGTTATAATCACAATGTACAATAGTGATTTATCACAGTGGTACAGTAGTGTATATCACAGTGTACCGTAGTGTATATCACAGTGTACCGTAGTGTATTTCACAGTTTTTACCCGTACGGGTTTATCACAGTGGGTACCGTGGTGTATATCACAGTGGTTAACCGTAGTGTATATCACAGTGTGCTTACCGAATGCCGAATTGCATTTCACAGTTTACCGCTAGGTATATCACAGTGGTACCGTAGTGTATATCAACAGTGCGTACGTAGTGTTATATCACAGATGGTTTCGTAGTGTATATCACAGTTGTACCGTTGTGTATTTCAAGTGGTACCGTCAGTGTATATCTCAGTGTACCGTAGTGTATTCACCAGTGTTTGTACCGTAGTGTATATCACAGTGTAACGTAGGTGTATATCAACAGTTGCAGTAGTGTATATACAGCCTGTACGTAGTGGTATATCACATGTGGTACCGTAGTGTATATCACAGTGTACCGTAGTATGTGTATATCACAGTGTACATAGTGTATATCCACAGTGGTACCGTAGTGTATGATCACAGTGGTTACCGTTAGTAGTGTATATCATAGTGGCACCGTTAGTGTGTATCACAGTGTACCGTAGGTTATCTATGTGTACAGTAATGGTATATTACATTGTAACCGTAGAGTATATCACAGTGTACCGTAGTGTATATCACAGTGTACCGTAATGTCCATCACAGATTACCTGTGTATATCACAGTGGTTACCGTAGTGTATATACTGTGTACGTAGTGTATATACACACGTTGTACCGTTAGTTAGTGTATATCCACAGTGTACCGTAGTGTATAACACAGTGGTACCGTAGTGTATATCCACAATGGTACCGTAGTGTATAGCACAGTGTACCGTTGTGTATATCAGAGTCGGTACCGTTGTGTACGTCTCACTGTGTAACGTTAGTGTATATCACAGTGGTACCGTAGTTGTATATCTTTGTGGTACCGTGATTGTGTATCTCACAGTGGTAAATACGTAGTGTATATCACAGTGGTACCGTTGTGTATATTGCAGATGTTACCGTAGTGTATGTCAAAGTGGTACCGTTGTGTATATACAGTGTTACCCTAGTGTATTTCACAGTGGTACCGTTGTGTATATCAAAGTATACCGTAGTGTAATATCACAATGTGGTACCGTAGTGTGTATCACAGTGGTACCGTAGTGTATATCACAGTGGTACCGTAGTGTATATCACAGTGGTACCGTTGTGTATATCTCAGTGGGTTACCGTAGTGTATATCACAGTTTGTACCGTAGTGTACATCACATGGTACCGTTAGTGTTATATCACAGTGGTACCGTAGTGTTATATCTCAGTGGTACCGTAGTGTTTATCACTGTGGTACCGTAGTGTATATCACAGTGGTACGATAGTGTTTATCACAGTGGTACCGTGTGTATATCACAGTGGTACCGTTGTGGATATCACAGTGTACGTAGTGTATATCACTGTGGTTTACCAGTAGTGTTATCACAGGTGTACCGTAGTGTATATCACAGGTGGTACCAATGTTGTATATCACGGTGGTACCGTAGTGTATATCACAGTGGTTGCCGTAGTGTATATCCACAATGGTCTGTAAGCCTGTATATCCACAGGGTACCGTTAGTGTATATCACAGGGTACACGTAGAGTACATCTCAGTGTACCGTAGAAGTGTATATCGCAGTGTACCGTTGTGTTATATCACAGTGTAAGTAGTGTATATCACAGTGTACCGTAGTTGTATATCCGTGTACCGTAGAGTAAAATCACAGTGTACCGTTGTGTATATCACAGTGTACCGGTAGATAGAGTACATACAGTGTACGTAGTGTATATCTCAGTGTACCGTTCTTGTGTATATCTCAGTGTACCGTAGTGTATATCACTGTGTACCGTAGTGTATCACAGTGGTACCGTAGTGTATAGACAAGATACCATAATAAATGTTGTGGTGATAATTAAGAGGGAAGTGATAGACCTAATAGACAAACAACTCGTAAACAGTTGAGGAGTCGCCATGATCCTACCACACAGGTCAGCTCGTATTCGATACCATGCCTAACCCTTCTAGGGTAGGGTAGGTGCCTGAGCCCGAGCCTTTAGCTCATAAATCTGCCATTCCCATTTGCTCCCTTTGAGCGGGGATGCAGACCAGAGAGGTCCCTATGCTTGTGGCTGGCCTCGGGGACAATTGGTCCAATGATGAGGAGGGTCCTTGTGCCTCCTCCCATGGGAGACTTAGGTCTCAGACATTCCCTAAAGGAGGGAGCCAAGCCGGGCCCGCCACTTGAAAAGGCACGGACCGGGAGAATACGGCTAATCCTTTAGTAATAAATAAAGCCCGTATTAATAATCTTCCTAATCTGCTTAGTGTACCCGACTATGTCTAATGATATTATGAGGTTAAAAAAATTTATCGGATAACGAAAAAAAAATGCAGTCTTGAGGAAATACGATAAGTGTACAGTTTTGTGGATATACGATAAACACTGTAGAGTTGCCAGTGAACGCAGCATCACAACAACAGTGTAGAGTTGCCAGTGAACGCAGCATCACAACAACAGTGTAGAGTTGCCAGTGAACGCAGCATCACAACAACAGTGTAGAGTTGTCAGTGAACGCAGCAACACAACAACAGTGTAGAGTTGCCAGTGAACGCAGCAACACAACAGCAGTGTAGAGTTGCCAGTGAACGCAGCAACACAACAACAGTGTAGAGTTGCCAGTGAACGCAACAACACAACAGCAGTGTAGAGTTGTCAGTGAACGCAGCAATGCAACAACAGTGTAGAGTTGTCAGTGAACACAGCAACACAACAACAGTGCAGAGTTGCCAGGAAAATGTCTTTGGATTTGCCCAAGTGAGATACACCTGTGGGAGAAAATTACATTATACTAAAAGACAAGAACAACAAAATATCCTTCTTAGAAAGCATGACAACCTTATATAACAGTCGGGAAAATGAAATGGGTGGGTTGGATGGAGCTGTCATGGAGGACACTGCACCAGAGGGTGCTGGTGATATCTGGGAGAACAGTGCACCAGATGGGGCTGGTGTTGTCCTGGAGGACAGTGCACCAAATGGGCTGGTGTTGTCTGGGAGGGCAGTGCTCCAGATGGTGCTGGTGTTGTCCTGGAGGACAGTGCACCAAATGGGCTGGTGTTGTCTGGGAGGGCAGTGCTCCACATGGTGCTGGTGTTGTCCTGGAGGACAGTGCACCAAATGGAGATAGTGGCCCTGGTGATGAAGCAGGTAAAGACAACGTTATGCAATTCCCAGAGTTACAAAGTAGCAATATTGCTGGAAATGGAACAAAAAGGGATGATGCCTCGGGAAATATTGTTTATACACTGCCAGTAAAAACTGGTGGAAGCACTGATGTCCATATAGGGACTGTATGCAGTGGGGGGAAACAGAAAAAAAAATGCACCAGTAGGGAATACAGTCACAAAATATCCTGGCAATTAAAAATCCAATCTATCCATATTCTATGCCTTGTGTATCTGCAGGCTTGGTATATCTGGAAAAATAGGTGGGACATGTACTTTCAACCATCCCAAAAAATGCCACACCCACATGACAACAGGAAGGTGCAACTCATCTTCTTGTAACTTATTTCACCCCAAAATGTGTCACTCGTCAGTCCATGAAAGACAATGCTACAACATATACTATCAGGCACACCATCTAAAGGGGACAAGAAGATACAGATCACTCAGACCATGGGAAACAAAAGAGGGGAGCCAAAACCTCTCCAGAGAAGAAAGTTTTATAATGCCAAGAAGGAAAAAAGACTGGAAAGAAATGACGAAAATCCTACACAAACTGAAAACACTTCTGGAGTGCAGGGGGAGTGACTGGCCTCCACTCCAGAACAACAGATATTAATGTTCATAAACAAAGCTCCCTAAATTCCATCAATATAATGACATTTATCTTTGCAAACATACAGGGTCTAAAACCAACAACAAACAAAATACTTTACATCAAGGGACTGCTCATGGAGTCAAATGCAATGTTTGCAGCTTTCACAGAGACCCACATAAAGGATCATTTTGGCAACGAAATATGGATCCCAGGTTATAACCTATTCAGATGCGACAGACTAAACAGGCAACAAGGGAGGGTTGACTTGTACGTCACAGAGTCGCTCATCTGCTCAAAATTACTAAACGCCTCAAATGATGTAGTTGAAGTTTTGGCAGTAAAGATCGAAAGCCAAAATCCTGTCAGTGTGGTAGTATACAAGCCTCCGGATGCAACTTCCCAGCAGTTCCAGGAACAGCTTTTGAAAACTGACCACTGTCTGGAAAATCTCTAAACTTCTGCCCCAAACATCTTGCTACTCGGGGATTTCAACCTGAGATGCCTAAAATGGAAGAATGTAACAAATAATGTTTTAGTAGAGATCACCCCGGGAGGCAGCTCAGATGAAAATTCACACACCTACGAGCTATTAAATCTCTGCACCAAATTCACCTTAAACCAGCAAATAATAGAAAATATAGTGGATCTCATCTTCACTAACAATAGTGATCTGATACATAAAATAAACGTATCAAAGACAATACATTCAAATCGCAACATAATAGAGGTACAGACATGTATGCACGGGGCTCCTGACCAGCAAAATGTGATCAGTCATGAGGGTGTCTTCACAAAATGCAATTTCAATAACAGAAACATACCACGGGAACAAGGCAACCATGTCCTAAATGAAACAAGCTGGGAAGATATCCAAAACACAGATCCGAACCTTTGTCTAGAAAAAAATATCTCTGTGGCACTTGAGGTCTGCTCAAGGCACAGTCCATTAAGAAAAAGAAAGAGAAGATGTAAACTAGAAAGAGAGATGCTCCCTATACAGGCGAAGGCGAAGAATCACAGAGCTGCTGAGAGGGTCCAATATATCTTAAATACGAAGGTCAGAGAAGTAGCAAATGTCGAACTTAAGCTTAAGGAATCTTACAGGAGACAAAAATCTCAGGAAGAACTTAAAGCCATAAAGGAAATTGAAAGAAATCCAAAATAATAATACTTTTATACCAAATCTAAGGGAAACCAACATCCAGTATTGGACGCCTGCTTAGACGAAATGGGACCTACACAGAGTACAGCAAAGAAATGAGTGAGATACTAAAGTCCCAAATACGATTCAGTGTTCAGAGAGCGGTTAACCAGACTTAGAGTGGACGATCTAAATGAAATTTTTTATGACCGAAACCCAAAATCTGACCAATTTAAAAAATCTCTGATATTATCCTATCACAAGACTTTGACTTTCCCATGCACTCTGCCCCAAGCCCGGACTCCTGGAACTCCCTGTTCATCAAGTACTGCAAGAAGCCCTGTCTCGTGCCTTCAGCATTCTATGGAGAGGTAGCATGGACACAGGGGTCATCCCACGGTCACTAAGAGCAACAGACATAGCCCCACTCCACAAAGGTGGCAGTAAGGCAGTTGCAAAGAACTACAGACCGATAGCACTAACATCTAATATCATAAAAATATTTGAAAGGGTTCTAAGAAGCAAGATTGCCAACCACCTAGATACCATCAGTTACACAACCCATGACAACACGAGTTTAGGGCAGGTCGCTCCTTCCTGTCCCAGCTACTGGACCACTATGATTAGGTCCTGGATGCTTTAGAGGATAAACAAAATGCAGATATAGTTTACACAAACTTGGTGAAGGCTTTCGACAAGTGCGACCATGGTGTAATTGCGCACAAAATACGAGATAAAGGAATAACAGGAAAAGTTGGTAGATGGATCAATAACTTCCTAAGAAATAGAACACAAAGAGTATTAGTAAAAAGAGTAAAGTCTGAGGCGGCTACAGTGAAAAGCTCTGTTCCACATCCTCATAGACAGAGACGTAAGCCATAGCTCTGGGTCTTCCTTTTCGGATGACACCCGAATTGCCATGACAGTGACCTCCATCGAAGACACCGCGAGACTCCAAGCGGACATCAACCAAATCTTTAAATGGGCCACAGAATATATGAAGTTCAATAAAGAGAAATTTCAACTACTCATGTATGGAAAACTTGAGGAAATTAAGACTTTATCAGGGTATAAAACAAATTCTAGCCATACAATAGAGCGAGAAACTAATGTGGAAACCTGGGAGTGATAATGTCAGAGGATGTTACCTTCAAAGATCACAACAATGTGTTTAACTCATCTTCTAGAAAAATGATAGGATGGATAATGAGAACCTTCGAAACTAGGAATACCAAGCCCATAATGATTCTCTTCAAATTACTTGTTCTCTCTAGGCTGGAATACTGCTGTACACTAACTGCCCCCTTGGAAAATCCTAGAATGATTAGTACCAAACTTGCACACGAAAATCACTCCTTACGAAAGCAAAAAACTCGTCAGGAAATGCAGCATTTCCCCAATGAAAAGCAGGGGTGCTATGAGTACACTCAGAGACACCACAGTAAGTGTCAGGGGCCCAAGACTGTTCAACTGCCTCCCAGCATGTATAAGGGGGGATTACCAACAGACCCCTATCAGTCTTCAAGAAAACGCTGGATAGGCACCTAAAGTCAATACCTGATCAGCCAGGCTGTGGTTCGTACGTCGGCTTAAGTGTGGCCAGCAGTAACAGCCCGATTGATCAAACATTAATCAACCAAGAGGCCTGGTCTCAGACCGGACCGCAGGGGCGTTGACCCCGAAACTCTCTCCAGTTATACTTGTTCTCTCTAGGTTGGAATACTGATGTACATTAACATCTCCATTTAACTCAGGCGAAATCACAGATCTAGAGAATGTACAGAGAACCTTTACTGTACAAATAAGTTCCGTCAAACAGCTTAACTGCTGGGAACGCTTGGAAGAACTTGACTTGTACTCACTGGAGTGTAGGCGAGAGAGATGCATCATAATATACACCTGGAAAATCCTAGAATGGTCCCTAGTCTGCACACAGAAATCACTCCCAACGAAAGCAAAAACTTAGCAGAAGGTGCAGTACACCCGCAGTAAAAAGTAGGGGCGCTGTTGGTAAACTAAGAGAAAACACAATAAATATCAGGGCCCAAGACTGTTCATCAGCCTCCCAGCAAGCATAAGGGGAATTACCAATAGACCCCTGGCCGCCTTTAAGAGGGAGCTGTACAGAAACCTAAAGTCAGTACCTGACGAGCCGGGCTGTGGCTCGTACGTTGGACTACCTGCGGCCAGCAGTAACGGCCTGGTTGATCAGGCCCTGATCCAACGGGAGACCTGGTCAACGACTGTGCAGCGGGGGCGTTGACCCCCGGAACTCCCTCCAGGTAGACTCCTCCAGGTATAACAAGGGGTTTCTGAGTGGTACTATGTCATTGATGTCAGCTAGGACTGTATACCTTATACATGTACTTGTAGTAAATATATGATGATGATTATTATTATTATTATTATTATTATTATTATTATTATTATTATTATTATTATTATTATTATTAATTCTAACTGCGGTACTGTCTTCACCCGCATACTAAAGTCCAATAAGACTTTACGTAATGCGGTCCAGACATTCAGAAGCACCTTGAGCTTCAGAACCTCTTAGTCATTAAAATAAAGACTTAAGTCCTATAGCAACAATACCAAACTGATCTCTGACTACCGGGAGCTTCAAGACTCGGTTTAAACAGCGTTTTAAAGTGGCGAAACGTTTCCTCATTAAAGATTCCGAAACGTTGCACAAGTGTCTCATTCTTCAACTTGTCGGATTTCTGAACCATTTTTAACACCTTTTTTTATGTTCTTCCTCCACCCCATCCCCATTCCCCGCTCAGGTTCCATTCTCTCAGGATACCTCTACTGTCTCCTGCTGCTAGTAGCAACCGATGTTACTGGCTACTCTCTGCTCCGCCTACCTCTTTCGTCACCTGCATCATGCTTCCTGCTGCTTCCTTTTCTTCAGAAACTACTGAGGCCAATGGCTATCTGCTTCTATTGAAGAGAAGAAACCAGCGATGGACACTGACCCACCTCCCATACCATCACACACTCACTTTTCACAATCCCTGGACCTGCCTAATGTTTTTCTTCTCGGGTTGCCACCCCATATCGACTTTTCTTACCTTGTTAACCCGTAGCGATTCCTTACTTTATGTTGCCATTGTCTTGTTATTTGCTGATAATGGCTTTATTATAGTGGAATATCAGAGGATTTAGGGGATATCAGAGGATTTAGGGGATATCTGAGGAGAGAGGAGAAGGGAGCTACATGTAGGAGATATCCTAGTTTTCTTTTGTTTGTATCTGTTTACGAGAACCAAAACTACGTTCCACTATTGACCTTATCTCTGGTTAAATTTTACCGAAATCCTTCAATACTTTTACCTATGAGACATTTAAAGAGAATGCACTTCTGCACGTTAAAGTTCCTTTCGATTACATTCCGGTCATTATACTCTGACATACTACTACATACTATGACATACTTCTACAATGACCTCCATCGAAGACACTGCAAGACTCCAAGCGGATATTAACGAAGTCTTCAAATGGGCCACTCAAAACAATATGAAGTTATAAATAACAAAAAAAAAGGCACAATACCGTGACTGGAACGATACACGATAATATGAAGTTCAATGAAGAGAAATTTTAACTACTCACTTATGGAAAACTTGAGAAAATTAAAACTGTATCAGAGTTTACAACAAATTCTAATCATACAATAGAGCGAAAAAGTAATGTGAAGGACCTGGGAGCGATAATGCCTTCAAAGACCAAAACAATGCATCTACCGCATCTGTTAGGAGAATGATAGGATAGATAATAAGAACCTTCAAAACTAGGGACGCCAAGCCCATGATGCTTCTCTTCAGATCGCTTGTTCTCTCTAAGCTGGAATACTGCTGTACGCTAACTGCCCCCTTCAAGGCTGGCGAAACTGCTGACCTGGAGAGTGTACAAAAACTTTCATGGCACACATAAGTACGATAAGGTACCTAAATTACTGGGAACGGTTGAAGACCCTTGATCTGTAATCTCTGGAGGGCAGGCGAGAGAGATACATGATAATATTCACTTGGAAAATCCTAGAGGGATTAGTACCAAACTTGCACATGAAAATTACTCCCTATGAAAGCAAGAGATGCAACATTTTCCCAGTGAAAAGTAGGGGTGCCACAAGTTCACTGAGAAACAACATAATAAATGTCAGGGGCCTAAGACTGTTTAACTGCCTCCCAGCATACATTAGGGGGATTACCAATAGAACCCTGGCTGTCTTCAAGAAGGCACTGAACAGGCACCTATAGTCAGTACCTGATCAACCGGGCTGTGGTTCGTACGTCAGTTTGTGTGCGGCCAGCAGTAACAGCCTTGTTGATCCGACCCTGATCCACCACGAGGCCTGGTCTCAAACCGAGCCGCGGGGGCATTGACCCCCGAAACCCTCTCCAAGTAACCTCCAGGTAAACTCCTGGCTGAAGGCGCCTCTCACAGCTGTTCTTAGCACAATCGTCTTCCCGCTTGCAAAATATCAGTAACCTGTCATCTTGTAGCAGCCTCTCTCCAAGATGCTATTGAACGTGCTTCCCAATGGGCCACCCCCACAGGTTTAATTTTTCTGTTGCTAAAACACGTGAGATTACTGTTGTCCCTGATACCGCTGTATTCCCATTTGGTCTCTACATTCCTGATCAAGATACGGTCATGTTACTCGGTCTTCTGTTTGACCGCCAAATGTCCTGGATGCTTCACAGAGCCTCCCTGAAAGCTGCTTGTTATAATATCTTGAACCTACTTGGAACTTTAGACCAGTTTTCTTGGGGAGAAGTTGAACCCTTCTTTGTTTTCATTCTTCCCTCCACTTATCTAAACTGAACTACAGTGGCCAACTATATTCTTCAGCTTCCCTCATTACTCTTTCTAAACATGATATAATTTATCATCACTGCTTACGTTTGTGTTACGGCACTCTTTCATTCTTCCCCAGTTGAGTGCCATCAGTATATGCAGGGGTAAGATCAGCGCGGTGCTTCATTATTTTGTCCTCTCTCACGACCTCCATGATGCCCTCCTGTATAGGATGGTAACGGATGTTAGTAGAGCTTCTTTGTTTAATCGTCGCTTCTAATTGCTGCGTCATTTTCCACTCCGAATGGCGCTCCATTGTCCTCCCTTAATTTACCTCTCCTTTATGTTCAGCCTAAGTGTTGATTTTCTCTCTCTTCTTGTGGAAAAGTTCACTGCTATAACCTCGCTCTCCCTCGCACTTGATCACTTCAATTCAGATCCTAATGTTATTGCAGTGTACACTGATGGTTCTAAATCTCCTCATGGTGTTGGGTAAGCAGCATTTTTTCCTGACAGTTATTTCGCCAATGTGAAAACACTGTCTAGTAAATGAAATCCTTACTGCTATTATTGCGTCGATGTCCACCTTCGTAGTTCCGGACTCCTACTCTGCGTTCGAGGCTATTCAGCATCTTGACCCCCTTCGTTTCATCGCCCTTCTTATATAGCCTTGGCTATGCTGCCTGTCTAGTAAACCCAAACATGTTGATGCTTGTTGGGTCGCTGGGCAAGTTGATTTTCGGGGTAACGAACAGGCAAACTCAGCTGTTCAGTTAGCTGTTCACGACCTTTCAATTTCGCACATGGGTATTCTTTAAGCTGTTTATCAGTAGCTTATTGACAAATCCTCAGCTGCTGGCAACAAATGTTATGTGAACTGGAACACAATAATTTTTTGTGTTGATAAGGACCTGCCTTCTATGGGCCAGTAGGACTGCTGCAGTGTTCCTCTATCTTATGTTCTTAAACCAAGTTTAGTATTTTTGCCAACACCTTCCCACCACTGTTGAGTCTGGTAGTCTGGATTCACCCATCTCTGTATCACCCACACTCATCTCACTCACGGACACATTACGGAAAAACGCGGGTCTGCGTTCTGCGAGGTCTGTCAGATTGCACTGTCACTTCACCATACATCTTAATTTAACAGGTTGTCCTTTCTATCAGAAGGCTCTCAGAATTAACTTTTGACATTACAGCCCCAACGCTGACCTTCCTGGAAATCCCACGATTAATGCAGACTCTCTTCTCCTTTTTAACAGAAACTAACTTACTGCACCAACATTAACTATAATTTATCCTGGTCTAACACCTACCCTCATCAACCTTTACCCTTGCACGCTCCTCGTCCTCACATCCTCCTAACCCCAGCATATTCCTGCTTCAGGACACCTCTCCCTCCAGGGCTAAATGACCATGTCAGGGTAAACACTAAATTTTAATGTATTATTATTAAAGGACAGAGAGAGGCACAGATGCACTACTGGTAAAGAGAGGAACAAGTACGTGAGGCGTGGTGAGAGGTACCATGGTGTGAGGCGTGGTGAGAGGTACCATGGTGTGAGGCGTGGTGAGAGGTACCATGGTGTGAGGTGTGGTGAGGGGTACCATGGTGTGAGGTGTGGTGAGGGGTACCATGGTGTGAGGTGTGGTGAGGGGAACCATGGCGTGAGGAGTGGTGAGAGGTACCATGGTGTGAGGAGTGGTGAGTGGTACCATGGTGTGGAGTGATGAGAGGTACCATGGTGTGAGGAGTGGTGAGAGGTACCATGGTGTGAGGTGTGGTGAGGGGTACCATGGTGTGAGGTGTGGTGAGGGGTACCATGGACTGAGGAGTGGTGAGAGGTACCATGGTGTGAGGTGTTGTGAGGGGGTACCATGGAGTGAGGAGTGGTGAGAGGTACCATGGTGTGAGGTGTGGTGAGGGGTACCATGGAGTGAGGAGTGGTGAGAGGTACCATGGTGTGAGGTGTTGTGAGAGGCACCTTGATGTGAAGTGTGGTGAGAGATTCCATTGTGTGAGGAGTGGTGAGAGGTACCATGGTGTGAGGTGTTGTGAGAGGCACCATGATGTGAAGTGTGGTGAGAGATTCCATTGTGTGAGGAGTGGTGAGAGGTACCATGGTGTGCGGTGTGGTGAGAGGCACCATGGTGTGAGGTGTGGTGAGAGGTACCATGGTGTGAGGTGTGGTGAGAGGCACCATGATGTGAAGTGTGGTGAGAGGTACCACGGTGTGAGGAGTGGTGAGAGGTACCATGGTGAGAGGTGTGGTGAGGGGTACCATGGTGTGAGGAGTGGTGAGAGGTACCATGGTGTGAGGTGTGGTGAGGGGTACCATGGCGTGAGGAGTGGTGAGAGGTACAATTGTGTGAGGAGTGGTGAGAGTTACCATGGTGTGAGGTGTGGTGAGAGGTACCATGGCGTGACGAGTGGTGAGAGGTACCATGGTGTGAGGTGTGGTGAGGGTACCATGGTGTGAGGAGTGGTGAGAGGTACCATGGTGTGAGGAGTGGTGAGTGGTACCATGGTGTGGAGTGATGAGAGGTACCATGGTGTGAGGAGTGGTGAGTGGTACCATGGTGTGGAGTGATGAGAGGTACCATGGTGTGAGGAGTGGTGAGAGGTACCATGGTGTGAGGTGTGGTGAGGAGTACCATGGTGTGAGGAGTGGTGAGAGGTAACATGGTGTGAGGTGTGGTGAGGAGTACCATGGTGTGAGGAGTGGTGAGAGGTACCATGGTGTGAGGTGTGGTGAGGGGAACCATGGCGTGAGGAGTGGTGAGAGGTACCATGGTGTGAGGAGTGGTGAGAGGTACCATGGTGTGAGGTGTGGTGAGGGGAACCATGGCGTGAGGAGTGGTGAGAGGTACCATGGTGTGAGGAGTGGTGAGAGGTACCATGGTGTGAGGTGTGGTGAGGGCACCAAGGTGTGAAGAGTGGTGAGAGGTACCCTGGTGTGAGGAGTGGTGAGAGGTACCATGGTGTGGAGTGGTGAGAGGTACCATGGTGTGAGGAGTGGTGAGAGGTACCATGGTGTGAGGTGAGGTGAGAGGTACCATGGTGTGAGGTATGATGAGAGGTACCATGGTGTGAAGTGTGGTGAGGGGTACCATGGTGTGAGGTGTGGTGAGGGGTAGCATTGTGTGAGGAGTAGTGAGAGGTGCCATGGTGTGAGGTGTAGTGAGTGGTACCATGGTGTGAGGTGTGGTGAGAGGTTCCATGGTGTGAGGTGTGGTGAGAGATACCATGGTGTGAGAAGTGGTGAGAGGTACCATGGTGTGGAGTGGTGAGAGGTACCATGTTGTGGAGTAGTGAGAGGTACCATGGTATGAGAAGTGGTGAGAGGCACTATGGTGTGAGGTGTGGTGAGAGCTACAATGTTGTGAGGCGTGGTAAGAGGTACCATGGTGTGGGGTGTGGTGAGAGGTACCATGGTGTGAAGTGTGGTGAGGGGTACCATGGTGTGAGGTGTGGTGAGGGGTACCATTGTGTGAGGTGTGGTGAGAGGTACCATGGTGTGAGGTGTGTTGAGGGGTACCATGGCGTGAGGAGTGGTGAGAGGTACCATGGTGTGAGGAGTGGTGAGGGTACCATGGTGTGAGGAGTGGTGAGAGGTACCATGGTGTGGAGTGGTGAGAGGTACCATGGTGTGAGGAGTGGTGAGAGGTACCATGGTGTGAGGTGAGGTGAGAGGTACCATGGTGTGAGGTGTGGTGAGGAGTACCATGGTGTGAGGGGTGGTGAGAGGTACCATGGTGTGAGGTGTGGTGAGAGGTACCATGGCGTGAGGAGTGGTGAGAGGTACCATGGTTTGAGGTGTGGTGATGAGTACCATGGTGTGAGGAGTGGTGAGAGGTACCATGGTGTGAGGTGTGGTGAGGGGTACCATGGCGTGAGGAGTGGTGAGAGGTACCATGGCGTGAGGAGTGGTGAGAGGTACCATGGTGTGAGGTGTGGTGAGGGCACCAAGGTGTGAAGAGTGGTGAGAGGTACCATGGTGTGAGGAGTGGTGAGGTACCATGGTGTGAAGTGGTGAGAGGTACCATGGTGTGAGGAGTGGTGAGAGGTACCATGGTGTGAGGTGAGGTGAGAGGTACCATGGTGTGAGGTGTGGTGAGAGGTACCATGGTGTGAGGTGTGGTGAGAGTTACCATGGTGTGAAGTGTGGTGAGGGGTACCATGGTGTAAGGTGTGGTGATGGGTAGCATTGTGTGAGGAGTGGTGAGAGGTGCCATGGTGTGAGGTGTGGTGAGTGATTCCATGGTGTGAGGTGTGGTGAGAGGTACCATGGTGTTAGAAGATGAGAGAGGTACCATGGTGTTAGAAGATGAGAGAGGAACCATGGTGTGAGGAGTGGTGAGAGGCACCATGGTGTGAGGTGTGGTGAGGTACCCTGGTGTGAGGAGTGGTGAGAGGCACCATGGTGTGAGGTGTGGTGAGAGGTACCATGGTGTTAGAAGATGAGAGAGGTACCATGGTGTTAGAAGATGAGAGAGGTACCATGGTGTGAGGAGTGGTGAGAGGTACCCTGGTGTGAGGAGTGGTGAGAGGCACCATGGTGTGAGGAGTGGTGAGAGGCACCATGGTGTGAGGAGTGGTGAGAGGCACCATGGTGTGAGGTGTGGTGAGAGGTAACATGGTGTGATGAGTGGGAGAGGTGCCGTGATGTGAGGTGTGGTGAGAGGTACCATGGTGTGAGGTGTGGTGAGAGGTACCATGGTGTGAGGTGTGGTGAGAGGTAACATGGTGTGAGGAGTGTTGAGAGGTACCATGGTGTGAGGAGTGGTGAGAGGTGCCATGGTGTGAGGTGTGGTGAGAGGTACCATGGTGTGAGGTGTGGTGAGAGGTAACATGGTGTGAGGAGTGTTGAGAGGTACCATGGTGTGAGGTGTGGTGAGAGGTAACATGGTGTGATGAGTGGGAGAGGTGCCGTGATGTGAGGTGTGGTGAGAGGTACCATGGTGTGAGGTGTGGTGAGAGGTACCATGGTGTGAGGTGTGGTGAGAGGTACCATGTTGTGAGGTATGGTGAGAGGTACCATGGTGAGAGGAGTTGAGAGGTACCATGGTGTGAAGTGTGGTGAGGGGTACCATGGTGTAAAGAGTGGTGAGAGTCACCATCGTGTGAGGTGTGGTGACAGGTACCACGTTGTGAGGGGTGGTTACAGGTACCATGGTGTGAGCTGTGGTGACAGGTATCACGTTGTGAGGGGTTGTTAGAGGTACGACTGTGTGAGGTGTGGTGACAGGTACCATGGTGTGAGCGGTAGTGACAGGTACTATGGTGTGAGGGGTGGCGACAGGTACCATGGTTTCAGGGGTGATGACAGGTACTATTTTGAGAGAGGTGGTGACAGGAACCATGGTGTGAGAGGTGGTGACAGGTACCATGGTGTGAGGGGTGGTGACAGTTACCATGGTGTGAGGTGTGGTGACGGTTACCATAGTGTGAGGGGTGGTGACAGGTAGCATGATGTGAGGGGTGGTCACAAGTACGGTGATGTGAGGGGTGGCTACAGGTACCATGGTGTGAGAGGTGGTGACAGTTACCATGGTGTGAAGGGTGATGACAGGTACCATGGTGTGAGAGGTGGTGACAGTTACCATCGTGTGAGGGGTGGTGACAGGTACCATGGTGAGGGGTGGGGACAGGTACCATGGTGTGGGGGATGGTGACAGGTACCATGGTGTGAATGTTAGTGATAGGTACCATGGTGTGAGTGGTGGTGGTTACAGGTACTATGGTGTTAGTGGTGGTGACAGGTACCATGGTTTCATGGGTGATGACAGGTACCATGGTGTGAGAGGTGGTGACAGGTACCATGGTGTGAGTGGTGGTGGTGACAGGTACTATGGTGTTAGTGGTGGTGACAGGTACCATGGTTTCAGGGGTGATGACAGGTACCATGGTGTGAGAGGTGGTGACAGGTACCATGGTGTGAGGGGTGATGACAGGTACCATGGTGTGAGAGGTGGTGACAGGTACCATGGTGTGAGGTGGTGACAGGTACCATGGTGTGAGGGGTGATGACAGGTACCATGGTGTGAGGGGTGATTACAGGTACCATGGTGGTGAGGGGTGGTGACAATTACCTTGGTGTGAGGGGTGATGACAGGTACCATGGTGTGAGGGGTGGTGACAGGTACCATGGTGTGAGGGGTGATGACAGGTACCATGGTGTTAGTTGTGGTGACAGGTACCATGGTGAGAGGGGTGGTGACAGGTACCATGGTGTGAGGGGTGATGACAGGTACCATGGTGTGAGGGGTGATGACAGGTACCATGGTGTGAGGGGTGGTGACAGGTACCATGGTGTGAGGGGTTATGAGGTACCACGGTGTGAGGTGTGATGACAGGTACCATGGTGTGAGGAGTGGTGAGGGGTACCATTGTGTGAGTGGTGGTGGTGACAGGTACTATGGTGTTAGGGGTGGTGACAGGTACCATGGTTTCAGGGGTGATGACAGGTACCCTGATGTGAGGGGTGGTGACAGGTACCATGGTGTGAGAGGTGGTGACAGTTACCATGGTGTGAGGGGTGGTGACAGGTACCATGGTGTGAGGAGTGGTGAGGGGTACCATTGTGTGAGTGGTGGTGGTGACAGGTACTATGGTGTTAGGGGTGGTGACAGGTACCATGGTTTCAGGAGTGATGACAGGTACCATGGTGTGAGAGGTGGTGACAGGTACCATGGTGTGAGAGGTGGTGACAGTTACCTTGGTTTGAGGGGTGGTGACAGGTACCATGGTGTGAGTGGTGGTGACAGGTACCCTGATGTGAGGGGTGGTGAAGTGTACCATGGTGTGAGTTTTGGTGAGAGGTACCATGGTGTGAGTGGTGGTGGTGACAGGTACTATGGTGTTAGGTATGATGACAGGTACCATGGTTTCAGGGGTGATGACAGGTACCATGGTGTGAGGTGGTGAGACGTACCATGGTGTGAGGGGTGATGACAGGTACCATGGTGTGAGAGGTGGTGACAGGTACCATGGTGTGTGGGGTGATGACAGGTACCATGGCGTGAGAGGTGATGACAGGTACCACGGTGTGAAGGGTGGTGACAGGAACTATGGTGTGAGGGGTGATGGCAAGTACCATGGTGTGAGGTGTGGTGAGAGGTACCATGGTGTGAAAGGTGGTGACAGGTACCATGGTGTGAGGGGTGATGACAAATACCATGGTGTGAGGGGTGATGACAGGTACCGTGGTGTGAGGGGTGGTGACAGGTACTATGATGTGAGGGGTGATGGCAGGTACCATGGTGTGAGGGGTGGTGACAGGTACCATGGTGTTAGGGGTGGTGACAGGTACCATGGTGTGAGGGGTGATGACAGGTACCATGGTTTGAGGGGTGATGACTGGTACCATGGTGTGAGGGGTAATGACAGGTACCATGGTGTGAGGGGTGGTGACAGGTACCATGGTGTGAGGGGTGGTGACAGGTACCATGGTGTGAGGGGTGATGACAGGTACCATGGTGTGAGAGGTGATGACAGGTACCATGGTGTGAGGGGTGGTGACAGGTACTATGGTGTGAGGGGTGATGGCAGGTACCATGGTGTGAGGGGTGGTGAGAGGTACCATTGTGTGAGGGGTGATGACAGGTACCATGGTGTGAGAGGTGGTGACAGGTACCATGGTGTGAGGGGTGATGACAAGTACCATGGTGTGAGAGGTGGTGACAGGTACCATGGTGTGAGGGGTGGTGACAGGTACTATGGTGTGAGGAGTGATGGCAGGTACCATGGTGTGAGGGGTGATGACAGGTACCATTGTGTGAGGGGTGGTGACAGGTACCATGGTGTGAGGGGTGGTGACAGGTACCATGGTGTGAGGGGTGATGACAGGTACCATGGTGTGAGGGGTGATGACAGGTACCATGGTGTGAGGGGTGATGACAGGTACCATGGTGTGAGGGGTGGTGACAGGTACCATGGTGTGAGGGGTGGTGACAGGTACCATGGTGTGAGTGGTGGTGACAGTTACCATATTGTGATGGGTGGTGACAGGTACCATGGTGTGAGGGGTGGTGACAGGCACCGTGGTGTGAGGGGTGGTGACAGGTACCGTGGTGTGAGGGGTGGTGACAGTTACCATGGTGTGAGGGGTGGTGACAAATACCATGGTGTGAGGGGCGTTGACAGGTACCATGATGTGAGGGGTGGTGACAGGTACCATGATGTGAGGGGTGGTGACAGGTACCATGATGTGAGGGGTTGTGACAGGTACCATGATGTGAGGGGTGGTGACAGGTACCATGATGTGAGGGGTGGTGACAGGTGCCATGATGTGAGGGGTGGTGACAGGTACCATGATGTGAGGGGTGGTGACAGGTACCATGATGTGAGGGGTGGTGACAGGTACCATGGTGCGAGAATGGAGTCTTTTATACGTGTGCCAGAAGTGAAGAAGTTGGCGACGGCGTCCTAGAAGGTTTCCCATTTATCGAGGTTTTAAAAATAATAATAATAATAATAATAATAATAATAATAATAATAATTATTATTATTATTATTTATGATGATAATAATCTTTATTTCTAGAAGTACATGTACAGGTTATACAGGCCTAGCTGATATCAATGTCATTCTATATATAGAAAGCTGCTTGTTATGCAGAGCATTTCGAACAAATTAGGTCAGTTTTTTCCCAGGATGCGACTCACACCAGTCGACTAACATCCAGGTACCCATTGTTTCTGATGGATGACGAGGGACAGTAGCTGTCTGAAGGAAACACGTCCTATTGTTTCTACCCGTACTGAACACTAGATATTTACCTGTCCACTATTTCCGTTATCTCCAATTTGAGTTGGAGATAACACTGCAACAGCCTCATTCATTTATGTTCTCTGATTTTACGAACACTGATAAGTCTTTACGATAGTTTATAATGAATATCGGAAGCATTATTTTACTCTGAAGACTTGCAAACAACAAAAATCCTGACTAATTTGCAAATCTCAAATAAATCTAGTGAGAGGAAGAGTGCGTTGTTATCCACGCATCCAGGCGAGGCGCTCCAGGTGTGAGTCTGAGAGTCCCTGGCCAGTGTGACTTGGCAGTTCGTGTTAGGTGGACGTCCCGTCGGGCCGCTCACACCAGCGGTTCGCCGCCCACACCCGCGCAACGCCGCCCGCATTCGCGCTACACCCATTGAGTCTCACAATCATACACGAATGTAAATAATATATCTGGATATTAGTATTTTTAAACTATGCATTAGCTGTCATATTTAAAGATGAAATATTGAAAATATATCTTAGTAGCAGATTAGGGAAACATTGTAATCTTCAAGCGTGACGCGGGGTGAACCAAACTTAAGTTTTGTTATATCTAAGTCACGTGTGTTACTAGCCTTTCAATATTTTTCATATTTTACTAGTAATATCAATATTATAAATAACAATACTATTACGAAAGAAAGGTTTCTATATATTACCGGTTATATTTTGTTTCTGAACTGTTAATATTTTTATGTTGAGTGAGTTTGCTATCGTGGTGTGTGGGCGCTGAGAAGCTCGTCACTGAAGAACTTGACTGAGCTAGACTGGTGCTGACACACCACCTAACCTAACACTAATACCCCTGAGGAATTAATGTTAAAGATGAACCAGTGGTAGTGCACACGGGGCAGTGTGTAAGCAGTGGCAGTGTACACGGGGTAGTGTGTAAGCAGTGGCAGTGTACACGGGGTAGTGTGTAAGCAGTGGCAGTGTACACGGGGCAGTGTGTAAGCAGTGGTAGTGCACACGGGGCAGTGTGTAAGCAGTGGCAGTGTACACGGGGCAGTGTGTAAGCAGTGGTAGTGTACACGGGGCAGTGTGCAAGCAGTGGCAGTGTACACGGGGTAGTGTGTAAACAGTGGTAGTGCACACGGGGCAGTGTGCAAGCGGTGGTAGTGCAAACGGGGCAGTGTGCAAGCAGTGGTAGTGCACACGGGGTAGCGTGTAAGCAGTGGCAGTGTACACGGGGTAGTGTGTAAGCAGTGGCAGTGTACACGGGGCAGTGTGTAAGCAGTGGTAGTGTACACGGGGCAGCGTGCAAGCAGTGGCAGTGTACACGGGGTAGTGTGTAAGCAGTGGCAGTGCACACGGGGTAGTGTGTAAACAGTGGTAGTGCACACGGGGTAGTGTGCAAGCAGTGGTAGTGCAAACGGGGCAGTGTGCAAGCAGTGGTAGTGCACACAGGGTAGTGTGTAAACAGTGGCAGTGCACACGGGGTAGTGTGTAAACAGTGGTAGTGCACACGGGGCAGTATACAAGCAGTGGTAGTGCAAACGGGGCAGTGTGCAAGCAGTGGTAGTGCACACGGGGTAGTGTGTAAGCAGTGGCGGTGCACACGGGGTAGTGCGTAAGCAGTGGTAGTGCACACGGGGCAGTGTGCAAGCAGTGGTAGTGCAAACGGGGCAGTGTGCAAGCAGTGGTAGTGCACACGGGGCAGTGTGTAAGCAGTGGCAGTGTACACGGGGCAGTGTGTAAGCAGTGGTAGTGCAAAGGGGCAGTGTGCAAGCAGTGATAGCGTACACGGGGCAGTGTGCAAGCAGTGGTAGTGCACAAGGGGCAGTGTGTAAGCAGTGGTAGTGCACAAGGGGCAGTGTGTAAGCAGTGACAGTGCACAAGGGGCAGTGTGTAAGCAGTGGCAGTGCACACGGGGCAGTGTGTAAGCAGTGGCAGTGTGCACGGGGCAGTGTGCAAGCAGTGGTAGTGCACACGGGGCAGTATGTAAGCAATGGCAGTGTTCACGGGGCAGTGTGTAAGCAGTGGTAGTGCACAGGGGGCAGTGTGCAAGCAGTGATAGCGTACACGGGGCAGTGTGCAAGCAGTGGTAGTGCACAAGGGGCAGTGTGTAAGCAGTGGTAGTGCACAAGGGGCAGTATGTAAGCAGTGGTAGTGCACAAGGGGCAGTGTGTAAGCAGTGGCAGTGCACACGGGGCAGTGTGTAAGCAGTGGTAGTGAACAAGGGGCAGTGTGTAAGCAGTGGTAGTGCACAAGGGGCAGTGTGTAAGCAGTGGCAGTGCACAAGGAGCAGTGTGTAAGCAGTGGTAGTGCACACGGGGCAGTGTGTAAGCAGTGGCAGTGCACACGGGGCAGTGTGTAAGCAGTGGTAGTGAACAAGGGGCAGTGTGTAAGCAGTGGTAGTGCACAAGGGGCAGTGTGCAAGCAGTGGTAGTGCACAAGGGGCAATGTGTAAGCAGTGGCAGTGCACACGGGACAGTGCGTAAGCAGTGGTAGTGAACAAGGGGCAGTGTGTAAGCAGTGGTAGTGCACAAGGGGCAGTGTGCAAGCAGTGGTAGTGCACAAGGGGCAATGTGTAAGCAGTGGCAGTGCACACGGGGCAGTGTGTAAGCAGTGGTAGTGAACACGGGGCAGTGTGTAAGCAGTGGTAGTGAACAAGGGGCAGTGTGTAAGCAGTGGTAGTGCACAAGGGGCAGTGTGTAAGCAGTGGTAGTGCACAAGGGGCAGTGTGCAAGCAGTGGTAGTGCACAAGGGGCAATGTGTAAGCAGTGGCAGTGCACACGGGGCAGTGTGTAAGCAATGGTAGTGAACAAGGGGCAGTGTGTAAGCAGTGGTAGTGAACAAGGGGCAGTGTGTAAGCAGTGGTAGTGAACAAGGGGCAGTGTGTAAGCAGTGGTAGTGCACAAGGGGCAGTGTGCAAGCAGTGGTAGTGCACAAGGGGCAATGTGTAAGCAGTGGCAGTGCACACGGGACAGTGTGTAAGCAGTAGCTTCCAAGTTATTCTCATTACTGAATCAGAGCTGCCAGTGTTGTTGACTTTGCTAGGAGAGACACGACTCATTATATGGATCAAGTATTAAGACGTCAGGTGCCTAACCATGTATCTATACTCTCTGGGGAAAAGTTAGATATCATTAAGGAACTATAGCTCTTGTGGGAAGACTTTCTAGGATGAGGATGATGTAAACCTTGGTAATAAATTCCAACAAGTTTGTTTAGAAAAACACGGAAGTAAACACTGAGAAAAATATATGAGAAAACGTTTTGGACCTGGGACCTTGATCAAGGTCCCAGGTCCAAAACGTTTTCTCATGTCATAGAATGTTTGGGGTAAACCGTCTGAACATTCAGTAGAAAGAATAATTAAATACGTCGTTTTAGAACATGATGCTGAGCACTAGCTCTGCAGGGTGAGACAAGTGTCAAGGTGATGCCTGCAGGGTGAAACAAATGTTAAGGTGATGCCTGAAGGGTGAGACAAATGTCAAGGTAATGCCTGCAGGGTGAAACAAGTGTCAAGGTGATGCCTGCAGGGTGAGACAAGTGTCAAGAAGGTGCATGTATTGTGAGACCAGTGTCAAAAATGTGACTGCAGGGTGACACAAGTGTCAAGAAGGTGCCTGGAGGGTGAGACAAGTGTCAAGAATGTTTCTGCAGGGTGACAAGTCTCAAGAAGATGCCTGCAGGGTGAGATAAGTGTCAAGAATGTGCCTGCAGGCTGAGACAAGTGTCAAGAAGGGGCCTGCAGTGTGAGACAGGTGTCAAGAAGGTGCCTGAAGGGTGAGACAATTGTCAGAGTGATTTCTGTAGGGTGAGACAAGTGTCAAGGTGATGCCTGCAGAGTGAGAAAAGTGTCAAGGCGATGCCTGCACGGTGAGACAAGTGTCAAGGCGATTCCTGCAAGGTGAGACAAGTGTCAACGTGATGCCTGCAGGGTGAGACAAATGTCAACGTGATGCCTGCAGGGTGACAAGCGTGAAGAAGGTGCCTGCAGGGTGAGGCAAGTGTCAAGAAGGTGCCTGCAGGGTGAGACAAGAGTCAAGACGGTGCCTGCAGTGTGCGACAAGTGTCAAGAAGGTGCCTGCAGGGTGAGGCAAGTGCCAGGGTGATGCCTGCAGGGTGAGTCATGTGTTAAGGTGATCCCTGCAAGGTGAGACAAGTGCCAAGGTGATGCCTTGAGGATGATACAAGTGTCAATGTGATGCCTGAAGGGTGAGACAAGTGTCAAGGTGATGCCTGCAGGGTGAGACAGGTGTCAAGGTGATGCCTGTAGGGTGAGAGAAGTGTCAAGGTGATGCCTGCAAGGTGAGACAAGTGCCAAGGTGATGCCTTGAGGATGATACAAGTGTCAATGTGATGCCTGCAGGGTGAGACAAGTGTCAAGGTGATGCCTGCAGGGTGAGACAGGTGTCAAGGTGATGCCTGTAGGGTGAGACAAGTGTCAAGGTGATGCCTGTAGGGTGAGAAAAGTGCCAAGGTTATGCCTGGAGGATGAGACAAGTGTCAAGGTGATGCCTGCAGGTTGAAACAAGTGTCAAAGTGATGCCTGCAGAATGAGACACGTGTCAAGGTGATGCCTGCAGGGTGAGACAAGCGTCAGCTGATGCCTGCAGGGTGAGACAAGCCTCAATGTGATGCCTGTAGGGTGAAACATATGTCAATGTGATGCTTGCAGGGTGAGACACGGGTCAAGGTGATGCCTGCAGGGTGAGACAAATGTCAAGGTGATGCATGCAGGGTGAGACATGCGTCAAAGTGATGTCTGTAAGGTGAGCCAAGTATCACGAAGGTGCCTGCAGGGCGAGACAGGTGTCAAGAAGGTGGCTTCTGGGGGAGGCACGACGGTTACTGCAGGGTGAGACAAGTGTCAAGAAGGTGCCTGCAAGGTAAGACAAATCTCAAGAAGTTGCCTGCACTGTGAGACAAGTGTCAAGAACGTGCCTGCAGGGTGAGACAAGTGTCAAGAAGGCGACTGCAGGGTGATGCAAGTGTCAGGGTGAAGCCTGCAGGGTAACACAAGCGTTACGAAGGTGCCTGCAGAGTGGGACAAGTGTTAAGAAGGTGCCTGCAGGGTGAGACAAGTATCAGGGTGATGCCTGCAGGGTGAGACAAGTGTCAAGAAGGTGCCTGAAGGGTGCGACAAGTGTCAAGGAGGGGCCTGCAGGGTGAGGCAAGTGTCATGATGATGCCTGCAGGGTGAGACAAGTGTCAAGGTGATCCCTGCAGGGTGAAACAAGTGTCAATGTGATGCCTGCAGGGAGAGAAGTGTAAAGGTGATGCTTGCAGGGTGAGACAAGTGTCAGGGTGATGGCTGCAAGGTGAGACAAGTGTCAAGGTGATGCCTGCAGTGTGAGACACGGGTCAAAGTGATGCGTGCAGGATGAGACAAGTTTTCAAGGTGATGCCTGCAGGGTGAGACAAGTGTCAAGGTGATGCCTGCAGTGTGAGACAAGTGTCAAGGTGATGCCTGTAGCGTATCAAGGAGCCTGTAGGGTGAGACAAGTGTCAAGAAGGTTTCTGCAGGGTGAGGCAAGTGTCAAGGTGATGCCTGTAGCGTATCAAGGAGCCTGTAGGGTGAGACAAGTGTCAAGAAGGTTTCTGCATGGTGAGACAAGTGAAAAGAAGGTGCCTGCAGGGTGAGAAGTGTCAAGAAGGTTCCTGCAGGGTGAGGCAAGTGTCAAGAAGTGCCTGTTGGGTGAGCCAAGCGTCAAAAATATGCCTGCAGTGTGAGACAAGTGTCAAGAACGTGCCTACAGTGTGATAAGTGTTAAGACGGTCGCTTGTAGGGTGATACAAGTGTCAAGAAGGTGCCTGCAGGGTGAGACAAATGTCTGGGTGATGCCTATAGGGTGAGACAAGTGTCAGGGTGATGCGTGAAGGGTGAGACAAGTGTCAAGAAGGTGCCTGCAGGGTGAGAGAAGTCTTAGCGTGATGCCTGTAGGGTGAGGTAAGTGTCAAGCAGGTCAATGTGTTGCCTGCATGGTGAGATAAGCGTCAAGGTGATGCCTGTAGAGTGAGACAAATGTCAAGGTTATGCCTGCAGGGTGAGACAATTGTGAACGTGATGCCTGCAGAGTGAGACAAATGTCAAGGTGATGCCTGCAAGGTGAGACAAGTGTCAAGGTAATCCCTGCATTAAAGGATTAAGGTCATTAAGAGTAACACTTTAGTGGTACACGACACCTTATTTCGGGTTCTTTTTGTCGTGGTTAACAGTAATCACAACGACTCAAGTGTAGGTCCCAGTACACCAGTTTTCCTTCACTTTGATTGCCTTAGCGCCGGTGAAGGGCTCTTGATCCAGAGAACTGGAGTTGCTCTACCTTTAGATAAAACCTGATTGTTCTCGTTTCCTTTTGCTCTGTATGACCCATACGGGTTTTGTCGTGAATGTAATAACAGTAAACATAGTTTGTCTGGAAATTTTTTGGTAAACGTTTTAATATTTGTGTTTACTGACACGAGGTTATGTTGTGTAAACTAACCTGATGTAAACATTACACTCTCTCTCTGTTTACTATTGTCTCTACCCCTTTTCCTCCTCTCCTACTTATCCTCTCTCTCCTCCTCCTCCTCCTCCTCCTCCTCTTCCTCCTCCTCCTCTTCTTCTTCTTCTTCTTCTTCTTCTTCCTCTTATCATCATTTCATGTTTTTTTTCTTTCCCTTAGTCATAAGATATGTTACCTCATTTTACCTCAGCTTATCTTCCCTTATATCCTCTCTCTCTCCTCCTCCTCCTCCTCCTCCTCCTCCTCCTCCTCCTCTTCTTCTTCTTCTTCTTCTTCTTCTTCTTATCATCATTTCATGTTTTTTTTCTTTCCCTTAGTCATAAGATATGTTACCTCATTTTACCTCAGCTTATCTTCCCTTACATCACGAAGCCTTGAAACAGTTTTACTGTTGCATAAGAGGAAACAATACATGTCTTCCGGTAATGAATGTATCATTCAAAAATGAGTGTGCAATAATCCACAAAACTAGGAGGTAGATTAAAATATGTATATATTGTTGTTAATAAATATATGCCAAAATAAGGGAATTTCGATCTTCTTCGCAACCAGAAGTTTGTAAAATCCACGAAGTCAAAAACATACAAATACGGAGCAGGATGATGTAGCCTCTAACTATGGGTCAAATAATTAATTTGGTCAGTTGACTTTACTTCATCAATGATTGTAGGATGTACAAATATGTTCCTAACTCGAGTCATTCTACGAAGGGATAATCTCAGACGTAGAGTTGTTCTTCAGGGTACAACCAGAGAACGTTTTTTTCCGCCAGTTGGAGCCATTGAAGAATAGTGAGGCCAACCACATCACTCCGATGCTGAAGGCTCTGCTGAGGTGACAGATCTAACGTAACTGACTCCAAGTGAGCGAAGTCGCATTGCACAATAATCTTTTCTGTCTAGAAGTTGCAAGAGAGGAGGAACATTGCAGCAGGCCTATTGGTCCAAACTAGGCACGTCTTTCTCAAACCCAAAATCACTAACAAAAACATTTGGCCAACCCATTTTCAGTGCTATCCAAGGAATAAGCTTTGATAAACCTATTAACTCATCTACAAGTCCTTCTCGAATCCAACCTCTCTCACTCATGTATTTTTATTTATTCTATTAACACAGCCGTTACCCACCAAGGCAGGGTGGCCCGAAAAATAAAACTTTCATCACCATTCAGTCCATCACTGTCTTGCAAGAGACGCGCTTACACTACAATTATAAAACTGCAACATTAACACCCCTCCTTCAGAGTGCAGACACTGTACTTCCGATCTCCAGAACTCAAGTCCAGCCTAACAGTTTCCCTGAATCCCTTCATAAATGCTACCTTGCTAACATTCCAACAGCACTTCAAGTCCTAAAAACCATTTGTCTCCATTCGCTCCTATCTAAAACGCTCACAAATCCACGCTGGAAGTCCAAGCCCATCGCACACAAAACCTCCTTTACCCCCTCCCTCCAACCCTTCCTAGGCCGACCTCAACCCGGCTCCTCCACTACAGATTTATACGCTCTCCAAGTCATTCTATTTTGCTCCACCCTCTCTACATGTCCGAACTACCTCAACAACCCCTCCTCAGCCCTATGGATAATACTTTAGGTAACCCTGAACCTCCTCCTAATTTCCAAGCTACGGATTCTCTGCATTATATTCACACCACACATTGCCCTCAGACACATCTCCACTGCCTCCAGTTTTCTCCTTGTTGCAACATTCACCACCTAGAGAAGAGCGTTGGTGTAACTATACTCTCATACATTCCCCTCTTTGCTTCTTAGGACAAAGTTCTTTGTCTCCAGAGACTCCTAAGTGCATCAGTCACCTTTTCCCCTCATCAATTTTATGATTCACCTCATCTTTCATAGACCCATCTGCTGACACGTCCACTCCTAAATATCTGAATACATTCACCTCCTCCATACTCTCTCCCTCCAATCTGATATCTAGTCTTTCGTTACCTAAATTATTTATCGTCATCACCTTACTCTTTCATATATCCATTTTTAATTTCTTTCTTTTACATACCCTACCAAACTCAACAACCAACCTCTGCAACTTCTCTTCAGAATCTCCCAAAAGTACATTGTAATCAGCTAGAAGCAAGTGTTACAACTTCCATTTTGTGTTAGATTCTTTATATTTTAACTCCACACCTCTTGCCAAAACCCTAGCATTCACTTCTCTTACAACTCCATCTATAAATATATTGAACAACCACGGTGACATCACACATCCTTGTCTAAGGCCTACTTTTACTGGGAAATTATCTCCCTCTCTCCTACATACTCTAACCTGAGCCTTATTATCCTCGTAAAACTCTTCACTACTTTCAGTAACCTACCTCCTGTTCTATACATTTGCAACATCTGCCCCCTATCCACCCTATCTTACAAATTTTCCAAACCCAAAAATGTCACCAAAACCTCTTTACCCTTATCTAAATACTGTTCATCTCTATGTTTCACTGTCAACACTTGGTCAACACACCTCCTACCCTTCCTAAAGCCTCCTTGTTCATCTATCCTGCTCTCAGTCTTACTCTTAATTCTTTCAATAATAACTACTATACACGTTGCCAGGAATACTCAGTAGATTTATTCCCCTATGATTTTTACACTTTCTTTTGTCGCCTTTGCCTTTAGACAAAAATTGTGGAAAACTTTTAAGGAAATTAAAACTTTATTAGGGTATAAAACAAATTCTAGCCACACAATAAAGCGATAAATTAATGTGAACGACCTGTGAGTGATAATGTCAGAGGATTTCTCCTTAAAAGACCACATCTGATAGAAAAATGATAGGATGGATAATGAGAACCTTCAAAACTAGGGACACCAAGCCCATGATGATTCTCTTCAAATCGCTTCTCTCTAGGCTGAAATACTGCTGTACACTACCCCCTTCAATTCAAGGGGAGATTGCCAGTAGACTCCTGGCTGTCTTCAAGATGGAACAGGATAGATACCTTAAGTAAGCATCTAACCAGCCGGGCTGTGGTTCGTACCTTGGATTGCGTGCAGCCGGCTGTAACAGTCTGGGTCAGGACTGGAAATCTTTTTTATGTTGGAAGGCAGCATTAAAGTTAGCTGTAATCAAATAAGGCAGCATTCAAGAAATGCTAATTTTTAAAAAGTTAATTATTATATAATAACTTCAAGAAATATAGTTTATTCAGAAGGCAACAGGTTCCCCACCCCTGGTCTGGTTGATCAGGTCATCATCCACCGCCAGGCCTGGTCATGGAACCGGGCCGCGGGAGTGTTGACTCCCGAACCACCCTCCAGATAGACAGTAGGTTGGTTGTCTTTGTATCATTATTGCCTAAAGTTTCCTCTCTAAAATGCAAATTAGTTGTTAATTGTTCCAGTCATGTTATTGTGACTTTTTTTTTTTATCCTGGAAAGCCTTCAATACATCCCGTCCTTGAGTGGCAACAGCCAGTTCTTCACCGGCTTGGTGTTAACATTTTGAGATTAAACTCTCATATTAACGTTACTGCAAATAAACTAATATATCTGCTGACCAGTACTAGACTGCTTAATTAACCTTCTTGGCGTGATTTCCCTTACAACCCACACCAGACTAATATAACAACACATCTGAAAGAGATTTAATTATATTTTGCCGGCGAAGCAGCAGGTTTAATGAACATTGCTAAGAAACTCGGCCTTAACACTGGAAATAAAGATACATGAAGTCTCGTCAGGTTCATTTATGATAAAATATTCACTGTTGGTCTCCTCTTTTGTTAAGGTAATGATGTAGTGTTAAGAGGCACGTAAGTCTTCTATTAACCATGAATTAAGGAAAGAACCTGGACTTCACCTTACTAAACAGACAAATGCGAGAGTAATTATGCACATGGTAGATTATAGTGGAAAATAAACCTATTAGAAGATGCTATTGTCTCCTGTTTATTTTCCATGGATTACCTTTCAGCTTATTGTTATTGTAAGTACATAAAAGTGTGACTCGTAATTGGGGAGGCAAGAAAGGATTAACAGAGTGTATGGAGAGAGAAAGAAAACGAAAAATTCCAAAAACTGTAGTAGGTGAAAGACGAGGAAGTAAATAATGGTCTGTAAACTGCATGATGATGATAATGGAACAAGGGTAATAATGAATAGAAGAGTAACGGAGCGCAGGAATGGTGTAGATTCGATAATGTGAATAGATTACGTAGTAAATCTTGCAAGTAGAGCATCTCGTACCTGCTAGACACCTGAGTCTGGAAACTGTACGAGGCACAAGTACACTCTTCCCTCTTGTTGGACTGGCAAGCAGATTACTGGGATTTATATCAAGAAGGATAAGCAACAGAAGTCCAAACGTTATACTACAGCTCTACATATTATTAGTAAGGCCTTAGATAATGCAGCTCACGTTTGGTCTCCATGCTACAGAAAACATTCAGAGAAGAATGACAAAATCCATTGCACAAGAAATCTTACATATGAAGAAAGAATGAAACCCCTTAATATACTTTCTCTTGTAAGACGAAGAATGATGGGAGACAAGACTGAAGTGCATGAATACAAAATGGACATAAAACAAGGAGATATTGTTACAAAATGCGACAGCTGTAAAGAACAGATATCTCCAGGGATTTCTAGGTCAACTTCTTGATCCCTCTCTAGTGTCTAGCCTATTTCTGGTTTTATAGCAGTTTGTCAAATAATATTCTAGTCTAGTTATCCTTTAAAGTTAATAGGCTTTTCAGTAGCACTTTAGTATTGCATCTGAATGAGTATAAACTCACTACATAAAATTTGAAATCTTTAATAACAAAGGTGTCTAAGTGGTAATAAACAGTTAATATATTTGATAAAATGAAGGAGATAAGTTCCCACACTACTGTTGCAATATATCATTGTATACTTACATAATATAGTTGGTGTACTAGCCTCCACTAGCAGTATATATAATATTGTAACCATGAACGAGTGGTATTTAATTGATAACAACACTGCGACTAGCCGGGGGATCGAATCCGTGTTGTTTTAGCCCACACGGTGACTGAAAATTCACGATGCTCTAACCCACTGGCCAATACAGTTCTACAAGAATCACGCGCCCAGCAGAGCTAGGTCTTATACCGTGAACCGAGGACATACGATGGTGTGGGTGCTTCAGAGCTAATTTCATTTTACTCCCCGTTTGGTGTACTAGCCTCTACAAGCAGTATATATAGCATTGTAACCACGAACGAGTAGTATTTAATCAACAACTCTACCACTAGCCAAGGGATCGAACCCGTGTTGTTTTAGGCCGCCTCATGGTGAGAGAAAATTCACGATGCTTTAACGCACTGGACCTTACAAACCTACAAGAATCACGTACCCAGGAGAGCTAGTTGTTACACCGTGATCCGAGGACATACGATGGTGCGAGTGCCTAAAACAACACGAGTTTGATCCCCCGGCTAGTTGCAGTGTTGTTATTGATTAAATACTGCTCCTTCGAGGACACAGTGGTGAAGGTGCCTCCCCAAACGGGGAGTGGAATGAAATTAGCTCAGAGGCAACCACACCACAGTATGTGCAGTCTATAATATATATATATATATATATATATATATATATATATATATATATATATATATATGTGTGTGTGTGTGTGTGTGTGTGTTTTGTGTGTGTGTGTGTGTGTGTGTGTGTGTGTGTGTGTGTGTGTGTGTGTGTGTGTGTGTGTGTGTCGTGCGGAATATGTAAAACTGGTCAATTAGCAAGAACTCATTTAAAATTAAGTCCTTTCTTAAATTTTCTCTTTTACGTTTAAGGATATATTTTTTTCATTAACGTTGATGTAAAGATTTATAATTTTGCACCAAAAGAATCTTAGAAAACTTACGTAACCTTATTGTAACAAGAACAATTTATTTTAGCCTAACCCAACTAAATATATTTTAGATTTCTTGACAGTAATTTAATACTGAACAAACACAGTGAAATATATTTTTTTCGTTAGGTTCATAATGATTTTGGCGAAATTATTGCATACACAAATTTTCGCTTGTCCTATATGGCAAGATGAGCGTTGCTATTTAAGCCAAGATCGCAAGTTCTGCCTATTCGGCACGACATATATATTATTATTTTATTTATTATCACACTGGCCGATTCCCACCAAGGCAGGGTGGCCCGAAAAAGAAAAACTTTCACCATCATTCACTCCATCACTGTCTTGCCAGAAGGGTGCTTTACATTACAGTTTTTAAACTGCAACATTAACACCCCTCCTTCAGAGTGCAGGCACTGTACTTCCCATCTCCAGGACTCAAGTCCGGCCTGCCGGTTTCCCTGAACCCCTTCATAAATGTTACTTTGCTCACACTCCAACAGCACGTCAAGTATTTGTAGATGAATGGTTCAGAGAACCGACATGTTGATAAATTAGACACAAGTGCAACTCTTGGGTATCTTTATTGAGGAAACGTTTCGCCACACAGTGGCTTCATCAGTCCATACAAAGGAGAATCTTGAAGAACAGGAGGAGAATGAGGTAATCAGTCCCTCAACCTTGAGTCGATGTGGTCAGTCCATCAATCTTGAATAGAATACGGCATACGTGCTGAGAAGGAGCTTTTAAACCGTTGGCAGGAGAGGTGCAGCAGTCATAGGTGGTGTAACATTTGTTAGGTACGACACATATGCAACAGTTAGGTATCTTTACGTTTCGCCTACACAGTAGGCTTCTTCAGTCGAGTACAGAAAAGTTGATAGAAGCAGAAGATACTTGAAGACGATGTAATCAGTCCATCACCCTTAAAGTTTTGAGGTGGTCAGTCCCTCAGTCTGGAGAAGAGCATTGTTCCATAGTATGAAACAATAGGAGAGAAGTGAAGGAGGAGCCTTTATGCGCCAGGAGGTGGACGTGGGCACTAAAAGGGTAAGACGCAGATGTTGGGAGGTGGCCCCTCTCAAACCCAGCCGTTCCAGTAGGGTTGTCGAATTTGATTGGGGGTCTGTCCCAAGATACCTTGTGTTGCAGTGTCTGACAGATTGAACAAAAAATGGTATAAAATACCAAAAGGGTTGTTAGGTAAGACACTATGAAACAGTTGCAACTTTTTTGCTATGTTTTTATATTTTAATTTATTTTTTTAATATTTTATATATTATATATATTTATATATTATTTATATAATATTTATATATATAAAATTTTTAAAAATTTTTAAGCCCTTTCTAAAAATTTTCTCTAATACTTTTAAAGATATATTTTTTTTTTAATGTTGATGTAAAAATTTTAATTTTTTCACCAAAAGGAACTTAGAAAATTTACCCAATCTTATTATAACAAGCGCAATTTATTTTAGCCTAAACCCCAAAAAAAAATATTTTTATTTGTTTTCAGTAATTTAAATAAAAAACGCAGTGAAATTTAAATTTTTTTCGTTGGTTCAGAATGATTTTGGCGAAATTATTGCATACACAAGATCGCAAGTTCTGCCTATTCGGCCCGGAATTATATATATTTAAAAATATATATATTATATAATATATATTTAATATTAATATATATATATATAATGTTATATTAATATATTATATTTTTATATAATTTTTATATTATAATGTATTTAATAATATATATATATATAATAATATATAAGGTAGTAGGTTGGTAGACAGCAACCACCCCGGGAAGTACACCGTCCCGCCAGTGCTTGAAACAAAAAACCCGAACTGTTTTGCATGATGGGGGATTGTGGTTTCTTTTTCTGTTCATAAACACGCTAAGATAAAAAGGGATATCTTGCTACTCCTCTTACACTTTTGGGCACACTTCATAGAACCCCAAAAATTTTTTTATATTAAAACATACATCTGGTTTTTCTCCTTTTTTTTTAAAAACTCTTGTTCTTTTTATTTTTCTATTGTCCATGGGGGAATTTGGGGAAACTTTCCCCGTAACCCTGCGTGCGTATGAGGCGACTAAATGCCGGGAGCAATGGGTGTAACCCCTTTCCCGTTACAATTATAAAAAAGAGAAGAAGAAAAAAATTTATAAAACTGGGTTCTTAAATGTGCGTGGGGGTAGTGCGGATGACAAGAAACAAGATTGCGATGTTATAATGAAAAAAAGTTGGATGTCCCGGCCCCAAGCGAAACAAAACTGAGGGGGGAGGAGAGTTTCAGTGGGGGGAAAAAATGGGGTTTAAAACTGGAGTATCTGAGGGTTAGGAAAGGAAGGGGGTAGCAGTAATGTTAAATGACAGTTATGGAGGAGAAAAGAGAATATGAAATGTGTAAATTCAAGAATTATGGGATTAAAGTAAAGGTTTGGGTGCGAGAAATGGGGCATAATAAGCGGTATGCACCTGGAGAAAAGAGGGAAAGCAGAGGAGAAGAAGAGATTTTTTGGGGGATGTTAAGTGAAGTATAGGAGCCTTTGAACCCAAATGAGAGGTAATTGTGGTAGGGGACTTGAATGCAAAGTAGGAGAAAATTTTGAGAGGGTGTGGTAGGTAAGTTTGGGGGGCCAGGTGTAAATGATAAAGGGAGCCTTTGATTGAACTTTGTATAGAAAGGGGTTTAGTTATAGGTAATACATATTTTAAGAAAAAGAGGATAAATAAGTATACACGATATGATGTAGGGCGAAATGACAGTAGTTTGTTGGATTATGTATTGGTAGATAAAAGACTGTTGAGTAGACTTCAGGATGTACATGTTTATAGAGGGGCCACAGATATATCAGATCACTTTCTAGTTGTAGCTACACTGAGAGTAAAAGGTAGATGGGATACAAGGAGAATAGAAGCATCAGGGAAGAGAGAGGTAAAGGTTTATAAACTAAAAGAGGAGGCAGTTAGGGTAAGATATAAACAGCTATTGGAGGATAGATGGGCTAATGAGAGCATAGGCAATGGGGTCGAAGAGGTATGGGGTAGGTTTAAAAATGTAGTGTTAGAGTGTTCAGCAGAAGTTTGTGGTTACAGGAAAGTGGGTGCAGGAGGGAAGAGGAGCGATTGGTGGAATGATGATGTAAAGAGAGTAGTAAGGGAGAAAAAGTTAGCATATGAGAAGTTTTTACAAAGTAGAAGTGATGCAAGGAGGGAAGAGTATATGGAGAAAAAGAGAGAGGTTAAGAGAGTGGTGAAGTAATGTAAAAAGAGAGCAAATGAGAGAGTGGGTGAGATGTTATCAACAAATTTTGTTGAAAATAAGAAAAAGTTTTGGAGTGAGATTAACAAGTTAAGGAAGCCTAGAGAACAAATGGATTTGTCAGTTAAAAATAGGAGAGGAGAGTTATTAAATGGAGAGTTAGAGGTATTGGGAAGATGGAGGGAATATTTTGAGGAATTGTTAAATGTTTTTGAAAATAGGGAAGCTGTGATTTCGTGTATAGGGCAAGGAGGAAAAACATCTTGTAGGAGTGAGGAAGAGCCAGTTGTAAGTGTGGGGGAAGTTCGTGAGGCAGTAGGTAAAATGAAAGGGGGTAACGCAGCCGGGATTGATGGGATAAAGACAGAAATGTTAAAAGCAGGTGGGGATATAGTTTTGGAGTGGTTGGTGCAATTATTTAATAAATGTATGGAAGAGGGTAAGGTACCTAGGGATTGGCAGAGAGCATGCATAGTTCCTTTGTATAAAGGCAAAGGGGACGAAAGAGAGTGCAAAAATTATAGGGGGATAAGTCTGTTGAGTATACCTGGTAAAGTGTATGG
Organism: Cherax quadricarinatus; assembly: GCF_026875155.1. Taxonomy (NCBI): domain Eukaryota; kingdom Metazoa; phylum Arthropoda; class Malacostraca; order Decapoda; family Parastacidae; genus Cherax; species Cherax quadricarinatus. Next base: position 18,151,706 of record NC_069404.1, read on the forward strand.
TAGAGTTTATTATTGAAAGAATTAAGAGTAAGACGGAGAATAGGATAGCAGATGAACAAGGAGGCTTTAGGAAGGGTAGGGGGTGTGTGGACCAGGTGTTTACAGTGAAACATATAAATGAACAGTATTTAGATAAGGCTAAAGAGGTCTTTGTGGCATTTATGGATTTGGAAAAGGCGTATGACAGGGTGATAGGGGGGCAATGTGGCAGATGTTTGCTGGTGTATGGTGTAGGAGGTAGGTTACTGAAAGCAGTGAAGAGTTTTTACGAGGATAGTGAGGCTCAAGTTAGAGTATGTAGGAAAGAGGGAAATTATTTCCCAGGAAAAGTAGGCCTTAGACAAGGATGTGTGATGTCACCGTGGTTGTTTAATATATTTATAGATGGGGTTGTAAGAGAAGTAAATGCGAGGGTCTTGACAAGAGGTGTGGAGTTAAAAGATGAAGAATCACACATAAAGTGGGAGTTGTCACAGTTGCTCTTTGCTGATGACACTGTGCTCTTGGGAGATTCTGAAGAGAAGTTGCAGAGATTGGTGGATGAATTTGGTAGGGTGCGCAAAAGAAGAAAATTAAAAGTGAATACAGGAAAGAATAAGGTA
>NC_069404.1:18154807-18292307 GCF_026875155.1 Cherax quadricarinatus
GAGAAAGGAACCATAGTGAGAGGGTCAGAGAAAGGAACCATAGTGAGAGGGACAGAGAAAGGAACCATAGTGAGAGGGACAGAGAAAGGAACCATAGTGAGAGGGACAGAGAAAGGAACCATAGTGAGAGGGTCAGAGAAAGGAACCATAGTGAGAGGGTCAGAGAAAGTAACCATAGTGAGAGGGTCAGAGGAAGTAACCATAGTGAGAGGGTCAGAGAAAGTAACCATAGTGAGAGGGACAGAGAAAGGAACCATAGTGAGAGGGTCAGAGGAAGTAACCATAGTGAGAGGGACACAGAAAGGAACCATAGTGAGAGGGTCAGAGAAAGGAACCATAGTGAGAGGGTCAGAGGAAGTAACCATAGTGAGAGGGTCAGAGAAAGTAACCATAGTGAGAGGGACAGAGAAAGGAACCATAGTGAGAGGGACAGAGGAAGTAACCATAGTGAGAGGGTCAGAGAAAGTAACCATAGTGAGAGGGACAGAGAAAGTAACCATAGTGAGAGGGTCAGAGAAAGGAACCATAGTGAGAGGGACAGAGGAAGTAACCATAGTGAGAGGGACAGAGAAAGGAACCATAGTGAGAGGGTCAGAGAAAGGAACCATAGTGAGAGGGGTCAGAGAAAGGAACCATAGTGAGAGGGTCAGAGAAAGGAACCATAGTGAGAGGGACAGAGAAAGGAACCATAGTGAGAGGGTCAGAGAAAGGAACCATAGTGAGAGGGTCAGAGAAAGTAACCATAGTGAGAGGGTCAGAGGAAGTAACCATAGTGAGAGGGTCAGAGAAAGTAACCATAGTGAGAGGGACAGAGAAAGGAACCATAGTGAGAGGGTCAGAGGAAGTAACCATAGTGAGAGGGTCAGAGAAAGTAACCATAGTGAGAGGGACAGAGAAAGGAACCATAGTGAGAGGTCAGAGAAAGGAACCATAGTGAGAGGTCAGAGAAAGGAACCATAGTGAGAGGGACAGAGGAAGTAACATAGTGAGAGGGTCAGAGAAAGTAACCATAGTGAGAGGGTCAGAGAAAGGAACCATAGTGAGAGGGTCAGAGAAAGTAACCATAGTGAGAGGGTCAGAGAAAAGAACCATAGTAGAGAGGGACAGAGGAAGTAACCATAGTGAGAGGGTCAGAGAAAGTAACCATAGTGAGAGGGATAGAGAAAGGAACCATAGTGAGAGGGTCAGAGAAAGGAACCATAGTGAGAGGGTCAGAAAAAGGAACCATAGTGAGAGGGACAGAGAAAGGAACCATAGTGAGAGGGTCAGAGAAAGGAACCATAGTGAGAGGGTCAGAGAAAAGTAACCATAGTGAGAGGGTCAGAGGAAGTAACCATAGTGAGAGGTCAGAGAAAGTAACCATAGTGAGAGGGACAGAGAAAGGAACCATAGTGAGAGGGTCAGAGGAAGTAACCATAGTGAGAGGGTCAGAGAAAGTAACCATAGTGAGAGGGACAGAGAAAGGAACCATAGTGAGAGGGTCAGAGAAAGGAACCATAGTGAGAGGGTCAGAGAAAGGAACCATAGTGAGAGGGACAGAGAAAGGAACCATAGTGAGAGGGCAGAGAAAGGAACCATAGTGAGAGGGTCAGAGAAAGTAACCATAGTGAGAGGGTCAGAGGAAGTAACCATAGTGAGAGGGTCAGAGAAAGTAACCATATGAGAGGGACAGAGAAAGGAACCATAGTGAGAGGGTCAGAGAAAGGAACCATAGTGAGAGGGTCAGAGAAAGGAACCATAGTGAGAGGGTCAGAGGAGGTAACCATAGTGAGAGGGTCAGAGAAAGTAACCATAGTGAGAGGGACAGAGAAAGGAACCATAGTGAGAGGGTCAGAGAAAGGAACCATAGTGAGAGGGTCAGAGAAAGGAACCATAGTGAGAGGGACAGAGAAAGGAACCATAGTGAGAGGGTCAGAGAAAGGAACCATAGTGAGAGGGTCAGAGAAAGTAACCATAGTGAGAGGGACAGAGAAAGTAACCATAGTGAGAGGGACAGAGAAAGGAACCATAGTGAGAGGGTCAGAGAAAGGAACCATAGTGAGAGGGACAGAGGAAGTAACCATAGTGAGAGGGACAGAGAAAGGAACCATAGTGAGAGGGTCAGAGAAAGGAACCATAGTGAGAGGGACAGAGAAAGTAACCATAGTGAGAGGGTCAGAGAAATGAACAATAGTGAGAGGGACAGAGAAAGGAACCATAGTGAGAGGGTCAGAGAAAGAAACCATAGTGAGAGGGTCAGAGGAAGTAACCATAGTGAGAGGGTCAGAGAAAGGAACCATAGTGAGAGGGACAGAGAAAGGAACAATAGTGAGAGGGTCAGAGAAAGGAACCATAGTGAGAGGGTCAGAGAAAGGAACCATAGGGAGAGGGTCAGAGAAAGGAACCACAGTGAGAGGGTCAGAGAAAGGAACCACAGTGAGAGGGTCAGAGAAAGGAACCATAGTGAGAGGGTCAGAGAAAGGAACCATAGTGAGAGGGTCAGAGAAAGGAACCATAGTAGAGGGTCAGAGAAAGGAACCATAGTGAGAGGGTCAGAGAAAGGAACCACAGTGAGAGGGTCAGAGAAAGGAACCACAGTGAGAGGGTCAGAGAAGGAACCACAGTGAGAGGGTCAGAGAAAGGAACCACAGTGAGAGGGTCAGAGAAAGGAACCATAGTGAGAGGGTCAGAGAAAGGAACCATTAGTGAGAGGGTCAGAGAAAGGAACCATAGTGAGAGGTCAGAGAAAGGAACCATAGTGAGAGGGTCAGAGAAAGGAACCATAGTGAGAGGGTCAGAGAAAGGAACCATAGTGAGAGGGTCAGAGAAAGGAACCATAGTGAGAGGGTCAGAGAAGGAACCACAGTGAGAGGGTCAGAGAAAGGAACCACAGTGAGAGGGTCAGAGAAAGGAACCATAGTGAGAGGGTCAGAGAAAGGAACCATAGTGAGAGGGTCAGAGAAAGGAACCATAGTGAGAGGGTCAGAGAAAGGAACCATAGTGAGAGGGTCAGAGAAAGGAACCATAGTGAGAGGGTCAGAGAGAGGAACCATAGTGAGAGGGTCAGAGAAAGGAACCATAGTGAGAGGGTCAGAGAAAGGAACCATAGTGAGAGGGTCAGAGAAAGGAACCATAGTGAGAGGTCAGAGAAAGGAACCATAGTGAGAGGGACAGAGGAAGTAACCATAGTGAGAGGGTCAGAGAAAGGAACCATAGTGAGAGGGTCAGAGAAAGGAACCATAGTGAGAGGGTCAGAGAAAGGAACCATAGTGAGAGGGTCAGAGAAAGTAACCATAGTGAGAGGGACAGAGAAAGGAACCATAGTGAGAGGGTCAGAGAAGTAACCATAGTGAGAGGGTCAGAGAAAGTAACCATAGTGAGAGGGACAGAGAAAGGAACCATAGTGAGAGGGTCAGAGAAAGGAACCATAGTGAGAGGGTCAGAGAAAGAACCATAGTGAGAGGGACAGAGAAAGGAACCATAGTGAGAGGGTCAGAGAAAGGAACCATAGTGAGAGGGTCAGAGAAAGGAACCATAGTGAGAGGGTCAGAGAAAGGAACCATAGTGGAGGGGTCAGAGAAAGGAACCATAGTGAGAGGGTCAGAGAAAGGAACCATAGTGAGAGGGACAGAGAAAGGAACCATAGTGAGAGGGTCAGAGAAAGGAACCATAGTGAGAGGGTCAGAGAAAGGAACCATAGTGAGAGGGACAGAGAAAGGAACCATAGTGAGAGGGTCAGAGAAAGGAACCATAGTGAGAGGGTCAGAGAAAGGAACCATAGTGAGAGGGTCAGAGAAAGGAACCATAGTGAGAGGGTCAGAGAAAGGAACCATAGTGAGAGGGTCAGAGAAAGGAACCATAGTGAGAGGGACAGAGGAAGTAACCATAGTGAGAGGGTCAGAGAAAGGACCCATAGTGAGAGGGTCAGAGAAAGGAACCATAGTGAGAGGGTCAGAGAAAGTAACCATAGTGAGAGGGACAGAGAAAGGAACCATAGTGAGAGGGTCAGAGGAAGTAACCATAGTGAGAGGGTCAGAGAAAGTAACCATAGTGAGAGGGACAGAGAAAGGAACCATAGTGAGAGGGTCAGAGAAAGGAACCATAGTGAGAGGGTCAGAGAAAGGAACCATAGTGAGAGGGACAGAGAAAGGAACCATAGTGAGAGGGTCAGAGAAAGGAACCATAGTGAGAGGGTCAGAGAAAGTAACCATAGTGAGAGGGTCAGAGGAAGTAACCATAGTGAGAGGGTCAGAGAAAGTAACCATAGTGAGAGGGACAGAGAAAGGAACCATAGTGAGAGGGTCAGAGAAAGGAACCATAGTGAGAGGGTCAGAGAAGTAACCATAGTGAGAGGGTCGAGAAAGTAACCATAGTGAGAGGGACAGAGAAAGGAACCATAGTGAGAGGTCAGAGAAAGGAACCATAGTGAGAGGGTCAGAGAAAGGAACCATAGTGAGAGGGACAGAGAAAGGAACCATAGTGAGAGGGTCAGAGAAAGGAACCATAGTGAGAGGGTCAGAGAAAGTAACCATAGTGAGAGGGTCAGAGAAAGGAACCATAGTGAGAGGGACAGAGAAAGTAACCATAGTGAGAGGGACAGAGAAAGGAACCATAGTGAGAGGGTCAGAGAAAGGAACCATAGTGAGAGGGACAGAGGAAGTAACCATAGTGAGAGGGACAGAGAAAGGAACCATAGTGAGAGGGTCAGAGAAAGGAACCATAGTGAGAGGGACAGAGAAAGTAACCATAGTGAGAGGGTCAAGAAATGAACATAGTGAGAGGGACAGAGAAAGGAACCATAGTGAGAGGGTCAGAGAAAGGAACCATAGTGAGAGGGACAGAGAAAGGAACCATGGTGAGAGGGTCAGAGAAAGGAACCATAGTGAGAGGGTCAGAGAAAGGAACCATAGTGAGAGGGTCAGAGAAAGGAACCATAGTGAGAGGGTCAGAGAAAGGAACCACAGTGAGAGGGTCAGAGAAAGGAACCATAGTGAGAGGGTCAGAGAAAGGAACCATAGTGAGAGGGTCAGAGAAAGGAACCATAGTGAGAGGGACAGAGGAAGTAACCATAGTGAGAGGGTCAGAGAAAGTAACCATAGTGAGAGGGTCAGAGAAAGGAACCATAGTGAGAGGGTCAGAGAAAGTAACCATAGTGAGAGGGTCAGAGAAAGTAACCATAGTGAGAGGGACAGAGAAAGGAACCATAGTGAGAGGGACAGAGGAAGTAACCATAGTGAGAGGGTCAGAGAAAGTAACCATAGTGAGAGGGACAGAGAAAGTAACCATAGTGAGAGGGTCAGAGAAAGGAACCATAGTGAGAGGACAGAGGAAGTAACCATAGTGAGAGGGTCAGAGAAAGTAACCATAGTGAGAGGGACAGAGAAAGGAACCATAGTGAGAGGGTCAGAGAAAGGAACCATAGTGAGAGGGTCAGAGAAAGTAACCATAGTGAGAGGGCCAGAGGAAGTAACCATAGTGAGAGGGTCAGAGAAAGTAACCATAGTGAGAGGGACAGAGAAAGGAACCATAGTGAGAGGGTCAGAGGAAGTAACCATAGTGAGAGGGTCAGAGAAAGTAACCATAGTGAGAGGGACAGAGAAAGGAACCATAGTGAGAGGGTCAGAGAAAGGAACCATAGTGAGAGGGTCAGAGAAAGGAACCATAGTGAGAGGGTCAGAGAAAGGAACCATAGTGAGAGGGACAGAGGAAGTAACCATAGTGAGAGGGTCAGAGAAAAAGTAACCATAGTGAGAGGGTCAGAGGAAAGGAACCATAGTGAGAGGGTCAGAGAAAGTAACCATAGTGAGAGGGTCAGAGAAGGAACCGTAGTGAGAGGGTCAGAGAAAGGAACCATAGTGAGAGGGTCAGAGAAAGGAACCATAGTGAGAGGGACAGAGGAAGTAACCATAGTGAGAGGGTCAGAGAAAGTAACCATAGTGAGAGGGTCAGAGAAAGGAACCATAGTGAGAGGGTCAGAGAAAGTAACCATAGTGAGAGGGTCAGAGAAAGGAACCATAGTGAGAGGGACAGAGGAAGTAACCATAGTGAGAGGGTCAGAGAAAGTAACCATAGTGAGAGGGATAGAGAAAGGAACCATAGTGAGAGGGTCAGAGAAAGGAACCATAGTGAGAGGGTCAGAGAAAGGAACCGTAGTGAGAGGGACTGAGAAAGGAACCATAGTGAGAGGGTCAGAGAAAGGAACCATAGTGAGAGGGTCAGAGAAAGTAACCATAGTGAGAGGGTCAGAGGAAGTAACCATAGTGAGAGGGTCAGAGAAAGTAACCATAGTGAGAGGGACAGAGAAAGGAACCATAGTGAGAGGGTCAGAGGAAGTAACCATAGTGAGAGGGTCAGAGAAAGTAACCATAGTGAGAGGGACAGAGAAAGGAACCCATAGTGAGAGGGTCAGAGAAAGGAACCAAAGTGAGAGGGTCAGAGAAAGGAACCATAGTGAGAGGGACAGAGAAAGGAACCATAGTGAGAGGGTCAGAGAAAGGAACCATAGTGAGAGGGTCAGAGAAAGTATCCATAGTGAGAGGGTCAGAGGAAGTAACCATAGTGAGAGGGTCAGAGAAAGTAACCATAGTGAGAGGGACAGAGAAAGGAACCATAGTGAGAGGGTCAGAGAAAGGAACCATAGTGAGAGGGTCAGAGAAAGGAACCATAGTGAGAGGGTCAGAGGAGGTAACCATAGTGAGAGGGTCAGAGAAAGTAACCATAGTGAGAGGGACAGAGAAAGGAACCATAGTGAGAGGGTCAGAGAAAGGAACCATAGTGAGAGGGTCAGAGAAAGGAACCATAGTGAGAGGGACAGAGAAAGGAACCATAGTGAGAGGGTCAGAGAAAGGAACCATAGTGAGAGGGTCAGAGAAAGTAACCATAGTGAGAGGGTCAGAGAAAGGAACCATAGTGAGAGGGACAGAGAAAGTAACCATAGTGAGAGGGCAGAGAAAGGAACCATAGTGAGAGGGTCAGAGAAAGGAACCATAGTGAGAGGGACAGAGAAGTAAACCATAGTGAGAGGGACAGAGAAAGGAACCATAGTGAGAGGGTCAGAGAAAGGAACCATAGTGAGAGGGACAGAGAAAGTAACCATAGTGAGAGGGTCAGAGAAATGAACAATAGTGAGAGGGACAGAGAAAGGAACCATAGTGAGAGGGTCAGAGAAAGGAACCATAGTGAGAGGGTCAGAGGAAGTAACCATAGTGAGAGGGTCAGAGAAAGGAACCATAGTGAGAGGGACAGAGAAAGGAACCATAGTGAGAGGTCAGAGAAAGGAACCATAGTGAGAGGGTCAGAGAAAGGAACCATAGTGAGAGGGTCAGAGAAAGGAACCACAGTGAGAGGGTCAGAGAAAGGAACCACAGTGAGAGGGTCAGAGAAAGGAACCATAGTGAGAGGGTCAGAGAAAGGACCATAGTGAGGGGTCAGAGAAAGGAACCATAGTGAGAGGGTCAGAGAAAGGAACCATAGTGAGAGGGTCAGAGAAAGGAACCACAGTGAGAGGGTCAGAGAAAGGAACCACAGTGAGAGGGTCAGAGAAAGGAACCACAGTGAGAGGGTCAGAGAAAGGAACCACATGAGAGGGTCAGAGAAAGGAACCATAGTGAGAGGGTCAGAGAAAGGAACCATAGTGAGAGGGTCAGAGAAAGGAACCATAGTGAGAGGGTCAGAGAAAGGAACCATAGTGAGAGGGTCAGAGAAAGGAACCATAGTGAGAGGGTCAGAGAAAGGAACCATAGTGAGAGGGTCAGAGAAAGGAACCATAGTGAGAGGGTCAGAGAAAGGAACCATAGTGAGAGGGTCAGAGAAAGGAACCACAGTGAGAGGGTCAGAGAAAGGAACCACAGTGAGAGGGTCAGAGAAAGGAACCATAGTGAGAGGGTCAGAGAAAGGAACCATAGTGAGAGGGTCAGAGAAAGGAACCATAGTGAGAGGGTCAGAGAAAGGAACCATAGTGAGAGGGTCAGAGAAAGGAAACCATAGTGAGAGGGTCAGAGAAAGGAACCATAGTGAGAGGGTCAGAGAAAGGAACCATAGTGAGAGGGTCAGAGAAAGGAACCATAGTGAGAGGGTCAGAGAAAGGAACCATAGTGAGAGGGTCAGAGAAAGGAACCATAGTGAGAGGGTCAGAGAAAGGAACCATAGTTAGAGGGACAGAGGAAGTAACCATAGTGAGAGGGTCAGAGAAAGGAACCATAGTGAGAGGGTCAGAGAAAGGAACCATAGTGAGAGGGTCAGAGAAAGTAACCATAGTGAGAGGGACAGAGAAAGGAACCATAGTGAGAGGGTCAGAGGAAGTAACCATAGTGAGAGGGTCAGAGAAAGTAACCATAGTGAGAGGGACAGAGAAAGGAACCATAGTGAGAGGGTCAGAGAAAGGAACCATAGTGAGAGGGTCAGAGAAAGGAACCATAGTGAGAGGGACAGAGAAAGGAACCATAGTGAGAGGGTCAGAGAAAGGAACCATAGTTGAGAGGTCAGAGAAAGGAACCATAGTGAGAGGGTCAGAGAAAGGAACCATAGTGAGAGGGTCAGAGAAAGGAACCATAGTGAGAGGGTCAGAGAAAGGAACCATAGTGAGAGGGACAGAGAAAGGAACCATAGTGAGAGGGTCAGAGAAAGGAACCATAGTGAGAGGGTCAGAGAAAGGAACCATAGTGAGAGGGACAGAGAAAGGAACCATAGTGAGAGGGTCAGAGAAAGGAACCATAGTGAGGGGTCAGAGAAAGGAACCATAGTGAGAGGGTCAGAGAAAGGAACCAATAGTGAGAGGGTCAGAGAAAGGAACCATAGTGAGAGGGTCAGAGAAAGGAACCATAGTGAGAGGGACAGAGGAAGTAACCATAGTGAGAGGGTGAGAGAAAGGAACCATAGTGAGAGGGTCAGAGAAAGGAACCATAGTGAGAGGGTCAGAGAAAGTAACCATAGTGAGAGGGACAGAGAAAGAACCATAGTGAGAGGGTCAGAGGAAGTAACCATAGTGAGAGGGTCAGAGAAAGTAACCATAGTGAGAGGGACAGAGAAAGGAACCATAGTGAGAGGGTCAGAGAAAGGAACCATAGTGAGAGGGTCAGAGAAAGGAACCATAGTGAGAGGGACAGAGAAAGGAACCATAGTGAGAGGGTCAGAGAAAGGAACCATAGTGAGAGGGTCAGAGAAAGTAACCATAGTGAGAGGGTCAGAGGGAAGTACCATAGTGAGAGGGTCAGAGAAAGTAACCATAGTGAGAGGGACAGAGAAAGGAACCATAGTGAGAGGGTCAGAGAAAGGAACCATAGTGAGAGGGTCAGAGGAAGTAACCATAGTGAGAGGGTCAGAGAAAGTAACCATAGTGAGAGGGACAGAGAAAGGAACCATAGTGAGAGGGTCAGAGAAAGGAACCATAGTGAGAGGGTCAGAGAAAGGAACCATAGTGAGAGGGACAGAGAAAGGAACCATAGTGAGAGGGTCAGAGAAAGGAACCATAGTGAGAGGTCAGAGAAAGTAACCATAGTGAGAGGTCAGAGAAAGGAACCATAGTGAGAGGGACAGAGAAAGTAACCATAGTGAGAGGGACAGAGAAAGGAACCATAGTGAGAGGGTCAGAGAAAGGAACCATAGTGAGAGGGACAGAGGAAGTAACCATAGTGAGAGGGACAGAGAAAGGAACCATAGTGAGAGGGTCAGAGAAAGGAACCATAGTGAGAGGGACAGAGAAAGTAACCATAGTGAGAGGGTCAGAGAAATGAACCATAGTGAGAGGGACAGAGAAAGGAACCATAGTGAGAGGGTCAGAGAAAGGAACCATAGTGAGAGGGTCAGAGGAAGTAACCATAGTGAGAGGGTCAGAGAAAGGAACCATAGTGAGAGGGACAGAGGAAGTAACCATAGTGAGAGGGTCAGAGAAAGGAACCATAGTGAGAGGGACAGAGAAAGGAACCATAGTGAGAGAGTCAGAGAAAGGAACCATAGTGAGAGGGTCAGAGAAAGGAACCACAGTGAGAGGGTCAGAGAAAGAAACCACAGTGAGAGGGTCAGAGAAAGGAACCATAGTGAGAGGGTCAGAGAAAGGAACCATAGTGAGAGGGTCAGAGAAAGGAACCATAGTGAGAGGGTAGAGAAAGGAACCATAGTGAGAGGGTCAGAGGAAGTAACCATAGTGAGAGGGTCAGAGAAAGGAACCATAGTGAGAGGGTCAGAGAAAGGAACCATTGTGAGAGGGTCAGAGAAAGGAACCATAGTGAGAGGGTCAGAGAAAGGAAAACCCTAGTGAGAGGGTCAGAGAAAGGAACCATAGTGAGAGGGTCAGAGAAAGGAACCATAGTGAGAGGGTCAGAGAAAGGAACCATAGTGAGAGGGTCAGAGAAAGGAACCATAGTGAGAGGGTCAGAGAAAGGAACCACAGTGAGAGGGACAGAGGAAGGAATCATAGTTAGAGGGACAGAGGAAGGAACCACAGTGAGAGGGACAGAGGAAGGAATCATAGTGAGAGGGACAGAGGAAGGAACCACAGTGAGAGGGACAGAGGAAGGAATCATAGTGAGAGGGACAGAGGAAGTAACCATAGTGAGAGGGACAGAGAAAGGAACCATAGTGAGAGGGACAGAGAATGGAACCATAGTGAGAGGGACAGAGAAAGGAACCATAGTGAGAGGGACAGAGAAAGGAACCATAGTGAGAGGGACAGAGAAAGGAACCATAGTGAGAGGGACAGAGAAAGGATCCATAGTGAGAGGGTCAGAGAAAGGAACCATAGTGAGAGGGACAGAGGAAGGAATCATAGTGTGATGGACAGAGAAAGGAATCATAGTGAGAGGGACAGAGGAAGGAACCATAGTGAGAGGGACAGAGAAAGGAACCATAGTGAGAGGGACAGAGAAAGGAACCATAGTGAGAGGGACAGAGAAAGGAACCATAGTGAGAGGACAGAGAAAGGAACCATAGTGAGAGGACAGAGAAAGGAACCATAGTGAGAGGGACAGAGAAAGGAACCATAGTGAGAGGGACAGAGAAAGGATCCATAGTGAGAGGGTCAGAGAAAGGAACCATAGTGAGAGGGACAGAGAAAGGAACCATAGTGAGAGGGTCAGAGAAAGGAACCATAGTGAGAGGGTCAGAGAAAGGAACCATAGTGAGAGGGACAGAGAAAGGAACCATAGTGAGAGGGTCAGAGAAAGGAACCATAGTGAGAGGGACAGAGAAAGGAACCATAGTGAGAGGGACAGAGAAAGGAACCATAGTGAGAGGGACAGAGGAAGGAATCACAGTGAGAGGGACAGAGGAAGGAATCACAGTGAGAGGGACAGAAGAAGGAATCACAGTGAGAGGGACAGAGGAAGGAATCACAGTGAGAGGGACAGAGGAAGTAATCACAGTGAGAGGGACAGAGGAAGAAATCACAGTGAGAGGGACAGAAGAAGTAATCACAGTGAGAGGGACAGAGGAAGTAATCACAGTGAGAGGGACAGAGGAAGGAATCACAGTGAGAGGGACAGAGGAAGTAATCACAGTGAGAGGGACAGAGGAACTATAATTGAACCAACGTTGATCAGGCCCTGATCCACCGGGAGGCCTGGTCGTGGACCGAGCCGAGGGGGCGTTGATCCCCGGAATACCCTCCAGGTAGACTCCAGGTAGTGAGTGAGAATAACGTGGGAAGTAAGCAGGTGGAAGCCTAGTGTGAAGGATAAAGAGGTTGTAGCAGTGTGTGAGAGGTTAATGGATCTTACCATAGCAAGAGGGGATCAAGCCTGGTTGCATAATGTAAGGGGGATGAGGGGTGGTAGCATATTGTGAAGAGGGGTGAGGTGTGGTAGCATAATGGGAGGGGTGGTAGCATAATGTGAGGGGTGGTAGCATTATGTGAGGGGTAGTAGCATAATGTGAGGGGGTGAGGGGTGGTAGCATAGAGTGAGGGGGTGAGGGGTGGTAGCATAGTGTGAGGGGTAGAAGAGAGGCAGCATAGTGTGAGAGGTAGAAGAGAGGCAGCATAGTGTGAGAGGAAGAAGAGAGGCAGCATAGTGTGAAGGGTAGAAGAGAGGCAACATAGTGTGAGAGGTAGAAGAGAGACAGCATAGTGTGAAGGGTAGAAGAGAGACAACATAGTGTGAGAGGTAGAAGAGAGACAGCATAGTGTGAAGGGTAGAAGAGGCAGCATAGTGTGAGGGGTAGAAGAGAAGCAGCATATTGTAAGGCAAAGAGGAGAGGCATAGCGTGAAGGGTAGAAGAGAGGCAGCATAGTGTGAGGGGTAGAAGAGAGGCAGCATAGTGCGAGGGGTAGAAGAGGCAGCATAGTGTGAGGGGTAGAAGAGAAACATCATAGTGTGAGGGGAAGAAGAGAGGCAGCATAGTGTGAGGGGAAGAAGAGAGGCAGCATAGTGTGAGGGGTAGAAGAGAAACATCATAGTGTGAGGGGTAGAAGAGAAAGATCATAGTGTGAGGGGTAGAAGAGAGGCAGCATAGTGTGAGGGGAAGAAGAGAGGCAGCATAGTGTGAGGGGTAGAAGAGAAACATCATAGTGTGAGGGGAAGAAGAGAGGCAGCATAGTGTGAGAGGAAGAAGGGAGGCAGCATAGTGTGAGGGGTAGAAGAGAAACATCATAGTGTGAGGGGAAGAAGAGAAACATCATAGTGTGAGGGGTAGAAGAGAGGCAGCATAGTGTGAGGGGAAGAAGAGAGGCAGCATAGCGTGAGGGGAAGAAGAGAGGCAGCATAGTGTGAGGGGTAGAAGAGAGGCAGCATAGTGTGAGAGGTAGAAGAGAGGCAGCATAGTGTGAGGGGTAGAAGAGAGGCAGCATAGTGTGAGGGGTAGAAGAGAGGTAGCATAGTGTGAGGGGTAGAAGAGAGGCAGCATTGTGTGAGGGGCAGAAGAGAGGCAGCATAGTGTGAGAGGTAGAAGAGAGGCAGCATAGTGTGAGTGGTAGAAGAGAGGCAGCATAGTGTGAGAGGTAGAAGAGAGGCAGCATAGTGTGAGAGGTAGAAGAGAGGCAGCATAGTGTGAGAGGTAGAAGAGAGGCAGCATAGTGTGAGAGGTAGAAGAGAGGCAGCATAGTGTGAGGGGTAGAAGAGAGGCAGCATAGTGTGAGGGGTAGAAGCAGCAGCATAGTGTGAGGGGTAGAAGAGAGGCAGCATAGTGTGAGGGGTAGAAGAGAGGCAGCATAGTGTGAGGGGTAGAAGAGAGGCAGCATAGTGTGAGGGGTAGAAGAGACAGCATAGTGTGAGGGGTAGAAGAGACAGCATAGTGTGAGGGGTAGAAGACAGGCAGCACAGTGTGAGGGGTAGAAGAGACAGCATAGTGTGAGGGGTAGAAGAGACAGCATAGTGTGAGGGGGTAGAAGACAGGCAGCACAGTGTGAAGGGTGGAAGATAAGCAGCATAGTGTGAAGGGCAGAAGATAAGCAGCATAGTGTGTGGAGCAGTAGATAAGCAGCATACCGTGAAAGGTGGGACAATAATTTTGATTATGAAGAGAAGAGGACAATGCTGGGGCTAGATAAAGGCTCCGTAATTATAGGTGAGGTGACATGAGGTGGGTGAAGTTTGGAGGATCCGGGATGTGGTAATTGTGTGTGATGTGAAGGGCCATAATTATTCTTAAAGGGGACTGAGCCATAACTGTAAATGAAGATGGTAATTTGGAAATTAACGAAGTTGTAAGATTTTTCAGATTTTGTCGCTGAAGCGGTTTATTTATTGCGTAACCATATCTATCCTGTGGACCGTAGTGGCTAGTTTATTGTGTATCCTATATCCATCCTGTGGACCGTAGTGGCTAGTTTATTGTGTACCCTATATCCATCCTGTGGACCGTAGTGGCTAGTTTATTGTGTACCCTATATCCATCCTGTGGACCGTAGTGGCTAGTTTATTGTGTACCCTATATCCATCCTGTGGACCGTAGTGGCTAGTTTGTGTACCCTATATCCATCCTGTGGACCGTAGTGGCTAGTTTATTGTGTATCCTATATCCATCCTGTGGACCGTAGTGGCTAGTTTATTGTGTATCCTATATCCATCCTGTGGACCGTAGTGGCTAGTTTATTGTGTACCCTATATCCATCCTGTGGACCGTAGTGGCTAGTTTATTGTGTACCCTATATCCATCCTGTGGACCGTAGTGGCTAGTTTATTGTGTACCCTATATCCATCCTGTGGACCGTAGTGGCTAGTTTATAGTGTACCCTATATCCATCCTGTGGACCGTAGTGGCTAGTTTATTGTGTATCCTATATCCATCCTGTGGACCGTAGTGGCTAGTTTATTGTGTACCCTATATCCATCCTGTGGACCGTAGTGGCTAGGTTATTGTATACCTTATATCCATCCTGTGGACCGTAGTGGCTAGTTTATTGTATACCTTATATCCATCCTGTGGACCGTAGTGGCTAGTTTATTGTATACCCTATATTCATCATATGGATACACAAAAGGCCTAGGAACTAGGCCCTTAAAGGGTTAACAGGAGTACCTCTCGATTTATATCTACAATTGATTTATCTGTTGCAAAGTAAATTTATTAAATTTGCTTAATATGTCTCATATCTTATTTTCACCAAAATGTTTTGACATATCATATAGGTTATTATACTATCTCTATATTCTTCGATAAGTGGGCATTTAAGCACATAGTGTTCAAGATAGTGACCACAGGGCTGGTCACATACTTTACATTTGGTTTATCATCTGTGTGTCTGCCAAACTGCCGGAAGCACACGTAGCTAAGCCTGGCTACTACAACATCAGTCAGTCTGTTCACACTGTAAGTTGCTCCATAAACATACCTACTTTAATATTATCATTGTGGGTTATAGATCTACTCAGAATTCTAACTGCATTCCTTAACATTGTTAAATTATTTACTTCTCTCCTAATAATGTTCTTAATGCTAGACGCAGATATACCAAAGTGTACGTGGAAATATACCTGGTGTAAGGGTACGTTGCCGTAGTTGCAGGTGAAGTTGAGAAGTCATAGTTATTTATTAGGAAAATCCGTTGAAGGTAAAAGCAAAGCATGGTTATAACTGACCTGCTAAGGCATAGGAAAGTTTTTCATCCACGGTTGGGGATGATGGCCCGGTCTGTGACCAGCCAACCGGCATAATCTTCAAAGGAGATTAATTTGATAAATTAGACACATGTGCAACTCTTGGGTATCTTTATTGAGGAAACGTTTCGCCACACAGTGGCTTCATCAGTCCATACAAAGGAGAATCTTGAAGAACAGGAGGACAATGAGGTAATCAGTCCCTCAACCTTGAGTCGATGTGGTCAATCCATCAATCTTGAATAGAATACGGCATACGTGCTGAGAAGGAGCTTATAAACCGTTGGCAGGAGAGGTGCAGCAGTCATAGGTCGTGTAACATTTGTACAATGTTGAAGTAGGTCGTGCCCAAGAATTAGGCAAGCGAAGAATTCCCAAGTATTAAGAACCCAAGAAGTTGCAGTGTCTGACAGGTTTGTAGATGAATGGTTCAGAGAACCGACATGTTGATAAATTAGACACATGTGCAACTCTTGGGTATCTTTATTGAGGAAACGTTTCGCCACACAGTGGCTTCATCAGTCCATACAAAGATTAATTTGAGTTAAAAGTATAAGTTTAGTTTCCACTGAAGTTAATGTTATGTGTCCTTAGTTTTGTTATAAATTTTGGCTGTGGGAAAATGTCTTCGAAAATTAAGTAATTAACTGACTTTTGTCCGAGTGAATATAATTATGTTTTAGTTCAGAAGAAAATGAATTTCGACTAAGAGAAGAGTTACGCTTTAGTGAATAAAAATAACTGAAAGTTAATACATAGACTAGAGATATGTTTCATGTGTATCAAAAAGAATTATTTATGATTATTTATTTATATGTGTAGCAAAGGGATTATGATTTATTTGTTTATTTAGATATATATTTTAAGTAAGGAACTTGGTCGAGTCTTGACTGAGAGAATAAAGCTGTGTTTTATACGAGAAAATATGGGATGAATTTTGACAACGAGAATATATCACTTATTTAAAGGAGAAAGAGCGTTGGAGTTTTGACTGCAAGACAATGTTTACATTTAAATTATGAGAAAAAGATATGAGGGGAAGTGTAGTACTGATTAAGACTTATACATGCTACTGTGGCTATAAATCAATTTCAATTTAAACTGAATAGACAGCCTGAATTTTATGGATATTTGTTTCTCTGGTCTGGGAATGGAATATAGTTCAAAGTGGAGGGAATGTAATAGGTTCTGGCAGAGTGAGAAGCCGAGAACTTCAAAATGAGTGAAAGAGGAAGTTTCTCAGTATCATTCACTTCTTGCCGAATAAGTAAAATTGGTCAATTTATGTTAATGTAAATTTAATAATTTTTTACCAAAAGAACCTTAGAAAACTTATCTAACCTTATTATAACAAGCGCAATTTAATTTAGTCTAGTCCAATTAAATATATTTTATGTAAGTTTAAAATATTTTAATAATGAACAAACACAATGAAATGTATTTTTTCGTTAGGTTCGGAATGATTTTTGCGAAATAATTGCATACAAAATTTTTGGCTTGTCTTATTCGGCAAGAAGAGCGTTGCTATTTAAGCCAGAATCGCAAAAGACCCAGGAAAATAAAAAAAATTAGTCGAAGAGCCAGAAACGAATATGCGCAGACAAGGAGGGAGGCTCAGCGACAATCCGAAAACGACGTGACATCGAAAGTCGAGTATGACCCGAAACTGTTGTATAGCCACATCAGGAAAACAACAGTACGGACCAGGTAATCAGGTTGAGGAAGGAAGGTGGGGAGCTCACGATAAACGACCGAGAAGTATGTGAGGAACTCAACATGAGATTTAAAGAAGTATTTACAGTGAAGACAGAAAGAACTTCAGGAAGTCAGAATAGGGAGGTACACCAACAAGTGCTGGATGAAATACACACAACCGAGGAGGTGAAGAAGCTGCTAAGTGAACTTAGTACCACAAAGGCACCTCTGCTGTGTGGCACATACATCGGAGACGCTGTGTGTGCCACTAACAACAATCTTCAACACATCCATTGCAACTAAGCAACTACCTGAGGTATGTAAGACGGCAAATGTAGTACCAATTTTTAAGAAAGGAGACAGACACGAGGCATTAAACTACAGACTAGTGTCACTGACATGTATAGTATGCAAAGTCATGGAGAAGATTATCAGGAGGAGAGTGGTGGAGGACCCAGAAAGGAACAAGTTTATGACAACCAGCACGATTTCAGGGAAAGGAAATCCTGTGTCACAAACCTACTGGAGTTTTATGACATGGTAACGGAAGTAAGGCATGAGTTAAAGGGGTAGGTAGATTGCATTTTCTTGGAATAGAAGAAGACATTCGACACAGTTTTACACAAGAGATTAATGCAAAAGCTAGATGATCAGATGTGCATAACAGGAAAGGCACTGCAATGGATCATAGAATACCTGACAGGGAGGCACAACGAGTCATGATACGTGACGAGGTGTCAGAGTGGGCACCTCTGACGAGCGGGGTTCCACATTGTCAGTCCTAGGATCAGTGCTGTTATTGGTATATGTTTTCAGACGATGTGTAGTTAATGAGGAGAATTAAATCGGATGAGGATTAGGCAGGACTACAAAGGGACCTGGACAGGTTGCAAGCCTGGTCCAGTAACTGGCTCCTGGAATTTAACCCCACCAAATGCAAAGTCACGAAGATCGGGAAGGACAAAGAAGACCGTAGATGGAATATAGGTTAGGTGGCCAAAGACTGCAAACCTCACTCAAGTAAAAGGATCTTTTGGTGAGTATAATACCGAGCACATCTCCTGAGGTGCACATCAACCAGATAACTGCTGTAGTATATTGGCGCCTGGCAGACCGACACCTTAGTAAGGAATCGTTCAAGTCTCTGTACATCGTGTATGTCAGGCCCATATTGGAGTATGTAGCACCAGTTTAGAGCCCACACCTTGTCAAGTACGTCAAGAAATTAGAGAAAATGCAAAGGTTTGCAACAAGACTAGTCCTGGAACTAAGGGTAATGTCCTACAAAGAAAGGTTAAGAGAAATCGGCCTGACAACACAGACGGACAGGAGGGTTATGGGAGACATGATAATGCCTTATAAAATACTGAGAGGAATTTACAAGGTGGACAAAGACAGGATGTTCCAGAGATGGGACACAGAAACAAGGGGTCACATCCCTTTGACTCAGATGAGTCAAAGGGATGTTAAGAATTATTTCTTCAGTCATAGAGTTGTCAGGAAGTGGAATACAGTGGAACCTCAAATTTCGAGCATATCGCTTATAGAGCTCTTTGAAAATAGAACCCTTTTTTCGAACCAACTTTGTCCCTATTATCGAACTCGCCCCTATTTTCGAACCGCTGGGTACCGGACCTGTCCGGAAGCCCGCTCTGTCTGCGTCCCCACGCAGGTGCTGTGAGCCAGTCTGGTTTTGTTGATGCTTGAGTGAACACTACCCTGCGATCTCATTCAAACATTTTACGATTATTTCATTGTGTTTAGTGCTTGTGGGACTGTGAAATAAGCTACAATGGGAGCAATGAAACTTGCTAGTGATACCCCTGTGGTAAATTGAGAAACACCATAGTTGTGAAGAAGGAAATAATACAGAAGTGGAATGATGTCCAAGTAGAATGACTGTGGAGAGTTAGTTTGTTAGACAGAGGTCCAGTGACTCTCAAGCTGGTCCTAGTGGCATTAAAAAACAGAGAAAGGAGGTAACCCCGGAGAGGGCTTTGATACCTGAAGTCCTTATGGAGGGGGATTCTCCTTATGAACACTAACCCCAACTCCCTCTCTCCTCCTCCCTATCTTCCAGATGCCATCACCAATCTTCAATAAAGGTAAGTAAAATATTTTTTTATTTGTTTATTTAAATTTATTAATACATAATTGAACACTATATTTGTTGTATGTAAAACTTTAGTTAATCTCTATGAAATGAAATTTTTTTTTTGGTAAATATTTTCGGGTTTCTGGAACGGATTAATTGTATTTCCATTATTTCTTATGGGAAATATTGCTTCGCTTTTCAGACTTTTCGAATTTAGAACTCCTGGAACGGATTAAGTTCGATATTTGAAGTTCCACTGTGGTTTGAAAAGTCACGAAGTGGAGGCAGGATCCATACATAGTTTTAAGACGAAGTTTGATAAAGCTCATAGATCAGAGGGAGAGAGAGAGGACCTAGTAGCAATCAGTGATGATGCGGGGCCAGGAACTATGGATCAACCCCTACAACCACAATTAGGCGAGTACACACACCAAAAATAGGTAGTTGTGATAAAGAGTGATGATCCTTTCTTGTATGATAAGGGTAAGAGCCGAGTTATGGTTGATAAAGATTATGCTGCAGTTATGACTGAGGGTAGTAATGGTGCTTTAGGTACAGAGTGAAACAAGAGGCAGTAGTTGTGTTTTTGAGGTAAGAAAACAAAGCTTTAGCTTATTAGAAGGTCTCGTAGCTGTTGTTGATGAACAATTGGAACAGTGGGAAATGAAGGAAAGATTGTTTATATAATAGCTATGGGTAAATATTTGAATCAAGTGAGGGGAGGGAGTGTATTATTAAGTGGCTGATGTTGTGTAGTTTTAACAGTAAATCAGCCATCAAGCCTGTAACCCCCCCTCTCTATTAAACTTATTAGTCATATAGCATGAACTAATAGAGTATTCAGTTCTCTTGTATTCATTGTAAGCTCCTAAATTTAAAATTACACACACCTCAGTGACTGTATTTACAAAATTACTCATAGTGTTATTGACTTATTAATCTTCAGTTAGTTGTAAGTTTGCCAGAAATACTTTACACATAAAGGAGCTTTCGGCATGTACACTCAAATGTCATTCGTTGTACAAACATTGTAACATACTGAAATAAATTTTCATTATCATTATCATCTTATCAGCTATGCTATAGATAACTAAGTTTCCATCTACCAATACTGCCTTGTCTATTCCCTTTCATTCACTTACGACCATTTCCTCATTTTCTACAATAAGACCTAATCATTTGTCAAACACAGACGCTTCTACCACCATTACTGCCTCTTACCTCCCCATTATTGGCAGTACTTCACACTTTTAATGGGAGGTATGTATGCATTTTTGCCTTAACAATAACTATACACATTTTTTCAACCATAACAATGCAGTTTATCCTCATTCAGTTTTTTAACTTCAGATCTTTCTAAGTTGCGCATTTTCGTATCTACAATAAATGTGAGTTATTCCATCAAGCAAACCAATGTAACTTGTGCTCAGAGTTAAGTCTCTCTGCTGTCGATTTCTATTACACTTTCCACTTTTCAAGAACCACGCACTCACTTCTCACAACTAAATAAACCTTCTTCAGAGCTGGAAATATTTAATGTCCTCTCACGGAGAACTATCCCATTGATATCAACTGGTATTAGACTCCTTTCCAATAACCAGAGATTTACTCTATACTCTTCAGGATTGTGTTCACTTCAGAACTTCTGACCCACTGATGTCTTTACGAAGTTATCTTAATTCAAGCTAAAATAACAAAACTTCGTCGCTATTTAAGATTGTGTAAGAAAATGCATAATCTTGTATAGCAAAACGTCGCTATCCATGATTTCATACAAGAACATTGTCGCTACATATGTTAATATGTGTGGTAGTTGCTCTCAGTTTTTTTCACTTCAATCCCTTCTCGAGCAGTTCTCAAGATTGCCATGATCTCACCTACAATTTTTCCCTAAAATTTACACTGTACCGGGAGGTCACTCACACGTATATCAAATGCAACAGAATAATGAGTAACACCAGTTTAACGCAAAACAGTTGACAGATTTATAAAGCAGCGACAAGTGAAAAAAAAAATATTCACATCAATTTCAGAGGACACATCCTCCTGATGATATCCCAGGACACACCGAGATAATTCGGTTGGATTAGCATTTACAAAGCGATGAGTTGCGTGTTCGGGGAAACGTAAGCAGAACAACTCACTCTACAACTAATTGCGCACATACTGGAAGTGAAGCCGTGACAACTGAGTTTCTCCTTTAATTAAAAGCCGCTTCCATACTAATATACAAATATTAAATTTCCAGTGACATTTTCTGCTAATAAATATACTTGTTGAGGATTTACGCAAGCCAAATTGATGCATTATTATTATTATTATTATTATTATTATTATTATTAGTATTATACTTTCATTCCATCACAATTTTATATGAACATTGATATAAGTAACAACAACGGATACCTTTCCACGAGGTTACGTCGATACTTAATGTTGTATTAACATCTGTCGGCTACATTAAGGTCAATAAAGCTGTATCTCGCTATTATACAATAAGTATATTTTAATCTCAGAAAGAATTAGACATGTGCCACAGATCATTACATTAAAAGTTGTTATTTAAGTCAGAAATTGTCGTTTACGTTACAGGTCGTTGCTTACATCACTAGTTATTTATGTAGCAAGTCGTTGCTTAAGTAACTAGTTGGTACGTAGCAAGTTGTTACGTTGCATATTGCTGCTTTACGTCACATGTCATTGTTTAGGCCAACTCTCAAGTCGATGTTAACGCAAAGTTTACGTCATGAATTTTGTTTTCGTCACAAGTAGTTGCTTAAGAGTTGTTACTTACGTCACAAATCTTTACTTACGTTGCAAGTTGTTGCTTACGTAAGAAAATTTTCCTTACATCACAAATCGTTATGTCACAAGTCGTTGCCTTACGTCACAAGTCGTTGCCTTACGTCACAAGTCGTTGCCTTACGTCACAAGACGTTGCTTACGTCACAAGACGTTGCTTACGTCACAAGACGTTGCTTACGTCACAAGACGTTGCTTACGTCACAAGACGTTGCTTACGTCACAAGACGTTGCTTACGTCACAAGAGGTTGCTTACGTCACAAGACGTTGCTTACGTCACAAGACGTTGCTTACGTCACAAGACGTTGCTTACGTCACAAGACGTTGCTTACGTCACAAGACGTTGCTTACGTCACAAGACGTTGCTTACGTCACAAGACGTTGCTTACGTCACAAGACGTTGCTTACGTCACAAGACGTTGCTTACGTCACAAGACGTTGTTTACGTCACAAGACGTTGCTTACGTCACAAGACGTTGCTTACGTCACAAGACGTTGCTTACGTCACAAGACGTTGCTTACGTCACAAGACGTTGCTTACGTCACAAGACGTTGCTTACTTCACAAGACGTTGCTTACACCCAAATTTCAGAAAACTCGTGACTTGACCTGATCTTCATCTCTTCCTCATCTTTCCTATATTTTCTTTGACTTTCCTTTCTTCTGCCTAGGTGAGTTCTGTCCTGTGGGGTTTTTTTTTCTGTGTTGTTGGTACCACCCTCGAGGACCATAACTCTCCTGCAGTGTCTTAGTCTTCCTCTACTACTACTACCACCACTGCCTCGCTATTCCTCACTCTTGCTTCACTCCCACTACTCCCTCTGCCTACTACTACTACTACGACCACTGCCTCGCTATTCCTCACTCTTGCTTCACTCCCACTACTCCCTCTGCCTACTACTACTACTACGACCACTGCCTCGCTATTCTTCACTCTTGCTTCACTACCACTACTCCCTCTGCCTACTACTACTACTACGACCACTGCCTCGCTATTCTTCACTCTTGCTTCACTACCACTACTCCCTCTGCCTACTACTACTACTACTACCACCACCATCATCACCATCACTATCTATACTTCCCTCTATTTATTATAACTTCCTCTCTGACTCCCGTCACTATCTTTGCTAGATAATCATTTCAGTTGCGTACTTACTCATTCGTACAGATAAACAAAAACTTTAAATTACTAAATGAAAATCGGCTTAATTCAGCATTAAAATTAGTGTGACATCTTACAACTTCTTACTGACTTCCGATGTAATGAAGGAGAGCTTCAAGCATATCAGTTATCAGGGATTATATCAAAACTAATAACTTTTACGAAGTACAAGTTACACGAGGTCATAAATATTTGCAAGTCTTGAGGAAGACTGGTGAGAGGAAGTCTGCGTTGTTGTCTACACATCCAGGCGAGGCGCTCCAGGTGTGTTGTCTACACATCCAGGGGAGGCGCTCCAGGTGTGTTGTCTACACATCCAGGCGAGGCGCTCCAGGTGTGTTGTCTACACATCCAGGGGAGGCGCTCCAGGTGTGTTGTCTACACATCCAGGCGAGGCGCTCCAGGTGTGTTGTCTACACATCCAGGCGAGGCGCTCCAGGTGTGTTGTCTACACATCCAGGCGAGGCGCTCCAGGTGTGTTGTCTACACATCCAGGCGAGGCGCTCCAGGTGTGTTGCCTACACATCCAGGCGAGGCGCTCCAGGTGTGTTGTCTACACATCCAGGCGAGGCGCTCCAGGTGTGTTGTCTACACATCCAGGCGAGGCGCTCCAGGTGTGTTGTCTACACTTCCAGGCGAGGCGCTCCAGGTGTGTTGTCTACACTTCCAGGCGAGGCGCTCCAGGTGTGTTGTCTACACATCCAGGCGAGGCGCTCCAGGTGTGTTGTCTACACTTCCAGGCGAGGCGCTCCAGGTGTGTTATCTACACATCCATGCGAGGCGCTCCAGGTGTGTTGTCTACACATCCAGGCGAGGCGCTCCAGGTGTGTTGTCTACACATCCAGGCAAGGCGCTCCAGGTGTGTTGTCTACACATCCAGGCGAGGCGCTCCAGGTGTGTTGTCTACACATCCAGGCGAGGCGCTCCAGGTGTGTTGTCTACACATCCAGGCGAGGCGCTCCAGGTGTGTTGTCTACACATCCAGGCGAGGCGCTCCAGGTGTGTTGCCTACACATCCAGGCGAGGCGCTCCAGGTGTGTTGTCTACACATCCAGGCGAGGCGCTCCAGGTGTGTTGTCTACACATCCAGGCGAGGCGCTCCAGGTGTGTTGTCTACACATCCAGGCGAGGCGCTCCAAGTGTGTTGCCTACACATCCAGGCGAGGCGCTCCAGGTGTGTTGTCTACACATCCAGGCGAGGCGCTCCAGGTGTGTTGCCTACACATCCAGGCGAGGCGCTCCAGGTGTGTTGTCTACACATCCAGGCGAGGCGCTCCAGGTGTGTTGTCTACACATCCAGGCAAGGCGCTCCAGGTGTGTTGTCTACACATCCAGGCGAGGCGCTCCAGGTGTGTTGTCTACACATCCAGGCGAGGCGCTCCAGGTGTGTTGCCTACACATCCAGGCGAGGCGCTCCAGGTGTGTTGTCTACACATCCAGGCAAAGCGCTCCAGGTGTGATGTCTACACATCCAGGCGAGGCGCTCCAGGTGTGTTGTCTACACATCCAGGCGAGGCGCTCCAGGTGTGTTGTCTACACATCTAGGCGAGGCGCTCCAGGTGTGTTGTCTACACATCCAGGCGAGGCGCTCCAGGTGTGTTATCTACACATCCAGGCGAGGCGCTCCAGGTGTGTTGTCTACACATCCAGGCGAGGCGCTCCAGGTGTGTTGCCTACACATCCAGGCGAGGCGCTCCAGGTGTGTTGTCTACACATCCAGGCGAGGCGCTCCAGGTGTGTTGCCTACACATCCAGGCGAGGCGCTCCAGGTGTGTTGTCTACACATCCAGGCGAGGCGCTCCAGGTGTGTTGTCTACACATCCAGGCGAGGCGCTCCAGGTGTGTTGTCTACACTTCCAGGCGAGGCGCTCCAGGTGTGTTGTCTACACATCCATGCGAGGCGCTCCAGGTGTGTTGTCTACACATCCAGGCGAGGCGCTCCAGGTGTGTTGTCTACACATCCAGGCAAGGCGCTCCAGGTGTGTTGTCTACACATCCAGGCGAGGCGCTCCAGGTGTGTTGTCTACACATCCAGGCGAGGCGCTCCAGGTGTGTTGTCTACACATCCAGGCGAGGCGCTCCAGGTGTGTTGTCTACACATCCAGGCGAGGCGCTCCAGGTGTGTTGTCTACACATCCAGGCTAGGCGCTCCAGGTGTGTTGTCTACACATCCAGGCGAGGCACTCCAGGTGTGTTGTCTACACATCCAGGCGAGGCGCTCCAGGTGTGCTGTCTACACATCCAGGCGAGGCGCTCCAAGTGTGTTGCCTACACATCCAGGCGAGGCGCTCCAAGTGTGTTGCCTACACATCCAGGCGAGGCGCTCCAAGTGTGTTGCCTACACATCCAGGCGAGGCGCTCTAGGTGTGTTTTCTACACATCCAGGCGAGGCACTCCAGGTGTGTCTACACATCCAGGCGAGGCACTCCAGGTGTGTTGTCTACACATCCAGGCGAGGCACTCCAGGTGTGTTGTCTACACATCCAGGCGAGGCGCTTCACGGTCTTGGAGGCCGTCGCCAGTGTGGCTTTATAGTTCATGTGAGGTGCACGTACCCTCAGCCGCCCACGCCTACACCATTCACCACCGCGTTACTCCGCCCACACGCCCACCATGTAGCCCTCACGCCTGGGCTAGGCTGCTCAAACCAGCCCCGTGCTGCCTTCATCAGCACAACACCACCCGTGCTGACGCTGCTCCGCAATCACTCAGCTATATACACACACGTAAATATTTTGGGAGGATTTTGATAATTTTCAGTTATGCTTTGCTTGAATTATTTAATGAAAAACTGACAAATGTCAGGAGCAGAGTTGTGTAATTACATAATCTTTTTCCGTGATACGTGGAGACACAGCCTTGAAAAAATTATTTTGAAGTTATTATGGCTTTCAGTGTCTTATAATAATTTTATCTCGTAAAATTTTACTGGTAATATCAATATTATAAATAATATTGCTAACATGAGCGATAAGTTTTTTTCTGTACACATGCCTGAACTGTATCGATATTTTCTAATATATTTTTTTATTTTATTTAAAAACACTACAAAACAAAATTATGAAACCTTGTGACCAAGGCCAATACATACAACATAAACCTTACTCCATACTGGCATACAATATTTCCCTACACAGTTCCACTATATGGTATATACACATGGAATAAATTGCATTTGCGATAAACATACCGTATTTGAACAACTGTATTAACCCTATGGGCTAAAACCAGCACCATAAACACAAACCATAAATGCCCACCCCTTCCTAAATACATAATGCACTGCATAATACCTCTCTGTTATTAAGACGTCTATCCACCACGTGGGTAGGGGCAAATAGAATATTCAATGATAAACATGAACTCTACCTTTCGCTACACCAGGTCTTTGAACAAAGACCCCATGTCTCACAAAGCAACCCTAAATTACTTCCCAAAAAGAATAGCCACTAGCACAATGGGTTCATCACACAATAGTATAGGCACCATGCTAACTACCCCACTCGTCCCTCCCAATGGGAAGGCATACCCATTATCTCATATGATTTACATTAAAAGAACACACACAACAACGAAGCATAATTCTTCATGTATTGTACTGAAAAACTTCATTACATAGGTGTACCGCCACCTGCTCTGACATAACAAAGGATACTCGTTAAACACACCACATCCAGAACAAGCACACCGATACAATAAATATAAGTAACTTCACTGAACGCGGCAACTAAGCCAGTCAAAGCATAATATGTCTTTCCTATGGATCAGTTAAACAAACCCAAGCTGTAGGTGATAAAATTGTACCTCTACAAGATTCATCTTACAAGGGGCCATCTCGTCCCCGTATACATCTATTTATAACCATACACATATATACACATACGCATATATATACATACGTAGATATATATACACACGTATGCACTCACGCATTCACATACATATACATATGCATATACACATATACACTTAGCAATTGCGTATATCACAGTACCTGTGAAAAAGCCATCACACTCACATGCAAGTTTCTCATATTGTCATAAAAAGCACACACAGGTTACATAGAAAACCTCATACATCATACCCTACACACCATAAAACACCATTTCTCTTTGTTAACATATAATAGGTGTTCCAGTCATACTCACACACACTAGCCCCCCCGGGGAGACCAACCCACAGCATCGCCTGGGCCCCTCCCCCTCTTTCATCCCCAAGAGGACCCCCACCGTTAAACCACTACAGCTTACAGGGAAATCCCGCTCTCTCCATATCCCGTAAAGAAAACCGATTTCTACACAACGTACGATAAAAGCAATACTCTTTTACGCACCCCCCCTTCACCTGACCCCTCATTGCCCACGACACAAACACAAAATTCACAATAAGGTAGCTAAGTGCCTGCTGCACAGGGATACCCACCCCTCCCACATCCAAACTTAAAGCCTGCAAAACCGAAATCCTCCCCCTCCCACCCATCCTACGACCCTCCCCATCCGCTCCGGTACGTCCCCCAATCGTTCACAGAAATAGACTGCATGAAAGGCTGTATCCTCACCCCCACAAACCCCACAGACGCCCGCCCCTCGAATCCTTTGGTCTCTTAGAACGCACCTGATGGCAGGATACCATGAAGGAACGGGAACATCACCTCCCGCTCCCGCGGCCGGATGCGTAGCCTACACAACCTACCCCAAATATCCCCCCATGCATACATTGGATATGCTCCTTCCACTATCGCCACCTCCCTTTCCCACACCACTTTCTCTAAACCCCCCACCCTCATGTGTTTCGTATCCCTAACATACAAAAGCCCCCGCAACATGTCCTCACACACACGCAAATCCTTCCCTCCCCACCATCTTCTGACATCCTCATACAAAAGGTGCAACCCACCCCTTATACACCCCCCCACTCGGAGGAACCCCTTTTTACATATACACTCATGATCCTACTCTTTAAATTAACCCCAGCCCACCTCTGTGCACTGGGAGAGTAACAACCCCCCTCCACAACCAATCACATCCCGACCCCCAAATAAACCTAAAGACTCTCCTCAATAATACCCCAATATCTGACTGCAACAAAGGGTACATAGCTACCACATGCCAAATTTTACTATACAGTAAGACATTTACTACAATGACCCACTGATGAAGTGTTAAATGACCCGGCCGCAACCCATCCAAACATCTAGTCGCCCGTTCCACGACACTCCCTGAATTAACCATCCTAGCTTGCTGTGCATCCTGCATATACTCAATCTCACAAATCTTGACCCGATCGACAACACCCCACCTTCCCCTCCCAATCCCCCAACCACATAAACTTAAACTTCTCTACATTCACCCTCATACCAGTTGCCTCTCCAAACAGGTCCACAATCCTCCCCACCCCTTCTAAATCTTCCCCCTCCCCCACAAGAATCGTTGTGTCATCTACATAACCAACAATTCCTGGCACACTTCATCCTACCCACCCCTGTCGCTCCCCCCTCACACATACCTCCACTGCTCTATAAAATGGATCCTGCAAACACACAAAAAGTAATTGGGACAAAGGACATCCCTGCCGCAGACCTCTACCCATAGGAATCCGATCCCCCACCCTCCCATTCACCTGCACCCAAACACCCGCTCCATGATACAACATTTGCATCCACCTCACAATCTCATCCCCAAATCCTTGCCTCCTCATTATCCACTGCAATGCTTCTCTCTCCACACTATCATATGCTGCCTGCCAATCTAAGGCCAACACCCCCCCCCTCCATTCCCTGCACTCTCTCCACAAACCCCCGAATCACCCCATGCCCCTCATACATGGTCCTTCCTGGCACCCCATACTGGCCCGCTGCCACCACCCTATTGATCACACACTTCAACCGATTCCCCAATATTTTAGCAAATAACTTATAATCCACACACAGTAAAGAAATAACCCTATAGTCCTTCACCGTGCGCAGACTGGCCACCTTCGGGACCAAGACTACCACTGCCGTTGCCCGCAAAACTCCCAGCTCACCCCTTTTTTTCCACCTCATTCAACAACCTCACCAAGAACTTAAGTATGGCCCAAACATTGACCACATGCTGTCTCAACTGCCCTAACCCCTTCCCCTACACACCAACACTCCTCAAAGAAGTCCCAAACCATTCATCCACATAACAACCCATCCCTTCCGTCGTATGAAGCACCTGCCCCACACGAAACCCTCCGACCTCCTCTTGCACTAACAAACATTCCATCTCTGTGGCCGCCTGACACTTCTGCTGCCCCTGCAGAACACACGCCGATGGCCTGTCACCCCACCAAACTTTCTCTAACCCACCCTTAACCCACACTGCATCAAACTTCTCGTTCTACAATTCCTTGATGTGTTGCTTCAACCCCCTCTATTTCCTCTGCAGGATAGCCCCTGCCCCCCGCCCCTCTCCCATAACAATCCCTCAACCACCCCTCTAAATACCTTATAAGCCCAAAAGTCATCTGAGCCTCCCCCTTGCCCTGTCTAACATAATACACCCTGATCCTCCCCTTTTCCACTCCATCCCACCATGCCAACATATCCCCAACACCCTCCACCCCTGACCACAACTCTCTCCACAATTGCACAAACCCTTCCCTCCCCCCTCCGTATGCAAGAAGCCGAACATTCAATTTCCAGAAACTTCTATGCCTCCTAGGCAACCCGTCCCACCCCACTTCAATGAAAACCGCCCGATGACCTGAATATGCTACTTCCACCACACACCCTTTCCACCCTTGCAGTCCACATTACATGCAAACGGTCCAGACGAGCAGCATACCCTCCCCGCACAAAAGTGTGCTCCACCTCCCATGCCTCACCCTTAGCCACATCCCACATCCCCGCCCCTCGCAAGAGATCCCCTAACACTACAGAGTAAAACCTCACTCCTCGAGGCTCCACATCATTCCTTCTCACCACAGAATTCCAATCACCCCCCACAACCGCCATGGGGGGAAGCGACCGGAGGTGGTACACATCCCTCACAAAGGCATTCTTGACACGTCCATCCCCCTCTGCGGGCCCATAGACACACACACTAGCACCACCCTCTCCCCCATCCACAGCTCATCCACTAGCACGACCCGCCCCTACCTCACTACGGTACACGACAAACGGGCTGGTCTCTCGCAGAAGGATGGCGACCTCCCCTTTCAATCGAGTTGAATGCACAACACCTGATATCCATCCAGTACTAACTCACTCCCGGCTTTATAATTGCCCTCTTGCACAAAAGCCACATCCACCCCATACCTACGAAGAAAACCCAAAAACCACATACACTTCACTCTGTCTCGCAACCCATTTACATGTACTGAGACACACTTCAAGCCAGCTGTACCTTGTGCCCTTTCGGCACTGATCCGCCTCTAGACGCCTGCCGGTGTCTACCACCATGCACACGACCAGACACTGGAGGTCCTCCAGTGTCCGCCACCGGGCCCCTTGGCCCCTTAGGGCCGCCCCATGCCACCTCTGCCCACACCTTGCCAGGCCTCTGCGGCGGGGTGAGGACATCATCAGAGTCTGACAGTGCCGCTGCCCGTTTGCATGATCCTCCCTCTGCCTCCATAGCCACCTCCAGAAGGCCTTCATTATGCACCACTGCCTCTACGGTGATTACATCCATCCCAGCAGCCTGCTTCTCAACCAGCTCCTCCACATCCTGGGACCGTACATAAGACACATTCCCAAGGGGTAATTCAAGCCCCTCCTCTTCTGCCTCACCAGGTGTGTCCAACAATCCCCTCAGCACAGTCGCTAATGTGTCTTCCACTCTCTCTTCCATGACCATCCTACCCTCCTCACCCAGCATAACCCGGCCAACGGAAGAAGGTTCCCCAGGTAGAGTCACACAAGACTCCTCAAGCAGCTCCTCTCGCTCCACCTCTTCACTCCAAAATGACGTCTTTGGACATGTACCCGACTCAGGTACAACAGTCACCTCCTGGACGGGCTCTTCCATTGGTTGTCGCCCTACGTCCTTCTTCCACTGTTGGCGACCACATTGTACTGCAAAGTGATCGTACTCTCCACAAAGGCAACAAGTGCGGCGTTGCACACGAAAATCAGTCATCACTACATACGACGGTATGGGATGTTTCAAAGACATCTTCAGTGAGAAGGTATCTTTAAGGAGGCCAGCATAGGCGCCCTCCATCCACTTTCCGACGGTCACCACATGTACAGTTCCATACCTGGTGAATACGTTCCGTAAATCAGTCTCATCGGCTTCAAAAGGCACGTTTCGCACCTTAACCCAAGTGAAGTAATGTGACACGTCGATGAGCCTCACTGTGACCGCCGGATTGACAACCACACAACTATCTTGATATTTGTTGACCAACTGCTCGTAGACACTTGTTGTTCGGAGCTTAAAGACCCTATAGGCCACATTAAGCGCCACTCCATAAAGTTCTTCATCAGCGACACCATAAGTCTCCCTGATGATGGCTGGCAGGATAACAGAAGCTGTTTGGGCCGTCACAGCCCCACGCACCAGCTCTATTCAGTGTTGATCCGCCTCCGTATCTGCTGTGCCATATTGAGAAAATCTCAGCTTGCTTCAACGGCCAAACCTAACCTAACCTAACCGCAGAGGGCAGTGTAACGCACGTCCGCTCACTACAGAGGCCGATGATTAATGCTAATATATTAATGAGCTTCGGGAAGGATATTTTTCTTGACGCTGTTACTACGACTGAGCTGTGTTGACAAGCTTTACAGTGACGCCCATGTCTTGCCGCTTGACGCTGTTACTACGACTGAGCTGTGTTGACAAGCTTTATAGTGACGCCCATGTCTTGCTGTATCTGGAATTAATACAGCCGCTAACTTGCCACCAATATTCCCGAGGAATTACTTACGTAGAAAAGATTTTGGTAGCGCACTGAAATCAGTGAGTAATCAGTAACAACTAAATTATTCGCAGTAGAAAATATAAAGCACATCTCCCAGTGAAGGAAAACAAGTTAACTACGCTTTGTTGAACCTGGCTAAGTACAGGACTAGTTAGTAAGAAAATGAATTTATATCTAAGGAGCTCTCACTCTTGTCATAAAACTTTCACGAGGCTGTGGAAGCCGTTTGAACACTAAGTGGAAAGAAAATGTTCATTCTGTTCAATCTTTAAATGTAGAAGTGAACAAGTGTCAGGGTGATGCCTGCAGGGTGAGACAAGTGTCAAGGTGATGCCTGTAGAGTGAGACAAGTGTCAAAGTGATGTCTGCAGGGTGAGACAAGTGTCAAGGTGATGCCTGCAGGGTGAGACAAGTGTCAAGGTGATGCCTGCAGTGTGAGAGAAGTGTCAAGGTAATCCCTGTAGTAAAGGATCAAGGTCATCAGGAGTAACACTTTAGTGGTACATGACACCTTAGGTCGTGTTCTTGTTGTCGTGGTTAAGTATCCATCATAACGACACAAGTGAAGGTCCCACCGCACCAGTTTCCCTTCACCGCCGGTGATGGGCTCTTGATCTAAGAAATTGGAATTTCCCCTTACTTTCTTGAATAAAACCTAGAGTATTATTTACATTTCCTCGGGTTCTGTGAGAGTGCACCTATATTGACCATTCCTGTGAAAGTACTACTACTACTGCCGCTACTACTACTACTATTGCTACTACTATTACTACTACCATTAATACTATTACTATTACGGCTATTAGTATTACTGCTACTACTATTACTACTACTACTACGACTACAACTACTATTACTACTACTAGTACTACTATTGCTACAACTTTTACCCCAAATACTATTACTCCTACTAACACTAATACTACTAGTGCTATTACTGTTACTACTAGTACTACCACTAATACTACTATCACTACCAGTAATACTACTATCACTACCAGTAATACTATTATTACTCCTACCACTATTACTACTACTACTACTATTACTAGTACTACCACTAACACTACTACTACTATTACCACTACTAGTATTACTTCTATTAATACTACTATCTATCCTTACTAAGTTGTACTGCAAGTTATATATAATTATTCGTCCCTCTCGTTTATTCATGTTACTACAGCTTTTTCTTACTGATTTTTCTATATTTCTCTCCTTATTCATCCATACCCTCAATATTCATCATCTATTCCTTCCTCAGTTAGAAGAGTCAAGTGTCCTCAGTCAATTACACACGAGACAATAATGTAAATAATACTTTGGAAAATATAGGCCATTAAAGCTACATTATTTAACTTTACAAGGGAAGAGACTGTGAAGATTTTCTTTCAAATGAATCTTTCAAAACCTGAAGTATCTTAATTATCAGAGTAAGAAAACTGTCAACAATGTCATCCATTTGTTATCATGACAGAAAAGCTGCGCCTCGGCGCTGCTAGTTTCTGGGAAGTAAACTAAAGGTGGACTGTCTTCATGTAAGTCAGGGATACAGAGGTAGCATAGTGTGAGGGATAGAGAGGTACCATAGTGTGAGGGATATAGAGGCACCATAGTGTGAGGGATAGAGAGGTACCATAGTGTGAGGGATATAGAGGCACCATAGTGTGAGGGATAGAGAGGTACCATAGTGTGAGGGATAGAGAGGTACCATAGTGTGAGGGATAGAGAGGTACCATAGTGTGAGGGATAGAGGGGTACCATAGTGTGAGGGATAGAGAGGTACCATAGTGTGAGGGATAGAGAGGTACCATAGTATGAGAGAGAGGTAGCATAGTGTGAGGGATAGAGAGGTACCATAGTGTGAAGGATAGAGAGGCACCATAGTGTGAGGGATAGAGAGGTACCATAGTATGAGAGATAGAGAGGTAGCATAGTGTGAGGGATAGAGAGGTACCATAGTGTGAGGGATAGAGGGGTACCATAGTGTGAAGGATAGAGAGGTACCATAGTGTGAGGGATAGAGAGGTAGCATAGTGTGAGGGATAGAGAGGTACCATAGTGTGAGAGATAGAGAGGTACCATAGTGTGAGGGATAGAGGGGCACCATAGTGTGAGGGATAGAGAGGTAGCATAGTGTGAGGGATAGAGAGGTACCATAGTGTGAGGGATAGAGAGGTAGCATAGTGTGAGGGATAGAGAGGTACCATAGTGTGAGGGATAGAGGGGTACCATAGTGTGAGGGATAGAGAGGTAGCATAGTGTGAGGGATAGAGGGGTACCATAGTGTGAGGGATAGAGAGGTAGCATAGTGTGAGGGATAGAGAGGTACCATAGTGTGAGGGATAGAGGGGTACCATAGTGTGAAGGATAGAGAGGTACCATAGTGTGAGGGATAGAGAGGCACCATAGTGTGAGGGATAGAGAGGCACCATAATGTGAGGGATAGAGAGGCACCATAGTGTGAGGGATAGAGAGGTACCATAGTGTGAGGGATAGAGAGGTACCATAGTGTGAAGACTAGAGAGTTGCCATATTGAGATGGATAGTGTGTGGTATAGTTGGGTGGATAGAGCGTGGTAACATTGAGTAAAGGTTAGAGATACCATGGAAAAAGATAGCAGGGAGAGGTGCCATGGATTGACGAGTAGAAAGAAGGATTATGTGGGAGGGAATAGTTGAGAGGTGATGGGACGCTGCTGTGACTGAGGGGAAGATGAACAACAGTGACTGAGGGGAAGATGAACAACAGTGACTGAGGGGAAGAACAACAGTGACTGAGGGGAAGATGAACAACAGTGAATGAGGGGAAGATGAACAACAGTGACTGAGGGGAAGATGAACAACAGTGACTGAGGGGAAGATGAACAACAGTGAATGAGGGGAAGATGAACAACAGTGACTGAGGGGAAGATGAACAACAGTGAATGAGGGGAAGATGAACAACAGTGACTGAGGGGAAGATGAACAACAGTGACTGAGGGGAAGATGAACAACAGTGACTGAGGGGAAGATGAACAACAGTGACTGAGGGGAAGATGAACAACTGTAACTGAGGGGAAGATGAACAACTGTAACTGAGGGGAAGATGAACAACAGTGACTGAGGGGAAGATGAACAACAGTGATTGAGGGGAAGATGAACAACTGTAACTGAGGGTAAGATGAACAACTGTAACTGAGGGTAAGATGAACAACAGTGACTGAGGGGAAGATGAACAACAGTGACTGAGGGGAAGATGAACAACAGTGACTGAGGGGAAGATGAACAACAGTGACTGAGGAGGAAGATGAACTGTAGTTATATTTGAGTGGTAGATATGAAGTACTGTAGTTCCACTTGAGTGGTAGATATGAAGTACTGTAGTTCTACTTGAGTGGTAGATATGAAGTACTGTAGTTCTACTTGAGTGGTAGATATGAAGTACTGTAGTTCTACTTGAGTGGTAGATATGAAGTACTGTAGTTCTACTTGAGTGGTAGATATGAAGTACTGTAGTTCTACTTGAGTGGTAGATATGAAGTACTGTAGTTCTACTTGAGTGGTAGATATGAAGTACTGTAGTTCTACTTGAGTGGTAGATATGAAGTACTGTAGTTCTACTTGAGTGGTAGATATGAAGTACTGTAGTTTACTTGAGTGGTAGATATGAAGTACTGTAGTTCTACTTGAGTGGTAGATATGAAGTACTGTAGTTCTACTTGAGTGGTAGATATGAAGTACTGTAGTTCTACTTGAGTGGTAGATATGAAGTACTGTAGTTCTACTTGAGTGGTAGATATGAAGTACTGTAGTTTCTACTTGAGTGGTAGATATGAAGTACTGTAGTTCTACTTGAGTGGTAGATATGAAGTACTGTAGTTCTACTTGAGTGGTAGATATGAAGTACTGTAGTTCTACTTGAGTGGTAGATATGAAGTACTGTAGTTCTACTTGAGTGGTAGATATGAAGTACTGTAGTTCTACTTGAGTGGTAGATATGAAGTACTGTAGTTCTACTTGAGTGGTAGAGATATTACTCTAATTGAAATTAATTGATTTAATTGGCAAGAGCCAGTAAAACACACAGAGAAAATGTCTTTTTTCTGCAAGTAGAACACAATGATGATTGAAGTTGTGGAATGTGACTAGTTCCGTCAGGGTGGGAAGATGAAAAGTTCTGGCAGGGTTGGAAGATGAAAAGCTCTGGCAGGGTAGGAAGATGAAGGTGCTGGCAGGGTAGGAAAATGAAAAGTTCTGGCAGGGTTGGAAGATGAAAAGTTCTGGCAGGGTTGGAAGATGAAAAGTTCTGGCAGGGTTGGAAGATGAAAAGTTCTGGCAGGGTTGGAAGATGAAAAGTTCTGACAGGGTTGGAAGATGAAAAGTTCTGGCAGGGTAGGAAGATGAAAAGTTCTGGCAGGGTTGGAAGATGAAAAGTTCTGACAGGGTTGGAGATGAAAAGTTCTGGCAGGGTAGGAAGATGAAAAGTTCTGGCAGGGTTGGAAGATGAAAAGTTCTGGCAGGGTTGGAAGATGAAAAGTTCTGACAGGGTTGGAAGATGAAATGTTCTGGCAGGGTTGGAAGATGAAAAGCTCTGGCAGGGTTGGAAGATGAAAAGTTCTGGCAGGGTTGGAAGATGAAAAGTTCTGGCAGGGTTGGAAGATGAAAGTTCCTGGCAGGGTTGGAAGATGAAAAGTTCTGGCAGGGTTGGAAGATGAAAAGTTCTGGCAGGTGGAAGATAAAAGTTCTGGCAGGGTTGAAGATGAAAAGTTCTGGCAGGGTTTGGAAGATGAAAAGTTCTGGCAGGGTTGGAAGATGAAAAGTTCTGGCAGGGTTGGAAGATGAAAAGTCTGGCAGGGTTGGAAGATGAAAAGTTCTGGCAGGGTTGGAAGATGAAAAGTTCTGGCAGGGTTGGAAGATGAAAAGTTCTGGCAGGGTTGGAAGATGAAAAGTTCTGGCAGGGTTGGAAGATGAAAAGTTCTGGCAGGGTTGGAAGATGAAAAGTTCTGGCAGGGTTGAAGATGAAAGTTCTGGCAGGGTTGGAAGATGAAAAGTCTGGGAGGGTTGGAAGATGAAAAGTTCTGGCAGGGTTGGAAGATGAAAAGTTCTGGCAGGGTTGGAAGATGAAAAGTTTTTGGCAGGGTTGGAAGATGAAAAGTTCTGGCAGGGTAGGAAGATGAAAAGTTCTGGCAGGGTTGGAAGATGAAAAGTTCTGGCAGGGTTGGAAGATGAAAAGTTCTGGCAGGGTTGGAAGATGAAAAGTTCTGGCAGGGTTGGAAGATGAAAAGTTCTGGCAGGGTTGGAAGATGAAAAGTTCTGGCAGGGTTGGAAGATGAAAAGTTCTGGCAGGGTTGGAAGATGAAAAGTTCTGGCAGGGTTGGAAGATGAAAAGTTCTGGCAGGGTTGGAAGATGAAAAGTTCTGGCAGGTTGGAAGATGAAAAGTTCTGGCAGGGTTGGAAGATG
Source organism: Cherax quadricarinatus (assembly GCF_026875155.1). NCBI lineage: Eukaryota > Metazoa > Arthropoda > Malacostraca > Decapoda > Parastacidae > Cherax > Cherax quadricarinatus. The sequence goes on from NC_069404.1 coordinate 18,191,903, forward strand.
AAAAGTTCTGGCAGGGTTGGAAGATGAAAAGTTCTGGCAGGGTTGGAAGATGAAAAGTTCTGGCAGGGTAGGAAGATGAAAAGTTCTGGCAGGGTTGGGAAAATGAAAAGTTCTGGCAGGGTTGGAAGATGAAAAGTTCTGGCAGGGTTGGAAGATAAAAGTTCTGGCAGGGTTGGAAGATGAAAAGTTCTGGCAGGGTTGGAAGATGAAAAGCTCTGGCAGGGTTGGAAGATGAAAAGTTCTGGCAGGGTAGGAAGATGAAAAGTTCTGGCAGGGTTGGAAGATGAAAAGTTCTGGTAGGGCAGTAAGATAAAATGCTCTGGTAAAAAGTGGTAAGATGAAAAGTTCTGGCAGGGTAGGAAGATGAAGGTTCTGGCAGGGTAGGAAGATGAAAAGTTCTGGCAGGGTGGTAAAATGAAAAGTTTTGGCAGAGTGAGAAGATGAAAAGTTCTGGTAGGATGGGAAGATGAAAAGTTCTGGCAGGGTAGGAAGATGACAAGTTCTGGCAGGGTGTAAGATGAAAGGTTCTGGCAGATTTTTAAGATGAAAAGTTCTGGCAGGGTAGGAAGATGAAAAATTTTGGCAGGGTGAAAAGTTGAAAAGTTTTGGCAGGGTGGTACAATGAAAAGTTTTGGCACGGTGGTAAGATGAAATGTTCTGGCAGGGTGGGAAGATGAAAAGATTTGGTAGTGTGGTAAAATGAAAAGTTTTGGCAGGGTTTTTAGATGAAAAGTTCTGGCAGGGTTTTTAGATGAAAAGTTCTGGCAGGGTGGGAAGATGAAAAGTTTTGGTCAGGTGGGAAAATGAAAAGTTCTGGCAGGGTGGGAAGCTGAAAAGTTTTGGCATGGTGGTCCAATGAAAAGTTTTGGCAGGGTGATTAGATGAAAAGTTCTACAGGGTGGAAATATGAAAATTCCTGGCAGGATGGGAAGACGAAAATTTCTGGCAAGAAGTCTTATGGTAGTACCTCTCACATTCCCCGACCAAGCGCTCTTATAGTGGTGGCTCGTACATTACCAGATCCGAACACTCTGATGGTAATGGGTCTCACATTACCTGACCGAGCACTCTCCTGATGCACCCTTTTTATTATCCTGGCCAAACATTCAGTACCTTCTGCACTTAATATTTCCCGCTCTTTCAAGTCCTTGAAACACTTCTTCATTCAACACATTATGTGAAAACTTAACCAAAGTAGTTGTATACAAGACGATCAAAGCTCCCAGCATGTAGCACAAAATATATACAGTGTATCAAGGGTATTGTATCATTTAGATAAATGGGCGAGGAGCCGTACCTGACGCAGAAGAGTTAGAGATCTTAGTTATGGGATAGGAGAAAGGAGACCCTGACCTTGGTTATTGGGACAAAGGATGGGGGGTCGAAGATGTAATTGGGTTGAAAAGATAAAGTTTTGCCTCTTTAAGATGAGAGTCGTTGTAGGAACTGAGGGAAATATTCATTGTTGTGGCTTAGGTGATGGTACTTGGGGCGTAGTTCCTAGGCCTTTTGTGTATCCATATGCTCTTGCGCTACCGTCCACAGTATGGATATGGGATGCACAATAAACTAGCCACTTCGGTGGAAAAATAAAAAAAATCTGATGGTACTTCTTATTAACATTAAAATAATTTTTGAAGGTTGGTTCACGTCTGAGCGAGGCCTCATACATCGACACACGAAGTAAACAGTGCCACACGTATAGTAAAACTGAGCTTGTATCACCGTAGTAAGAGATAACCGAGGTCCGTTCTCTCTTCCAGTTACAGCCTTAGTCCTCTTCCACAACTGACTTCACTTTCCCATCTCCAACAACTATTGTCACTTCCTGTACCATAATTACAGCTGCTCCTCCTAACCTCAAGTAGGACTACTCACTTTTTATCATTTACATAAAGAATAAAAAGGCACAGTACCATGACTGGAACAACACACAAATAACCCGCACACAGCAAGAAACTTAGGACGATGTTTCGGTCCCATTTGGACCATTAACTAGTCACACGACTAGTTAATAGTCCAAGTGGGACCGAAAAGTCGTCATAAGTTTATTTCTCCTATGCACGGGTTATTTGTATATTATTTAAATAAATGCGGTTTTTCTTTTGGCTCTAAACTTTACTCTGGGTCAGAATTATTCAGGGTCGCGGCACTTTACCTAATCCAGAACTACACAATTTCCCTTCATTTTCTTCTATTTTTTCCTTTTTTCAAGTTTCGCACTTTCCTCTCCAATAAAAAATTTAAATTAGGACACATACGTTCCAAATCTAATTTAAACTTTTCACAGAGATCAATATCTTAAAAGAGAAAAAAAAACATGAAGCTTGAAGCTTAATGTAATTGTTTATTTATGTAATTGCATTATGTCTATTAAAGTACTCGCATTATATCTATTAATGTATTTGTATTATCACATTAGGATCATGGGAAACTTGAAGCCAATCAGTTGCGACACTCAGAATTTATCGGTTGAAAAGCAGTAATTTTTTTTATTTTTTAAATTTATTTCAAAAAAAAGGGAAAGGTGACCCACACAGGTTAAAATCAACCCAAACTTTTCTTTAAGTAAGATTGACCAGCTTTTAAGAAAGTAAGCTTAATGTAAGGGTAGTGTACATAATATACAAATGTTTAAGAATGGTCTTGAGGACACAAGGATGTTATAGGCAGATAAAATAACATTAAGTTAATTTAAGCTAGGATAACCAAATAAAATCAAAACTGATTTATTTCTCATCAGAAGAGACATTCTCCAGTCATTTCAGAGAAAAAAATTGATTAACGAAATTGTTACATGATAACCTACACAACCCAACATCTAGAGATTGTTTCCTTCGAGGCCAAAACATCAACAATAATAGTTGGAAGTTGGCCAGAAGGTCCACCTTCCAGTTATTACCCAGACTCCAGCAAAATTTGTGCCTACACAGCCTAAGCCCATAAACCGTTTCATTACAAGATTCATCAACCACTGAAGATTCATCAACCACTAAAGATTCATCAACCACTAAAGATTCATCAACCACTAAAGATTCATCAACCACTGAAGATTCATCAACCACTAAAGATTCATCAACCACTGAAGATTCATCAACCACTGAAGATTCATCAACCACTAAAGATTCATCAACCACTGAACGTTCATCAACCACTGAAGATTCATCAACCACTAAAGATTCATCAACCACTGAAGATTCATCAACCACTAAAGATTCATCAACCACTGAACGTTCATCAACCACTGAAGATTCATCAACCACTAAAGATTCATCAACCACTGAACGTTCATCAACCACTGAAGATTCGATTCATCAACCACTAAAGATTCATCAACCACTGAAGATTCATCAACCACTAAAGATTCATCAACCACTGAAGATTCATCAACCACTAAAGATTCATCAACCACTGAACGTTCATCAACCACTGAAGATTCATCAACCACTAAAGATTCATCAACCACTGAACGTTCATCAACCACTGAAGATTCATCAACCACTAAAGATTCATCAACCACTAAAAATTCATCAACCACTAAAAATTCATCCACTAAAGAATCATAAACCACTAAAGATTCATCAACCACTGAACGTTCATCAACCACTGAAGATTCACCACCCACCGGAGATTCATCACCCACTGAAGATTCATCAACTACTGAAGATTCATCACCCACTGAAGATTCATCAACTACCGAAGATTCATCAACCACTGAAGGTTCATTAACCACTGAAGATTCATCAACCACTGAACGTTCATCAACCACCGAAGATTCACCACCCACCGGAGATTCATCACCCACTGAAGATTCATCAACTACTGAAGATTCATCAACCACTGAAGGTTCATTAACCACTGAAGATTCATCAACCACTGAAGGTTCATTAACCACTGAAGATTCATCCCCCACTAAAGATTGTTGCCGTTCACAATTGTCACGTTTTAATCACAGGAAATCGCTAAACCCGTAGGGGTCATATAGCGCCTGTGCAATGGGAGGTAAGGGGAAGATAAACCTAGTTCCCTGGATCAAAAGCCCCTCACCAGCATCAAGGAGAAAATATTGCAGTAAGGTAAAATAATATTGTACTAATTCGAGATTAAAACAAGACAATGGCGACCAGAGGAGCCTTTGTCCATTAATAACAAGGAAACAAAAATTATGGGACTGGCTTATGTAGTAGTAGTAGTGAGTGTAGGTCACCCAGACTTGTACACAGTCCCGTGAATCTTGCCCGAGATACATTATACAAAATTTTGAAGCCGATCAGATGAGTTTTTCTGCAGTTATGACACTGTTTCCAACGATTCCTAGTTATTTACTATCTCAAGAAATAGGCAAACACACAAACGACACTTAAACAGATACTGTCCCTAAGATGCGTTGGCCACTTAATATTGAAGTCGTTCAAAAGAAATAAACTAAAATTTATGTAATTTAATTGGAATTAAAAAATCACATTACACATAAAATGGTCAAACCTGCTTCTGTACTCCTGAATTTCACTCTCCACCGTCGTCGTATTTTTTTGTCACCTTTTGTGAACGTTTGGAGCTCCACCACTGAGCATTTTGGAAGTTATCCCAGCCATTCCAGGATGCTAGGTTCAACAACTGTGGTCATAGGTTACCTGAACATGCTAATTGGTCAAAGAATTTTTTCCTTGTTGCCATGCACAAGTATTGAAAATTTAAAGCTGAATCGATGAAGCGTTCTCAAGAAGAATGGAAAAAATCCTTTTAAGGTACCCCTTCCGGGTTACCTATAAATAGTTCCTATTAAGATATACCTGTATGGGAAGAAAACACATTCACCATCATTCATTAAATTGCTGTCTTTAAGGAAGTGTGTTGATATCGCAATTAAGATTTCCTTTTGACTGCAGCATCGCCATCTGTCCTTCAGAGTGGATGTACTCTACTGCCCACCTCCTGGACTTAAGTTCAACTAATCTGTTTCTCTGAGTCAACTCATAAGTCATCGTGCTCACACTACAACACTACTGCAATGATTCCAATATACTTTTTAAGTAGTGTCAATAAAATTTGAAAGTTGCACTTATATTGCACGTCTTGTTAATTGTATCGGCTTCAATATATCAAAGCCGATCCATGAAGGCCTTTTTTTAGTTACGGAATGGAAATCAGTATCACTTTTTATTTAATAAAACTGACAATTTGGGACTTTTGCAGCCCAGTAATAAAGGAAATCTTTCATTCTGGAAAACACACCAAGGTTGTAAAGTTGAAAGCCTGTCAGACGATGCATTCTCTAGTTATCGCACGTATTCCAACGATTCAAAGCTTTTTTTTTTGTTTTTTTTAGCTAATTTAATATATCGACAAAATTTGGTCACACACTAACAGAACTAAATGGCTACCATCCTAGTGGCAAAATACATAAACCGTTATATACTGAAACATTTTGAAGAATAAAAAGGGAATAAAACTCTCAATACTATACACATAAAACTGACAGATGCGCATCCACACACTTTGCTTTCATTCTCCGCTGTCATCGAAGTTGTCATCGAAGTTGTCATCGAAGTTGTCATCGAAGTAAGAGACACCTTTTTTTCTGAACGTGTGTTGCCAAGCAGCATTTTTAGAATCCAAGACTCTAGAAATGGCCACTACATTAGTTATGAAGGTAAAAACATAGGCAATTAATGCGTGAATCTTGCATTAATTACTCTTCACCAGCATCGAATTCTGAAGTCCAGCCAATGATGCCTTTTCGTGTCCTGAACGAAATATAAACGGAACTTTGGAGAAAGAAAATAAATGACAATAAAGAAAAAATAGCATAAAAAATTGAGGCAAGCACTGATATGTCTCTCGTCGAGGATAATTAATTACAAGATTCAAACTTGACTTACAATTTCCTGTTACCATTCTGGTCTAAATACGGATTTCTGTTCAAGATCTGAACAGAACCAAAACAAGTTGGCGTCCTTGCCAGCCTTAGCTGCAACAGAACCAAAACAAGTTGGCGTCCTTGCCAGCCTTAGCTGCAACAGAACCAAAACAAGTTGGCGTCCTTGTTAGCCTCAGTTGCAACAGAACCACAACAAGCTGGCGTCCTTGTCAGCCTTAGTTGTCCGTGATGAAAATTAGTGATATTTACAATTATATTAGTTACTGGAAATTATAGATAATCTATGTTTCACATTATTGAAATTTAGGCTATTTTATCAGATGAATATTTCCAGCTGTGCAAGAAAGACTGTGATGATAACCAGTGTGACAGTCTGGAGAGCAGCCAGCCTGCTGCGCTGCACACACTGCCAGTCTGGAGAGCAGCCAGCCTGCTGCACTGCACACACTACCACCCTGGAGAGCAGCCAGCCTACTGCGCTGCACACACTGCCAGTCTGGAAAACAGCCAGCCTGCTGTGCTGCACACACTGCCAGTCTGGAAAACAGCCAGCCTGCTGCGCTCCACGCACTGCCAGTCTGGAGCGCAGCCAGCCTGCTGCACTGCACACACTGCCAGCCTGGAAAGCAGCCTGCCTGCTGCGCTGCACACACTGCCAGTCTGGAAAGCAGCCTGCCTGCTGCGCTCTACACACTACCAGTCTGGAGAGCAGCCAGCCTGCTGCGCTGCGCACACTGCCAGTCTGGAGCGCAGCCAGCCTGCTGCGCTGCACACACTGCCAGTCTGGAAAGCAGCCAGCCTGCTGCACTGCACACACTACCACCCTGGAGAGCAGCCAGCCTGCTGCGCTTCACACACTGCCAGTCTGGAAAACAGCCAACCTGCTGCACTGCATACACTGCCAGTCTGGAGATAAGCCAGCCTGCTGCTCTGCACACACACTGCCAGTCTGCAGAGCAGCCAGCCTGCTGCGCTCCACTCACTGCCAGTCTGGAGCGCAGCCAGCCTGCTACACTGGACACACTGCCAGCTGGAAAGCAGCCGGCCTGTTGAGCTGCACACACTGCCAGTCTGGAGATAAGCCAGCCTGCTGCGCTGCACACACTGCCAGTCTGGAAAGCAGCCTGCCTGCTGCGCTCTACACACTGTCAGTCTGGAAAGCAGCCAGCCTGCTGCGCTGCACACACTGCCAGTCTGGAAAGCAGCCAGCCTGCTGCACTGCACACACTACCACCCTGGAGAGCAGCCAGCCTGCTGCGCTGCACACACTGCCAGCCTGGAAAGCAGCCAGCCTGCTGCGCTGCACACACTGCCAGTCTGGAGATAAGCCAGCCTGCTGCGCTGCGCACACTGCCAGTCTGGAGCGCAGTCAGCCTGCTGCGCTCTACACACTGCCAGTCTGGAAAGCAGCCAGCCTGATGCGCTGCACACACTGCCAGTTTGGAAAGCAGCCAGCCTGCTGCACTGCACACACTACCACCCTGGAGAGCAGCCAGCCTGCTGCGCTGCACACACTGCCAGCCTGGAAAGCAGCCAGCCTGCTGCGTTGCACACACTGCCAGTCTGGAGATAAGCCAGCCTGCTGCGCTCCACACACTGCCAGTCTGAGACGCAGTCTGTGGCCAGTGTGATTTTGTAGTTCACGAGAGGTGGATGTTTCCTCCAGCCGCCCACACTAAGCCGCCCACACCCGCGCCACGCCGCTCACGCCCGCGCCACGCCGCCCACGCCAGAACCACGCCACCCACTGTAATTACACCGCCTACATCCTACCACGTCGTCCACACCTGCATTATGCTGCCTACCCGCACCACACGCCTCCCACACTAGACGTCGCCCGCAACACACGCCGCCCACACCACACGCCGCCCGCACCACACGCCGCCCACACCACACACCGCCCACACCCAAACCGGCACACACATTCACGTAATTATGTAAATAAATACTGATATTTTTTAATATTTTGTCTTATTACATGATAATTGCAGAGAGAGAGAGAGAGAGAGAGAGAGAGAGAGAGAGAGAGAGAGAGAGAGAGAGAGAGAGAGAGAGAGAGAGAGAGAGAGTCAGATGTGCTGCGATCAGCCTTGAAAAATATTGTATCGTAGTTGTAATATCACTTAACAAGCCTTTGTATATGATTAAAAAAATCAACCTTTAACAAAGGCATGAAGGAAGGTCATGACGTCAGATCACATGACTTCGTCAGCTGGCGAGGTCATGTGACCTCACATAATGATGCTGGTTCTCTGTCTTTGTTAAATAGTGATTTTCTTTCATTGATCTTCACGTTGTTTCGAAATTAATATTATATTTTATTAATATTATCAACATTAAGAGCAAATTTGCTTATTTCACGGCGCCTCTCAGTGTACACGAAGGTTCTTATAACACTTGAACCTGACATTATCTGTGTTGAGGTAATAGTGTTGGGTAAAACTCTCAGATCATTATCATTTTTAACCCAAAAGAACCAACTCTTAAGTGCTGGTAGCAGTGTCCTTGTATATGTCAGCTCTGAAGTGCTGGTAGCAGTGTCCTTGTATATGTCAGCTCTGAAGTGCTGGTAGCAGTGTCCTTGTATATGTCAGCTCTGAAGTGCTGGTAGCAGTGTCCTTGTATATGTCAGCTCTGAAGTGCTGGTAGCAGTGTCCTTGTATATGTCAGCTCTGAAGTGTTGGTAGCAGTGTCCTTGTATATGTCAGCTCTGAAGTGCTGGTACAGTGTCCTTGTATATGTCAGCTCTGAAGTGTTGGTAGCAGTGTCCTTGTATATGTCAGCTCTGAAGTGCTGGTAGCAGTGTCCTTGTATATGTCAGTCTGAAGTGCTGGTAGCAGTGTCCTTGTATATGTCAGCTCTGAAGTGCTGGTAGCAGTGTCCTTGTATATGTCAGCTCTGAAGTGCTGGTAGCAGTCTCCTTGTATATGTCAGCTCTGAAGTGCTTGTAGCAGTGTCCTTGTATATGTCAGCTCTGAAGTGCTGGTAGCAGTGTCCTTGTATATGTCAGCTCTGAAGTGCTGGTAGCAGTGTCCTTGTATATGTCAGCTCTGAAGTGCTGGTAGCAGTGTCCTTGTATATGTCAGCTCTGAAGTGTGATAGCAGTGTCCTTGTATATGTCAGCTCTGAAGTGCTGGTAGCAGTGTCCTTGTATATGTCAGCTCTGAAGTGTTGATAGCAGTGTCCTTGTATATGTCAGCTCTGAAGTGCTGGTAGCAGTGTCCTTGTATATGTCAGCTCTGAAGTGTGGTACAGTGTCCTATGTAATTATGTTCAGCTCTGAAGTGTTGGTAGCAGTGTCCTTGTATATGTCAGCTCTGAAGTGCTGGTAGCAGTGTCCTTGTATGTGTCAGCTCTGAAGTGCTGGTAGCAGTCTCCTTGTATATGTCAGCTCTGAAGTGTGGTAGCGTGTCCTCGTATATGTCAGCTCTGAAGTGCTGGTAGCAGTTCTCCTTGTATATGTCAGCTCTGAAGTGCTGGTAGCAGTGTCCTTGTATATGTCAGCTCTGAAGTGCTGGTAGCAGTGTCCTTGTATATGTCATCGTTACACGGAGGTGAAGACCAATTTCTATAATCCTGAAAAACTTATTCATAGCCCATAAATATCGTTACTAGAAGCGCTGCTGGGATGTACCTGTTTATCTGGAGTCTTGGCGCTCGCTACCTGGAGGTGCGTCAGGCCTATTTTCTTCACGTATAATGAGCGTATTTTATTAGTTCTTCAGTGTAAATTCTTACAGAGGCGTGTGTACTTCAGTCCAGGGTACACCATGGGTATGTAGCTTCAGTTTAGGTACATATGAGCGATTTATACTTAAGAAAAATTCATAAGAGGCATGTAACTACAATAAAGATGCGTATATCCAATACAATAAGATGTGTATATCGAATACAATAAGATGCGTATATCCAATACAATAAGATGTGTATATCGAATACAATAAGATGCGTATATCCAATACAACAAGATGCGTATATCCTTCAGAATAAATACATTAATAGGCATGCAACTTTTAGTACAGATACACTAACAGGAGTATATCCTTCCGTAGCAATACACCACAGTGCATATACCTTTCAGTACAGGTACACTAGGAGATATGTAACCTTCAGCACAGACACTTGAAAGGAGTTATCCGGGGAGTCATCAAGCGTACCAGTGCCAGTATGTTTCCTGGTGACAAGTTTGGTGATCTACTGAACTATAACCACGATGTTTTCAACATAAATTAGGTGAATTTTAGCTGATGTTATAATGGGTTGATGCTTACTCATAATTTTAATAAATACAAGGAAGAACAGACAGACTGGTGACTTAGTGACGTTACTGAGATCATCAGCATCATCAGCTGGTGTGTATCTCGCAGTGTAAATACCCAGCGTGTGTATCTCTCAGTGTAAATACCCAGCGTGTGTATCTCTCAGTGTAAATACCCAGCGTGTGTATCTCTCAGTGTAAATACCCAGCATGTGTATCTCTCAGTGTAAATACCCAGCGTGTGTATCTCTCAGTGTAAATACCCAGCGTGTGTATCTCTCAGTGTAAATACCCAGCGTGTGTATCTCGCAGTGTAAATACCCAGCGTATCTCGCAGTGTAAATACCCAGCGTGTGTATCTCGCAGTGTAAATACCCAGCGTATCTCGCAGTGTAAATACCCAGCGTATCTCGCAGTGTAAATACCCAGCGTATCTCGCAGTGTAAATACCCAGCGTATCTCGCAGTGTAAATACCCAGCGTATCTCGCAGTGTAAATACCCAGCGTATCTCGCAGTGTAAATTACCAAGCGTATCTCGCAGTGTAAATACCCAGCGTATCTCGCAGTTGTAAATACCCAGCGTATCTCGCAGTGTAAATACCCAGCGTATCTCGCAGTGTAAATACCCAGCGTATCTCGCAGTGTAAATACCCAGCGTATCTCGCAGTGTAAATACCCAGCGTATCTCGCAGTGTAAATACCCAGCGTATCTCGCAGTGTAAAATACCCAGCGTATCTCGCAGTGTAAATACCCAGCGTATCTCGCAGTGTAAATACCCAGCGTATCTCTCAGTGTAAATACCCAGCGTATCTCGCAGTGTAAATACCCAGCGTATCTCGCAGTGTAAATACCCAGCGTATCTCGCAGTGTAAATACCCAGCGTGTGCATCTGTCAGTATACAGAAAAAAAGGTACCGTATATTCTGGCATATAAGACGCGCCTTTCCCCCCCTTTTCGTAAAAGTCTTGGAAAATCACCCTGGGCCTTACATGCTCAAGGTGAGGGGTCAAGGTGAGGGGGTCAAGGTGAGGGGGTCAAGGTGAGGGGTATAGGTGAGGGGTATAGGTGAGGGGTCAAGGTGAGGGGTCAAGGTGAGGGGTCAAGGTGAGGGGTCAAGGTGAGGGGTCAAGGTGAGGGGTCAAGGTGAGGGGTCAAGGTGAGGGGTCAAGTGGGGTTCAATGTGAGGGGTCAAGATGAGGGGACAAGGTGAGGAGTCAAGGTGCGGGGTCAAGGTGCGGGGTCAAGGTCAGGGGTCAAGGTCAGGGGTCAAAGATAGGATTTGGGTTACGCTTCACCGTAAAGTAAGAAGGTTATTAACCTGGAATATGGTTACTGATTTGCTGTTACAATACTTCTGTCGTGCGTCTTATATGTTGGAAAATACAGTATATACTTCAAGGTTAATTTTCACAACGCTCTCCAGAAATTAAGAAAGATGGGTAGCAAAGCTCTCCGGAATCACTGGGATGCGTCCTCAAACCACAACAGGAAAAAAAAACCGAAAAACTGTGCATCCTGTCTCCTGTTAACAGGAGACAGGATCTTTTTCTGGGGTAATAATGAAGTGATGAATCATTTTGGCTCAAAAATCAGTAATTATTACCAGCTATTCCAAGGTAATATTTATCTAATACTCGTATACCTACGTACTCTAAGTAAGCTCATAAGAATATCCCTATGACTGAGTATTTATTATTAACCCAATAATTTTATACTTAATACCTATAATTTTCCCGAACACAAGCACAATACATGACAACTCTGGCTACAAGATGTAAAAATCCGTTTTTTTTTTTGTCAAAAGTAGTCTTAATGGCAATTCAGTGTTCAGTCAATGTCTGTAGCTAGTTCTCTATAATACATTTAATTACCAATGTTTATGGTGAGACATCGAAATTATACTTCCCTGCCATGCTATATATGAAGAAATTAATGTTTTGATGTTACCACAAATTTATATTCCGTTTTTATTGGTAACAGATACACACGGAACACTGTTAAATTGTATACAGTCAACACAATTATATTCTTGACATAACCTGTGGTCAGTTTCAATGGCTCATGTATCCTTGCAGCCAGGCCTGAGGCCAGGCTTGCCTATTAACCGCATGTTAATAAGGCTGTTTGTGTTGGCGGCCCACATGCCAACATAGCCATCACAACCCAGTGGCAATGACAGAGTTCAGGAAAGTCCCTGAAGAGTGAGTCTTGAAGTGGGAACAAGGCGAGGAATAGCGCTGGAGAAGCGTGTCTGTAGTCGTAGAGAAAGAGCCAGAGCTTAACTCAGCAGTATAGCATCCGTGGCGATGTGGAGAGCAGCAGGAGCAGGCAGTCATCCAGCAGTGGTCTTGACTGGTCAGGCAGGCAGGCAGGCAGGCAGGCAGGCAGGCAGGCAGGCAGGCAGGCAGGCAGGCAGGCAGGCAGGCAGGCAGGCAGGACAGGCAAGCAGGCAAGCAGGCAGGGTCTCAGCAGAGGGTAGCACACGGGTGGAGGTGTTGATAGTAATGGTTACGGTGGATTAAGGTGTGTTTGCAGTGGAAGATTTGGTCCTGATTTTTTTGAAAGTAGGTCTGGAGAGGTGGGACAGCTCACTGGGGTATTTGTATCGGCTATATCGATCTTCACAAATTTCTGAATTCCTGAACTTGTTCTGGATCACTGGCGAATTAGACTGAGGCATCACATAGCCTGTGTGCAGTTCCTTGCAGAGCATGCAACTTCTGCTGCATAGAGAGGTATAAAAGACAAGATTGTTCCATTCAATCCTTTGGCAGAGATGCTCGACCTCTTCCTCAGAATATTCTGCATGCTGAACTTTAGTGATCCTGGAGGTGTCGGCTGATAATAAAGGAGGAGAAGGTTGGGCGGACTGAGATGATGGATATGGCTGGGCAGGTACAGTGTACAGTCGATGGCTGGCTGTGTGTGAGTAGTAGTACCGAGAGAAGGCAGTGATTAGTTATACAGATGAGTTGATTTCAATGGTAGAGGGGTTAGGGGCAGCTAGAATTTGTCAAGGAACATGGGACTGGGCAACAGATGATAGGTCTGCTGGGTCGTGTAGTTGCGGATGGTAGTGACAAACTTGTCTGCCTCATCGTTGCTGATACTGACAGCGATGAAGACTTCCTTGAGGAAGTGAATGCCAATGAACTTAATCTGCAGCTGGTCTTGAGGGCAGCTGCCAGGGCAAGTTTAGTGAAGTCGTTGATTAAACCTCTAAGTGGCCTAATCTTCACACGAAGCGCCTGCATCATGGAAGAGCAGGAGAAGATAATTCCTTGGAGGGTAAAAGTTTCCCTTCCCACCAGGGATAGCAAGGAGACTGGTGGTGGAGAGCTTCTGCTACCTATACGTGGCAGGTCGGGCACCTAAAAACATAAGAATTCTTGGAGAGAGGTATAATAAAGACAAACTTATAAGACAAATGCACAACGCCTGGTTATCATTATTAAGAGATGTGGCATCTCCACAGCAAGCTCTCTCAATCTCATACAGAAGCATAAGGACAGTCTTGTGCTAGAGTCACTGGTTGCAGTATAAGTCTCCGTCCTCATGCCTCTACCTTAGATTGATAATATTAAATGTTACAGTGATACCAACAAACTTTGGATAAAAGACAGTTATTAAATGAAATATTTTTCTTTCGACGAGCGTCTTCTTTAGTCCAAACACAGAATAAGCTAATATAGATTGTTATAGCGGAGAGTGTGAGAGAGTGAGAGAGCGAGAGAGCGAGAGAGAGAGACAGAGACAGAGAGAGAGGTGACAAGCAGTAAGGTCGAGGTGAGGCAGGTTGCAATAAGTGGGTATCAAGTAATGGCGGATCCTGGTATGTTTAATAATAATCTCTTGGTTAAAAGTTTGGAAACACAAAAGCTTCCAAATCTGTGTGGGACTGTATCGGTGGCTGCACCTAAGACAGTTTTCAGTAACTTCAACCTCTGGCTCACTTTCACCAGTTACTGAGCTTTCTTCTACTTCATCAGATGTTCACACTCGTTCGTGTGCCGTACAAAGATATTGTTGCAGTCATTCCAGCTGCACTTGTTTCAATGCTCATGAACTCTAAATTCCAAAATTCATGCAGTCTCTCCTATGTAATTTTGATCGCACCTCCATCAGGGTATAATGTATAACTCTGCTGGTTGATGCTTCGCTCGTATATTTCTACATAAATTCCTTGATTTGTTTTTGAAGAGTTGTTGGGTATTTTGATGGATTGGGTTTTAAATAGTTTAGCCACATTCGATGCCACTTTGCAGGCCAGGAAAACAATATATCTAGTGTATTCCTTTAATTTTGTGTTGGTACTTGTTCTGTAGTGTGTGTGCACGCATCCTACACTCTTGTTTAAAGTGTATGGGAAAAATGTTTTATACTGAATGTGCATGTGACGTACATATGTTCTTTATCCAGGAACTGTAGACTGGAAATTCTGAGGGGTTTTGAGAAAAGTCTATAACTACACTATATATCTGTCATCAAGTCATGGTCATAGTCGTGGTAGTAGTAGTAGTAGTAGTAGTAGTAGTAGTAGTAGTAGTAGCAGCAGCATCAGTAGTAGTAGTAGTAGCAGTAGTAGTAGTAGCAGTAGTAGTAGCAGTAGTAGCAGTAGTAGTAGCAGTAGTAGCAGTAGTAGTAGCAGTAGTAGCAGTAGTAGTAGCAGTAGTAGTAGTAGTAGTAGTAGCAGTAGTAAAGTAAAAGGACACAAGTGCAACTAATGTGACATTTATTGTGGCAACGTTTCGCTCTCCAGGAGCTTTATCAAGCCATTACAAACAATACATGGACACAGAGGGTATATAAAGGCTCAGAGTGAGGTGAATACTAGTGAGGTCAATGTTCACTAGTGGTAGTAGTAGTAGTAGTAGTAGTAGTGGTAGTGACAAAAGTAATACAATATGGTAGAGCAATTAATTCGTACATGAGTAAAAGGATATAAAAGCTATTACTTGGGTAACATAAAAATAGGTTGGACAAATATAAACTGGAATGAGGCAGCTTGTTTCAGTGTTCACTCTCTGTGCTTTGTGTAGTATAACAGGAGAGACTATGTGATGGCAGGGTTTACTGTTTTCAGGAGGATTCTTGCTAAGACTTCGGAGATGGTGAAGCTGCCGTTGTTTTGTTTAATTGTATTCGAAACAGCGATCATTGCTGATTCAAGGCACTTGCGTGTGCGGAAATTAGTTTCTTTTATTACTAATTGGGCGTCTCTGAATTTCATAAGATGATTGGTGGAATTTCGGTGTTGTACACAGGCGTTTGTTTAAGTTGTCGTTCCTACATGCGTATATGTGTTCATTGAGGCGGGTTTCGAGGTTTCTTGCTGTTTCACCTACGTAGATCTTGTCACAGCCTCCACAGGGTATAGTGTAAAACTCCTGCATTGACTGGTTCGTGGTGCTTGGGTTTTGTCCTGGTTAGATCCTTTATTGAAGTGGTAGAAGCGATGGCGACTCTGGTGTTAGCTTGTGAAAGTACTTTTGAGACGTTTAGTGCAACCTGGCTGTTGGGAAGAATTATAAACTTTGTTGGGAGCGGTGTTGATGCGTGGAGAATTGATGATCTGAAGAGCTCTTTTCTTGCAGTCTTTGATGAAAAAAGAAGGAAATTGTAACTCAGTGAATGTTTGGTGAATGTAAGTACATTCCTCGTCAAGAAACTCAGGACTACAAATTCGGTATGCTCTTAGGAAAAACCCGATGATGATGCCTCTTTTGGTCTTGGTATCTTGACTGGAATAGAAGTGTGTGAGATCATTTTTATTGGTGGGTTTCCGATAAACTTGAAATCTTAGGTTGTTGTCTACTTTGTGAATGAGGACGTCGAGGAAAGGTAGCTTGTCATTGGACTCTTCTTCTAGTGTAAACTGAATCGCTGGTTCAACTGCGTTGAGCCTTGCCTGAAGATCCCGTACATCAAAACGTTTTGGAGTTATTACGAGGACATCGTCCACGTAACGTAACCAAGTGACGCTTGAAGGGATGATGTTGGCGAAGTGTTCGGACTCTAGGTGTTCCATGTATAAGTTGGCTAGGACGGCACTTATTGGGGACCCCATTCCCATGCCGTAAGTTTGTTTGTAGAGCTTGTTATTGAAGGAAAAACAGTTGAAGTTAACACAGAGTTCAATCAATTCAACAAAATCTCCGGGAGGTAAAGGAAGATTAAGGTCCTGGTTGACTTTACGTCGTAGAACCTCGATGGCTTTTTTGGTAGGTACTTTTGTGAAGAGGGAAGTCACATCCAAACTGCTTAGTTTCTTGTTACGGATGGAGAGGTTACGGATGCGGTTGAGAAGGTCGCCTGAGTGTTTAAGATGAGCGGGGCTGATGGTCCCCAGAAGGCAGGAAAGATGTTTGGCAAGAACTCGGCTAGTTTGTGTGGAGCACTGCCTATTCCTGACGTGATTGGTCTGAGAGGAATATTGTGTTTATGGGTCTTGGGTAAACCATACATGTGTGCTGGTTTAGGGTTGCTAGGTAACAAGTACAGAAGTTTCTTCCCTTCTCTAGTGCGTTTGAGTATTTGTCTGGTCTTGTATAGAAAGTCTTTGGTGAGCGTCTCCCACTGTTGAGTGCTGATGGGTTCGTATGTAGATTGATCATTCAAAAGGTCCATCATTTTAGTGTTGTAGTCACTGGTGTTGAGTATGACGACTCCACCTCCTTTGTCGGCGGTGGTGACGATAATGTTGGGGTCGTTGGCGAGGTCCTTAAGGGCAGTGATGTATCTTCTAGGAAGATTAGAAGAAGAAGGTTCACATAAAGCTGCAGTGAGAAGGCCCTGTATATAACCCTTTTGGAAGTTGCTGTCACTGTGTCTATGGTTCCTGGTAACAAGATTGAGTTGATAGTTAGGTTTGCGTATGTTGGTGGTAAATTTGAGTCCCAGACTCAGTGCTTGTTTCTCGTAGTCGGTTAAGGTGCGTGACGATAAGTTGTTTATCAGGGATTCGCGTCCCATTTCCTTCCATCGACTGTTAGTGCAGAGGTACTGAAGTTTGCGATTGAGTTTGATCTTCTGTTGGAGGTTAGCTGTGGTGACTGTGCTGAGAATATGCTCAGCAGTGTGTTGGTCAATCTGAAGACTGGCCCTCATATTCCTTGCAGTTTCAAAGGTTTCCTTAGCGATGTTAGAAAGTTCTTCGGCACATTCAGTTAAGTAAGCTTGGGTAGCTGGAGAGAAGGGGTGCTTGGAGTTGGAGAAGAAGAGAAGAAGAGTCCAATGACAAGCTACCTTTCCTCGACGTCCTCATTCACAAAGTAGACAACAACCTAAGATTTCAAGTTTATCGGAAACCCACCAATAAAAATGATCTCACACACTTCTATTCCAGTCAAGATACCAAGACCAAAAGAGGCATCATCATCGGGTTTTTCCTAAGAGCATACCGAATTTGTAGTCCTGAGTTTCTTGACGAGGAATGTACTTACATTCACCAAACATTCACTGAGTTACAATTTCCTTCTTTTTTCATCAAAGACTGCAAGAAAAGAGCTCTTCAGATCATCAATTCTCCACGCATCAACACCGCTCCCAACAAAGTTATAATTCTTCCCAACAGCCAGGTTGCACTAAACGTCTCAAAAGTACTTTCACAAGCTAACACCAGAGTCGCCATCGCTTCTACCACTTCAATAAAGGATCTAACCAGGACAAAACCCAAGCACCACGAACCAGTCAATGCAGGAGTTTACACTATACCCTGTGGAGGCTGTGACAAGATCTACGTAGGTGAAACAGCAAGAAACCTCGAAACCCGCCTCAATGAACACATATACGCATGTAGGAACGACAACTTAAACAACGCCTGTGTACAACACCGAAATTCCACCAATCATCTTATGAAATTCAGAGACGCCCAATTAGTAATAAAAGAAACTAATTTCCGCACACGCAAGTGCCTTGAATCAGCAATGATCGCTGTTTCGAATACAATTAAACAAAACAACGGCAGCTTCACCATCTCCGAAGTCTTAGCAAGAATCCTCCTGAAAACAGTAAACCCTGCCATCACATAGTCTCTCCTGTTATACTACACAAAGCACAGAGAGTGAACACTGAAACAAGCTGCCTCATTCCAGTTTATATTTGTCCAACCTATTTTTATGTTACCCAAGTAATAGCTTTTATATCCTTTTACTCATGTACGAATTAATTGCTCTACCATATTGTATTACTTTTGTCACTACCACTACTACTACTACTACTACTACTACCACTAGTGAACATTGACCTCACTAGTATTCACCTCACTCTGAGCCTTTATATACCCTCTGTGTCCATGTATTGTTTGTAATGGCTTGATAAAGCTCCTGGAGAGCGAAACGTTGCCACAATAAATGTCACATTAGTTGCACTTGTGTCCTTTTACTTTACATATCGTCGGTAATTCTACCAACTTTATTACAGTAGCAGTAGTAGTAGCAGCAGCATCAGTAGTAGTAGTAGTAGTAGTAGCAGCAGCAGCATCAGTAGTAGTAGTAGTAGTAGTAGCAGTAGTAGTAGCAGTAGTAGCAGCAGCAACAGCAGCATCAGTAGTAGTAGTAGTCGTAGTAGTAGCAGCAGCAGCAGCAGCAGCAGCAGTAGTAGTAGTAGTAGTAGCAGTAGTAGTAATAACAGTAGTAGTAGTAGTAGCAGCATTAGAAGTAGTAGTGGTAGCAGTAGTAGTAATAATAACAGTAGTAAAAGTAGTTGTAGTAGTAGAAGCAGCAGCAGCAGCAGCAGCAGCAGCAGCAGCAGCAGCAGCAGTAGTAGTAGTAATAGTAGTAGTGTCATAGATAATTTTTGTTGGTAGGTTTTATCCAGAGTTTGTTGGTAGGTTTTATCCAGACGTCTCTTCGTATAGATTCTCTCAGTTAATGCAAACGTGTTTTATTCATCAACTTGCTGGTATTAAGACAATGATCTAGTGATACTTGTCTGTCACAGCAGCAGCACCAGGGAATCTCGGTGCAGGAGAAAGTCTTCTACTCCGTTGATAAATCTCTGGCCCACCTTATGAGCCTTACCTACTTCCACTAGTGGCCTCGTCCAAATGTTAGCATGTCTTGAACTGCTGCATAGCAACTTCTCCCGCAGCTGCATTGATAAATCTATGTATCACGTTAAGGGTCTGCTGTTTAAACTTCTCCACTTCGGTTTAAAAATAGCGTTACTCATTCCTCTGTCAAACAAGACACTAATTAAACACGTGTTTAATTAAGTTTCATTGTATTTTCTCAAGGCATTTATATCCATTCTGCAATAAACTAGATAATACAGAAAAAACAGAGGAAACAGGGAAAGGGAAAAGTTGGCTTTGTTAGTTATAGAAACTGTTGGAGTTTTGAAGAGCTGATAACAAATAGAAATGAGCCAATTGTTAATATAGTAAAGAATAATTAAGGCTGGGGGACCCAAAGTGGTGGTAGCAGTGATTTATAACCCACCACCAAACAACAGGAGACCAAGACAGAATATGAAGACGCAACACAGCAGTAGTTGACACATTGACAGAAGTAGTATGGAGAGCTGATAAGGCTAAAGTTATTAGCCGAATGTGATTTCAACCACAATGAAACTGATTGGGAGAACTGGAACCCACATGGGGGACTGGAAACATGGAGAGCTAGGATGATGGAGGTAGTTAGGGAAAACTTTATGTTAGCAAGTTAAGGACATGACAAAGAGAGAGAGAGAGGAGAGAGAGAGAGAGAGAGAGAGAGAGAGAGAGAGAGAGAGAGAAGAGAGAGAGAGAGAGAGAAGAGAGAGAGAGAGAGAGAGAGAGAGTAGATGACCCAGTACGATAGGCTTTTATTTACCACCAGTACATCTTATATAGACGAAATAGAATATTACAGCTACCATGCAGTATTGAATTTCGTATTTCTTGAACTAAATATTGTGGGCAGAGAGGTAGGTGGAGGGTGTGAGACACCAGGCTTCAGAAGGGATGATATAATGTATACATGCAGTGAAGTGGGAAAGGGAAGTGAAAGCAAAGTCATCAAATAAGATGATGAAGTGCTACTAGTTGGGAAGTACCCAGGAGAAATTCATACCCAGGAGGGAGGGGGGGAGAAGGAAGTCTCAAAAATAGAGCCATTGGTCAACCAAATATGATGGTAAAATGAAGAACACGGGAGACTGGAAAAACTATAGAAAGCATTAGACAGTTGAAACCAGAGAAGTGAGCAGAAGAGCTAGAAACAAATAAGAGCTCACGAGTAACGACAAAGAAGTCTCCGAAGTGTAAACAGACGATTTAAAGAAGAGTTCTCAGCGAAATCTGGCGATACCAGACGGCGTTGAGCAAAGAATTCACTGACTGGTACTGAAGAACATATACACAATAAAGGAAAAGTTAAAAACAATACTTTCGAGTGAGGAAGCCACAGTAAAAGCAAAGAGACCTGACAAGGTGTCAACAATGGTCCCGTGAGAGGGAGCAGAAGCACTGTGTGAACCACTACCTCGGATCTACAAGTCAGCTGACAATGGACAGTTACTAGAGATCTGGAAAACAGTGAATGTAGTCCCAGTAATTAAGAAAGGATACGGACAGGAAGATTTGAACTAAAGGTCAGCTTGTCTGGCATACATGTCATGTAGGGTGATGGAGAAGATAATCAGAAGGATGGGGTGGAAGAGCACTTGCTAAGTGACTTCATAAACAGTATTCAGCACAGGATTACAGATAGTAAATCTTGTATTACTAACCAGCTGGAGATCTATGATAAAGTGAAAGAAGTGAAATAGGAGAAAGAGGGATGGGCAGCTTGCATATTCTTGGATTGCAAGAAGACATTGGATACTGTACCTCACAAGAGACTAAGGCAAAAACCTGATGTGCAGGCAAGAACAACAGGGAATATACTCCTGTGGACCCCCCTGAATGGGGGGTTCAGCAAAGAACGGTATTATTACCAATATTGTTTCTGATATACGTGAATGACATTCCAAATGGAACTAATCAATGTATCTCAGTTTGCTGAGGATGTAAAACTAACGCGGATAAAAATCAGTGAGGACAAGGAAAGGCTACAAATGGATGTGGACAGACTCTTAACATTGGTCAGATAAATGGTTACTTTAATTCAACTCCAGAAAGTGCACAAAAATGAACACTGGGGAAAATGCAAGAAGATCAGATACCACGTACATACGTGGGAGACAGAGACTGCAGACCTCACTCAAAGAGAAAGACCTGGGGGTGAGCACGGTGCCAAATATATTGCTAGGGAGACATACTAAATGAATAATTTCTGCAGTCAATGCTCGTCCGCTAAATCTAAGAGTAGCCCTCGGGAATCTTGACAGAGTCATTTAGGACTCTCTATGCAACATATGTGGCCCATCTTTGAGAATGAAGCACCAACATGGAACCCATACCTGATATAGCATGTTGGAGGGAGTGCAGTGAGATGGTTCCCGGGGGTTTTACCAATGACGGTTACAGGTCTAAAATTTGATGACAAGGGGAAAAATGAAAAAGGGGCATATGATAGCCATACAAAATATTCGGGAATTGTAAACAGATGGATATATTGCTTGAAAAGAAAAAAACGGGTACTTTGGGACATATTTTAAAATTTAAAGAAACAGTTGACCAGAGAGAGTCGGGAATGACCTAAAACGAAGGTTTGTGGTGGAGGCAGGAACATATATGCTTTAAGAGCAGGCACGACAGGGTGAAACAAGGCTTCAGGGGGGGGAACTGGAAAAGAAAGTAGAGAGTGGGGAGGGCTGAGATTTACTCCTAAAAATACATTTGAGGACATATAGGTAAGCACAGTGCATACCGCCAAGAAACTCAGCAAAGACTGTTCAGAAAACTGCAGTCCCTGACTATTTTTTGATCCCCCACAGAAAAACGCACATCACCGAGCTTCGATTTAAAAATGCCGTGTCTAGAATTTATTTTTTAAAAATGGGATAATAGTGCCAATGTTGTCAGGGGAATTAAAGGGGGACGTACAACGTTTGCCCTTTTTTTCTAAGCACAAATGGTTTTCCCTGATTTTTTTCTGAGTGGAGAAACAGAAGACTCACTGCGAGCCACTTCAGTCACCTCCTCTAGCCTTAGTAATAGGTTCTTCAGAAAAAAAATAAACTCCAAAAGTATTCAAATGTTTACCCACGGGAATAACATTTTTTCGTGAAAGATCGCATCTTTTTTTTTTTAACCGCTGGCCGTCTCCCCCCGGGGCAGGGTGACCCTCCCAAAAAGAAACAATTCCCCATCTTTCAACTATCCCCGTCTTAAAGCAAATATCCCCAACGCTCTTTTAAAGTGCAGGCACTGTACTCCCCACCCCCAGGCCAGAAAGGTTTCCCTGAATTCTTCAAAAAATTTTATCCTCTCACACTCCAAATTATAATGTCCCAAACATCTTTCTCCCCACTCCTAAACACTAAATACCCCTGCTGTATATCCAACCCCCTTGCCCAAAAAAACCTCTTTTTTTCCCCTCCCCCCATTTTTTCCCTAGGAGACCCCTACTCCCCTTTCCCCTCCATACAGATTTCACACCCCCCAAGTCATCTTTGTGATCCATCCTTTTTATATCAAAATCACCTAACAACCCCTCTCGCCTCGAATAATACTTTTGTAACCCCACCCTCCTCCTAATTTCCACATTCGAATTCTCTGCATAAAATCTACGCCAACTCTTGTGAACAAAAAAAAAAAAAAAATCATTCCAATATTTGCTAGTCAACCGAAACTTCCCTATTTGCGGAAAAAGAATTATACCAAGTTTTCTTTTGTTTATAAATTTTTTAATATACGTCATAGTGAGAGAAATTATTTGGTGTCAGAAATACGCCTCAAGTACAACATTTTGAAATATTTCAACAAATAAAGCTTAGGTGACCAAGATTCTATACCAACAGCCCAATTTTAGTGTTAATAGGCTAGAGTGTTACATGACTATACTCGATATCAGCAATTTTTAGATCCCCCATTAAGAATAACTTTTAGTGTTATGCGTGGGTGAATCATGTAAAATAAACAATGGTAAAATTGGAAAAAAACGAAAAAGGAGCTCGGAAAAAAGTCCAGCAGCTGAGGAAGTGAGTGCGCTGTATGCTAGCAATATCATCCAGTATCGAGTCTGATGAAGAAAGACAAAATGATGTAACAAGGATTGAAGAACTTGAGTTGGATTTTCATAAATTTTAAAGAAAAAATTGTATCCAGCATCTCAGCAACAGCACATCACAGACATCTGCTTCAGGATCTTCAACCAAATCACAGAAAGCAGCATCCGAAAATAAATTGGCTGCTATTCGTGTTGTCACATATAAACAGAAAAAGAATAATATATGACAGTGGCGTATTTGCCTACAGAAAGAAATCCATTAGTGGCAGAAAATAAATATGATAGTTCTTCCACGTATGTCAAACCTAGCCAGTAAATATCTGAGCTCAACCTCTTCAGTAGTGTGTGAAAGATTGTCTAGTATCGAGAGAAAATTTACTCTCCTCATAGTACCTGGAGATTATTCCGGGGATCAACACCCCCGAGGCCCGGTCCATGACCAGGCTCCCGGTGGATCAGGGCCTGATCAACCAGGCCGTTACTGCTGGCCGCACGCAGTCCAACGTACGAGCCACAGCCCGGCTGATCCGGCACTGACTTAAGGTATCTGTCCAGCTCTCTCTTGAAGGCAGCCAGGGGTTTATTGGTAATTCCCCTAATGCTTGATGGGAGGCTGTTGAACAGTCTTGGGTCCCGGACACTTATGGTGTTTTCTATTAGTGTACCAATGGCGCCCCTACTTTTAATTGGGGGTATTTTGCATCGCCTGCCCAGTCTTTTACTTTCGTAGGGAGTGATTTCTGTGTGCAGATTCGGGACCATTCCTTCCAGGATTTCCAAGTGTATATTATGATATCTCTCTCTCTCCTGCGTTCCAACGAGTACAAGTCAAGTGCTTCAAAGCGTTCCCAGTAGTTAAGGTGCTTGACAGAACTTAAATGTGCAGTAAAGGATCTCTGTATGCTCTCAAGATCTGCAGTTTCACCTGCTTTGAATGGAGATGTTAGTGTACAGTAGTATTCCAGCCTAGAGAGAACAAGTGATTTGAAAAGGATCATCATTGGCTTGGCATCTCTCGTTTTGAACGTTCTCATTATCCATCCTATCATTTTCTTTGCACTTGTGATCGTGGCACTGTTGTGATCCTTGAAAGTGAGATCCTCAGACATTACTACTCCGGGTCCCTTACATTATTTTTCAGCTCTGCTGTATGGCCAGAGTTTGTAGTATACTCTGTTCTAGTTATTATCTCCTCCAGTTTTCCATACCGAAGTAGTTGGAATTTGTCCTCATTGAACATCATATTGTTTACCGTTGCCCACTGGAAAACTTTGTTTATATCTTCTTGGAGGTTAACCGCGTCCTCAGCAGATGACAGCCTCATGCAGATCCTAGTATCATCCGCAAAGGATGATACGGTGCTGTGGTGTGTATATGTGGTATATAGTAACTGACTAGTTTTCCAAGAAAGGTTAATTAGGTTAGTTAACGGGATGTATAACCTATCAACTACACCATGGTCATGAAGGCTACACAGTAACCATTTTCATGACCTCACCACAATATTTTAATTTGTAAGCAAAGTATCAAAATATATACGCTGAAAAATACACCTCTATTCATCAGTATTAATTTGAGGAACTTTTTATGAAGTTAATAATGTATATATGTATGTATACTGATTGTTTTGAATTTAAGGTATTAGAATACTGTGTTTTTTTTTATTTTTAAATATTTTTGATTAGAGTTAAAATACTTTAAACTGTATAAAGAAAATGTGTCATTTGAACAGACGTTGCTCAAGTTCTGGCCTATATATTTAGATTTTCAGTTTACAATTAATACAGTAAAGTACATTTTTTTAAGTCTTCAGAATGCCTTTAAAACTTTAAATTAACAGCATTATAAGTGTTATATAATTTAACTTCATGTTTAATATTTTTCGTAATTAATTTCTGCCTTCAGCAGATTACAGATTATGTAGATTCAGAGAAATGATTTAGTATTTAACCTTCCTCCTGCCTTATACAGTGGACCCTCGGTTAACGCCTTAAATCCGTTCCAGAGAGCTAGCCTTTAACCGATTTAGACTTTAACAGAATTAATTTTCCCCATAAGAAACAATGGAAATCCAATTAATCCGTTCCAGATACCCAAAAGTATTAAACAAAATAATTTTTTACATGAAATATACATTTCCCTACACAGAAAACAATGATACATGACGAATAAAACAATAATAACGTCACACTTACCTTTATTGTGGACTTGTTGATGAGTGATGAGACGGGAGGAAGGCAGAGGACGAAGGTGTTCTGTAGTTTGGAAGGGGAATCCCCTTCCATAAAGACTTCAAGTAACAAGTCCTTTTCTGGCTTGTGTCCTGGGAGTATCTTTTCCTCCTGAGTACTTATTAAGGTCCTGTTTGGCATTTTCTTCCTAAACAGGTCTGTTTCGTCACAATTGAACACTTGTAGGGTTTTAATTTTTCAGCCTGTATGTACCCCGCTTTTTTGTCAGAACTGGCAGCCTCACCATGCCTTATCATACCATACCACCATCACAGCCACTACCACACACTACTACCACCATTGGCTACCACCCTCTACCACCATCACTACCACCCTCTACCACCATCACAATCACTACCACCCTCTACCACCATCACTACCACCCTCTACCACCATCACTACTACCCTCTACTATCACCCTCTACCACCATCACTACCACCCTCTACCATCACTACCACCCTCTACTACCATCCTCTACCACCATCACTACCATCCTCTACCACCATCACTACCACCCTCTACCACCACCACTTTCGTATTTTTCTACAAAGTTTTTCTTCAATTATATGTGTTTCTCACATTCTTTATCATAGGGCTGTCACTAGAAGCTTTCTTGGGGCCCATGGTGGCTTATTTAGCAGTTACAAGCACCAAAAACAATGGAATAATGCAAAATATATCACATGTACACGCGGAATAGTCCTCACTGGCTTTGTAAACAATGGCACACAAAGTGAGTGGCCAGGCTGGCACACAAAGTTAGTGGCCGGGCTGGTACACAAAGTGAGTGGCCAGGCTGGTACACAGAGTGAGTGGCCAGGCTCGCTCAGGCCGCCGTGCCGACACACGTTTGGGAAGAAAGCTCCTAACCGCATTTTTAGGTGTTATCCGAGCCAATTTTTTCACGTCAAAGCGAGGCGTTATCCGATTTTGGCTCTATCCGATGCAGGCGTTCACTGAGGGTCCACTATATAATATCAATTGAACAATTAGCATTCCATTATATACTGAACATAGTTAATACTATTTAAAAAATAAAAAAATATATAAGAAAAGTATCAGTAAACATTCTGGTATCATCCCATACTAATGAATATATATATATATAATAAAACAACCACGGGGGAGTTGAAAGATAGCTCTAGGCCTTTCGTGTTGCAGTCAACACATCAGGAGCATGCAGTGTTGCAGGAAAAGGATAAAATCCGAGGAAACACGATCAGAGTGAGCGTTCTTGCTAGAATGTGGGGGGAGAGAAGCAGAAAATAAGAGCCCAAGGGTGTCACTTACGCCGGTGCCTGGTGCCTGGTGCCTGGTGCCTGGTACCTGGTACCTGGTGCCTGGAAGGTTGACCATTTTAGCTCCTGATGTGTTGATTGCAACACGAAAGACTTAGAGCTATTTTTTAACTTCATGATTGTTTTGCATCACTTGGTAGCGATTTACATATATATAAATATATCGTGCCTGATAAGCCGAATAGGCCGAACTCCCTTAAAAATTGAATTATTCCATAAAAAACCGTATCACGGGCGGGGATAGAACTCGAGATCAGAGAGTCTCAAAACTCCAGACCGTCGCGTTAGCCACTGGACCAGCTAGCCACAAAAAGATTCGTCCAACTAGGTATATTTCTACACCATAGGAAGGTTAGCATAGGCACCACTGTGACCACAAATGCAAGTTTTTACAGACGAATCTCGTGAATCATGAGGGGACTTGAGCTAGAGTTCGTCACGGCCACGCTAGCTGGAGATTCGTCTGTAAAAACTTGCATTTGTGGTGCCTATGCTAACCTTCCTAAGGTGTAGAAATATACCTAGTTGGACGAATCTTATTGTGGCTAGCTGGTCCAGTGGTTAACGCGACGGTCTGGAGTTTTGAGACTCTCTGATCGCGGGTTCTATCTCCGCCCGTGGTATGATTTCTTTGCAATCGTGTCATTACGATTTCGTGAGTCGAATTAAACATTGCCATTGAGGTAAGCAATTTTTTTTTAACTAAACCTAAGTTAGCAACCTCACCAGATATTTAGGAGTGGACGTGTCAGTAGATAGGCCTGTGAAAGATGAGGTGAAGCATAGAATTGACGATGGAAAAAAAGGTGAGTGGTGCACTTAGGAGTCTGTGGAGGCAAAGAACTTTGTCCATGGAAGCAAAGACGGGAATGTATGAGAGTATAGTTATACCAATGCTATTACATGGCTGTGAGGCATGGGTGGTGAATGATGCAACAAGAAGAAGGCTGGAAGCAATGGAGATGTCATGTCTGAAGGCAATATGTGGTGTGAATATAATGCAGGGAGTTTGAAGTTTGGAAATTAGGAGGAGGTGCAGGATTTCCAAAACTATTATTCAGAGGGCTGAGGAGGGGTTGTTGAGATGGTTAACATAAGAACATAAGAATGGAGGAACACTGCGAAGGCCTAGTGTTCCATACAAGGCAGGTACTTATCAAAACCACCAATACCCAAAGCTACACAAGAATTTACTCCCGTTCCCACGACACCAATCAAACCCAGCCCCTCTAACTCATATATTTGTCAAATCTGTTTTTAAAGCTACCAAAGGTCCTAGCCTCGATCACCCTATATGGAAGATTGTTCCATGCATCCAGAACTCTGGTCGAAAACCAGTACAGAATAGAAAGACTTCAGGAGTGTTTAAATCGGTAGTGGAGGGAATGCTCAATAGATATACTCAACAGACTTATTCCCCTACAATGTTTACACTCACTCTTTTTCCCTTTGTTTTTATAAAAAGTAACTATGCATGCTCTCTGCCAACCCCTAGGTACCTTACCCTCTTCCACACATTTATCAAATAAAAGCATCAACAGCTGCAAAACTATATCCCCACCTACTTTTAACATTTCTATCATTATCCCATCAATCCCAGCTGCATTACCTCTTTTCATTCTACCCACTGCCTCACAAACTTTCCCCATACTTACAACTGCCTCTCCCTCACTCTTACAAGATGTTATTCCTCCTTGCCCTATACACGAAATCACAGCTTCTCTATCTTCATCAACATTTAACAATTCCTCAAAATATTCCCTCCATCTTCCCGATACCTCCACTTCACCATTTAATAACTCTCCTCTCCTATTTTTAACTATCAAATCCATTTGTTCCCTAGGCTTCCTCAACTTATGAATCTCACTCCAAAACTTTTTCTTACATTCACAAAATTTGTTAATAACATCTCGCCCATTCTCTTACTTCACCACTTCTTAACCTCTCTTTTTCTCTCTGTATACTTTTTTCTTCTTGCATCACATCTATATTGTAAAAACCTCTCACACACTAACTTTTTCTCCCTTACTACTCTCTTTACATCATTCCACCAATCGCTCCTCTTCCCTCCTGCACCCACTTTCCTGTAACCACAGACTTCTGCTGAACACTCTAAGACAACATTCATAAACCTACCCCATACATTTTAGACCCCATTGCCTATACTCTTACTAGCCCATCTGTCCTCCAATAGTTGTTTATATCTTACCTTGTCTCCTCCTTTAGTTTATAAACCTTCACCTCTCTCTTGCTGCTTCTATTTTCCTTTTATCCCATCTCATTTAATTCTCACTGTAGCTACAACTAAAAAGTGTTCTGATATATCTGTGGCCCCTCTATAAACATGTACATCCTGAAGTCTACTCAGCAGTTTTTTGTCTACCAATACACGTACATAGTCCAAGAAACTACTGTCATTATGCCCTACATCATATCTTGTATACTTATTTATCCTTTGTTTTTTAAATATGTATTACCTATAATGAAACCCTTTTCTACACAAAGTTCAAATGGCCCTTATTAACATTTACACCTGGCACCCCAAACTAAACTACCACACCCTCTCTAAATGTTTCTCTTACTTAAGTATTTAGGTCCCCTACCATAATTACTCTCTCACTTGGTTCAAAAGTTCCTACACATTCGTTTATCACGCAAAATCTCTCTTCTCTACACTCCTCTCTTCTCCTGGTGCATACACACTTATAATGACCCACTTTTTGCATCCGACCCTTATTTTAATCTACATAATCCTTGAATACATTTACATTCCCTCTTTTCCTTCCAAAATTGATCCTTCAATATTACTGCTAGCCCTTAGCTTTCTCTCAGATACTCGTGACATAATCCCATTTATTTCTCCCTATTGAAACTCGCCTACCCCCTTCAACTTTGTTTCACTTAGAGCTAGGACATCCAACTTCTTTTCATTCATAGCATTAGCAATCATCTCTTTATTATCCGCACTACATCCATGCACATTCATACATCCCAGTTTTATATAGTTTTTATTCTTCTCTTTAGTATTTTCTAATAGCCCATTGCTCCCGGCATTTTAGATGCGGCATACGACATGTAAGGCTTATGGGGGAAAGATTCTTTTCCACTTCCCCATGGAGAATAGAGGAAATAAAGAAGAACAAGAACTATTAAGAAAATGAAGAAAAACCTATTATATATATATATATATATATATATATATATATATATAATATATATATATATATATATATATATATATATATATATATATATATATATATAAATATATATATGTCGTGCCGAATATGTAAAACTGGTCAATTAGCAAGAACTCATTTAAAATTAAGTCCTTTCTAAAAATTTCTCTTATACGTTTAAAGATATAAAGGTATAAATTTTTAATTTTGCTCCAAAAGAATCTTAGAAAACTTATCTAACCTTATTGTAACAAGAACAAATTATTTTACCCTAACCCAACTAAATATATTTTAGATTTGTTTACAATAATTTAATACTAAACAAACACAGTGAAATATATTTTTTTCGTTAGGTTCAGAATGATTTTGGCGAAATTATTGCATACACAAATTTTCGCTTGTCCTATATGGCAAGATGAACGTTGCTATTTAAGCCAAGATCGCAAATTCTGCCTATTCGGCACGACACACACACACATATATATATATATATATATATATATATATATATAATATATATATATATATATATATATATATATATATATATATATATATATATATATATATATTATTGTTCCCACGGACGAGTGGTATTGATCAATAACAATAACAACCAAGGAGTTGAACCCATGTTGCTTTGGCCTGCCTCATTGTTAGCAAAAACTCATAATGCTCTAGCCCATGGGACCACACAATCCTTAACAATGATGCACCCAGCCAAGCTAGATGTTGTCCCCACCATCCTTGGACATATGGTGGTGTTGATGCATCTAATTTCATTCTACTCCCTGTTAGGTGTACTAGCGGGTGGCAGATACAACATTTAGCTTGGCTGGATGCGCCATTCTTAAGGATTGTGTGGTTCTATGGACTAGAGGATCATGAGTTTTCGCTCACCCTATCGATCGTTAAACCCTTAGCATCTGGCTCGCTGGTTGGGAGGCAGCCTATGTGGGAGTGTGACATACGCCGAATAAATTGTAACATACTCTTTGCATGCCACACCCCTACCCCAAAAGGCCTCTAGTAGCCGGGACTAGGCCTCCACTTACATGGGTAGCATACCGCCTTAGCACTGAACAGTATAGGAACCCCCTTTCCTGTCAACCATCCAACTCATTAGATAGGGCTCAACTTTCCTCGAGACTCAAAGTTAAACTCTATCCTAGAGCGAGACATCAGACAGTATGGTTAACGTTGGTTCATAACACCTGTGGACGGCAGCAAAATGTCTCCTCACTAAATAAAAAAAAACCACCATCATTAAAAAAAAACATATTTATAGAGGGAAAAAAATGAGCTAAGCTACCCATATGGTCCCTAACACATCCTAACCTAAATTAAACATGGGAAAATGAATCAAACAGCTCATTGTCTCTGCAGGAAAAATGAATGATTCTTATGCTATAGAGTTGCAGCCTGAGACTCCATCTCATCAGACGACTTGGTTGGCGTCGTTGTTCACTTTCATCCTTTGTCCTCCAGTCAGGGACTTGTCCATGACGATATCTCGCTCGGTCAAGGAGCAGTTAGCCTTAAAAGAGTCAGCCAGCCTGACTGCATCTAATGGAGTGGTCAACGAATGATCTTCAAGACTATAACATCTGGTCCAACAAATTCCATCAGGTTATCCACCAAAAGTAACCGCACCAAGTCAGTGAAATTTGTGACACCACTCACCTTCTACTATTTTTTGAAATATTTTGACTGCTGCCTTACAAAGTCTACAAGAGATTGATGCAGCTAACTCTAGCACATTTTAGATTCCCTCCTGCACTTGGTGGGAATAAACTGATATACCCCAATAACCATTCTTTTAACAATCCAATAATCAGCAAATTCTTCATTATTTAAAACAGCGGTGAACTCTTGCGCTCTGCCTTACAACGCTGTATGCACCAGTGCTGCCCAATGTTCCCCAGGCCACCTCAGTGTTCGAGCCTGGTTTTCAAATGCCTCGACTCAACAAAGCGAGGTACTAATAGTAGTACTGCTTTTTGCAGGCTAAAGTTATCACCAACAGTCTGCTTAAATTGCTCCCTCTCCTCTCTATCAAACTTCTCTTCAGCAAATGCTCGCTGCTCCCTGGTTGTTTCGAGATTGAGTTTAGGTAACTCAACTGCAAACGAAACTGACTCTCCATGAGATAAGCCCAGTGCACCCCCTGCTTCACAAGACTGCTGGTCAGAATACTCTGATGTTAGCCCTCCCATTAACAGCGATTAATAGCTTCTGTAGCGGGAGATAAGAACATAAGACAGAAGGAACAATGCAGCAGGCCTATTGGCCCATACGAGGCAGGTCCAAGTCACCTCCCGGCTTAAACCAATGACCCACCTAGTCATGTCAAATCACATCAACTTAAGGAAGGAGCACTGCATCAGACCTATTAGCACAAGCTAGTCAAGTCCAACTCATACCCACCCACACCCACTCATGTATTTATCCAACCTATTTTTAAAACTACACAACATGTTAGCTTCTATGACAGCATTCGGGAGTTTGTTCCACTTAACCACAACTCTATATCCTACATCCTATATCCTTCCTGAATCTGAATTTTCAAACTTAAAACGATTGCTGCGAGTATTGTCTTGGCCAGATATTTTTAGCATGCTATTTACATTCCCTGTTTTCCATTTATACACCTCAGTCATACCCCCCTTCTAATTCTGCACCTTTCTAGAGAGTGCAGATTCAGGCCCTCAGTCTATCCTCATAGGGAAGATTTCTGATACATGGGATCAACTTTGTCATCCTTTGTACATTTTCCAGAGCATTTATATCTATTTTGTAATACGGTGACCAGAACTGAGCAGCATAATGTAAATGAGGAGTAACCGAAGATATATAGAGTTGAAGAACAACCTGAGGATTTCTATTATTTATACTTCTTGATATGAAGCCAAGGATTCTGTTAGCTTTATTGCGAACACTAATGCACTGTTATCTTGGTTTTAGGTTGCTGCTAACCAGAATTTTCAAATCCTTTTCGCAATCAGTAATATTAATCTCTACATTATATAGTTTTATGTCACATGGTCATTTTCTTGTCCAATGTTTAGAACTTTGCATTTGTCCATATTAAACTGCATCTGCCACTTCTCCGGCCATTGCATCAGTCTGTTCAAATCTTCATGGAGTGCTCTGTCCTCATTATAATGAAATAAGCGACCTATTTTGGTGTCATCAGCAAACTTGCTTGTCACTATTTATTCCCTCATCAATTTCGTTTATATAAATTGTGAACAACAGAGGGGCCTACACTGACACCTGTGGAACACCGCGCATGACGAGCCCCCTCTATGATTTCCTTAGCCTTTCCTCATAGGACATACCCCTTAGCTCCGGGACTGGTTATGTTGCAAACAAACACCTACTTACCTACCTACCAACAAATCAAACCAACCATCCAAAACAACCACCCACCAACTAAACAACCAACAACCTTCTCTCCCCCCTCTCTCCCTGTACCTTTTTTTTTATCTTTCCCCCTCCCCCCATCTCTCTCCTCTCTGTGTGTATATGTGCGTATTTTATAAAATATTAAATATTAAATATTAAATATTAAATATTATAAAATATTAAAACACTTCCTCTTCCCAGAGGAGTGATTTAAGCTACCCAGTCCTTCCTCTCTGCCACACTGGCTGCTGCTGCTCCTCCTCTGGAAGAATATTTATATTACGAAGAAATTTAATATTCAGCATCTACAAACAACATTCAACTTGAAATATAAAATTTAATATGTTTGCAACTTACCATAAAGTTGCAGGATGTTCTTCAACAAGTTGTGTCTAGCACATTCAAAAACTACTCGGTCGCCTGAATTAGCTGTATGTTACATGTTTTTCCAGAGACATTCATAAGGATGAGACAATGTGAAATAACACAAGTGCAAAAATTCCTCCAGTTGGGCTTAAAGAAGGTTAGCTACTCTGTCTTGGTGTCTTTCTTTACATTAGTGCCCTTGTCCTTACTTCACTAGTGTTGAAGAAGTATCCAGCTATGGTGGTTGTGGAGAGGTGTATCACTGAACCAGTCTGCATTAATTTGCAATATTATTACTCCAAGTTGTTTCATGTCCAACACTTGAACACGTTAATACACTCCTTTCTCTGACACTCTTTACAAATTCTTGTGTAACTCTAAGCAATTGTTAGTAAACTTAGGCCATGAGTAGTAAAAGTCTTAATATATTATCTGACATGAAGAAAGATAAAAACACTTTGCCTATTCTGTTTAATGCATCATTCAGTAAACACAAGCAACTGAATACTTTCCTCTCCCACATCTCAAGTAACACTGAACCCTTGAGAGGCGGCACTCAGCTCGGCTTTTCTATGAGCAACTAAGTCGCCTAACTCACTATAATAATTACATGACAACAAGCT
This sequence comes from Cherax quadricarinatus, assembly GCF_026875155.1. Taxonomy (NCBI): domain Eukaryota; kingdom Metazoa; phylum Arthropoda; class Malacostraca; order Decapoda; family Parastacidae; genus Cherax; species Cherax quadricarinatus. Next base: position 18,226,245 of record NC_069404.1, read on the forward strand.
ACTCTATACGAGAGGTTCAATCCCAGACAGGCTCCCATATTACGAACACAGGTGGCAATCAGTGTTCGCTCTCAATTATAAATAAGTCAGCAAGCAGAAGAATTTAGCAGGGCAAAACAACAGCAAGGCAAACAAGCAGGAGCAGATTAATTTTTTTTCATTAACTCTTGAAGACTATAACACTGTAAATGTTCAATCACATGAATTACAAACATTCACAAGTAGGTATTGTGATCAAACTAACATTTGTATGACTCACGAAATCGTAATGACACGATTGCAAACAAACCATACCCCGGCCGGGATTGAACCCGCTGTCAGAGAGTCTCAAAACTTCAGCCCATCGCGTTAGCCACTAGACCAGCTAGCCACAATAAGATTCGTCCAACTAGGTATATTTCTACACCATAGGAAGGTTAGCACAGGCACTACTGTGACCACAAATGCAAGTTTTTACAGACGAATCTCCAGCTAGAGTGGCCGTGACGAACTCTAGCTCAAGTCCCTTCACTGCCGTCAACATGACTCACGACGAGAAGGGCTGGAGTTTTGAGACTCTCTGACCGCGGGTTCAATCCCGGCCGGGGTATGGTTTGTTTGCAATCGTGTCATTACGATTTCGTGAGTCATGTTGACCGCAGTGAAGGGACTTGAGCTAGAGTTCGTCACGGCCACGCTAGCTGGAGATTCGTCTGTAAAAACTTGCATTTGTGGTCACAGTGGTGCCTGTGCTAACCTTCCTATGGTGTAGAAATATACCTAGTTGGACGAATCTTATTGTGGCTAGCTGGTCTAGTGGCTAACGCGACGGGCTGGAGTTTTGAGACTCTCTGACCGCGGGTTCAATCCCGGCCGGGGTATAGTTTAACATTTGTATCATAAAAGCATATTCCTTTTCCTTGCTTTAGGATACTTAAATAATGGCTGTTTGTTCTATCCCGAACAATTTCATGACTATCTCAGTAAAATTAACATTTTTCATTGATATAATTAGGTGTTATTGTTTAAGTAAAACATGGAGAGTATTTTCTTTGATAACAAAAACATCACAAAATGCATTAAAAAAAAACTTTTTTATTTGTTAATGTCATCAGTGTTTTGAGTGTCACTGACTTATATGAACAACGTATCTAAAGGTAATTTATATGAGCGACAGAAATAAAAAAAAACCCCACACTGTGGCACATAATGTGATAAAGATTCGTTAATCCTCACTCCACTGCCTCGCCATGACATTGTTATGCCTCGCCATGACATTGTTATTTAATATATTTACATCACCCTTTGTAATTAGGGAGAGGAGGAAAGGGCGTTTCCGAGGTGAGGCATTCAATATGTCCAATACATTTTATATTCATTGCAAAACAGAGGGGGAGGCGGCAGCACAAACACAGTTCTCTATAAGACTGATTAACAAATTCTTCTCTCATGAGACATACTGGAGTATTGTGTCTGTAGTTACTCTCGGGATCAGGAATACTTGGCTGGAATGCACTGCCAACTAATTGTTCTAGGTAGCAGCTTCAATCTCTTGTATACTCTTATCATAGTCAAAAGTAAAATTTATATTAAAATCAAATTGTGTGTGAATGTAAGTTATCCCAGCTTGATCACGCTAGACTGAACAGTTTGTATGTCTGCTAATACTTATGTCTTGGAGTGAAGTAATTAAACGACATTTCTGTCCACAGTTGTCTCCCACAATTTATTGGTTCAGGGCGGTCCATTATTAAGTCACTCAGCTAAATAGCCTAGGATGGTCCATTTAAAGCCACTTGCAACTTGCTGGTCCAGAACGGTCCATAACTAATTCACCCGTGATTTAATGGTACAAAACGAACCAGACCAAAGAAAATGCCCTCTAATGACTTAAATTCAGTTTGTAGGTTAGGTGAGAATTATTTCCAGCAATTGTTTTAGCTATATTGCTCGTGAACGCTTGTCTGCTAGGTACTGTGGCTTTTTCACCTGGCAGTGTAATCGGTGTCTCACATACACTGCTGAATGCAAGAAGTATTATTTACAATCTTACTACTCTCCCAGGCTCATCCTGGACTAGGGTATAAAACACTACCATGAAATTCACGTAACTACTCTGGTCGCCAGGGCAAACAATTACTAAACTGTCAATGTAATGTCTTACTTATTTCATAACCGACTACAGCCTTTCCCCTCACTTCAAAGAATTAATTTTTCTTACAGAAAAAAACTACACGAACTACCTCCAGCTAAAATAACTATAACCCTTCCCTGTGACATCAATGGTCTTTTCTGAGAGTCGCCACCATGACTCATCAATTAAACCATACAGATGATCCTTCGTTGTTCTCGGCTCAAGACTCTACCTTCAAGTACTTCAGCATCACTGTTTCTCTGATAAAACTTGACCATCTTCTACAACGCCATGTTTTTCACTACCACAACTACACCATCGTCCCTCTTTACTTCATCTATGTTACCTTCCCCCCTCCTATTACAACTCCTCCAGATACACCATTCAGCCACATCTACGTCACTTTTCAACTCTTTTAAAAGACGAATAATCTGACCATATAGATGAGTCGCGATGTAAGGAAACGCAGATTAGATCAGAAAAACCATATTGATAATTATGAAGCTTTGAACACCAACAAATTTAATTGAAGGTATGAAATTTTACACACACACACACACACACACACACACACACACACACACACACACACACACACACACACCACAAGGAAATTGATTGGGAGAAATTGGAGCCACATGGGGACCAGAAACGTGGAAGGTTAAGATGATGGTGGTGGTACTGGAAAACCTCATGTACTAACACGTAAGGGACACTAACAGAGAGAGAGGAGAGGATGAACCAGCGAGACTGGACATCTTATTCACCTTGAATAGTGCAGATATTGAGGACATCACATAAGAAGGACCCCTGGGGGCCAGTGATCATGTGGTTTTTAAGCTTCGAATACACAGTAGAGTTACAAGTGAAGGGGGAAGCAGGAAGAGCAGGACGAATAAAGCCAAACTACAAGAAAGGGGACTACACGGGAATGAGGAACTTCCTGAATGGGGTTCAGTGGGACAGAGAACTGGTAGGGAAGTCACTAAACGAGACGATGGAATACGTGATAACAGTATGCAAGGAAGCTGAGGAGAGGTAACAGGAATAATGAAAAAGCCAGGGTGAGCCTGGCTAGGGAATGGAAGTATAGAAAGCAAAGGACCCAGGAGAATAAGGAGAGTAGTCGTAGAGCCAGAAATGAATATGCAAAGGTAAGAAGGGAGGCCCAACGACAATATGAAAATAACATAGCAGAGAAGCCAAATCTGACCTGAAGCTGTTGTACAACCACATCAGGAGGAAAACAACAGTCAAGGACCAGGTAATCAGGCTAAGGAAAGAGGGAGGAGAGATCACAAGAAACGACCGAGATGTGAGGAACTCAATATGAGATTCAAAGAAATGTGCACAGAGGAAACAGAGGGGACTCCAGAAAGACGGAGAGGTGGAGTACACCACCAAGTATTGGACACAATACATACGACCAAGGAAGAAGTGAAGAGGCTACTGAGCGAGCTAGACACCTCATAGGCAATGGGGCTGGATAACATTTCTCCATGGGTCCTGAGAGAGGGAGCAGAGGCGCAATGTGTATCCTTAAAAACAATATTCAACACATCTATCGAAACAGGGAGATTACCTGAGGTATGGAAGACAGCAAATGTAGTCTCAGTTTTTAAAAAGGAGACAGACAAGAAGCACTAAACTACAGACCAGTGTCACTGACATGTACAGTATGCAATGTCATGGAGAAGATTATCAGGAGAAAAGTGGTGGAACACCTAGAAAGAAATGAGCTTTACAGCCAAAACGGTTTCAGGGATGGGAAACTTGTGTCACAAACCTACTGAAGCTCTATGACAGGGTGACATCAGTAAGACGAGAGACGGGTGGGTAGATTGCATTTTCTTGGACTGTAAGGCGTTTTGACACAGTTCCACACAAGAGATTAGTGCAAAAGCTGGAGGACCAGGCAGGGATAACATGGAAGGCGCTAGAATGGATCAGGGAATACCTGTCAGGAAGACAGCAGCGAGTCATGGTACAGGACGAGGTGTCAGAGTGGGCACCTGTGACGAGTGGGGTTCCACAGGGGTCAGCCCTAGGACCGGTGCTGTTTCTGGTGTTCGTGAACGACATGACGGAAGGAATAGACTCCGAAGTGTCCCTGTTTGCAAATGGTGTTAAGTTAATGAGAAGAATTTAGTCAGACGAGGACTAGGCAGAACTACAAAGGGATCTGAATAGGCTGCAGGCCTGGTCCAGCAATTGGCTCCTGGAGTTCAACCCCACCAAGTGCAAAGTCATGAAGATTGGGGAAGGACAAAGGCCGCAGTTGTAGTTGTCGTTTCAGGGGTCGAGTCATAGCTCCTGGCCCCGCCTCTTCACTGGCCGCTACTGGGTCACTCTTCCCGCTCCAAGAGCTTTATCATGCCTCTTCTTAAAGCTAGGCATGGATCCTGCCTCCACTAAATCACTTTCCAGACTATTCCACTTCCTGACAACTCTGTGACTGAAGAAATACTTCCTAACATCCTTGTGATTCATCTGAGTTTTCAACTTCCAACCGTGACCCTTTGTTGCTGTGTCCCATCTCTGAAACATCCTGTCTCTGTCCACCTTGCTGATTCCTCTCTCCTGATTACAATCTCTCCTGTCCTCCAGTGTCGTCAGGTCGATCTCCCTTAATCTTTCCTCGTAGGACATACCCCTTAGCTCCGGGACTAGTCTTGTTGCAAATCTTTGCACTTTCTCTAGCTTCCTTACATACTTGGCTAGGTGTGGGTTCCGAACTGGTGCCGCATACTCCAATATGAGCCTAACATACATAGTGTACAGGGCCCTGAACGAGTCCTTATTAAGATGTCGGAATGCTGTTCTTAGGTTCGCTTGGTGCCCGTATGCTGCAGCAGTTATTTGGTTGATGTGTGCCTCCAGAGATGTGGCTGGTGTTATACTCTCCCCAAGATCCTTTTCCATGGGTGGGGTTTGAGGTCTCTGGCATCCTAGAGTGTACTCCATCTGCGATCTTCTTGTCCCTTCCCCAATCTTCATGACTTTGCTTTTGGTGGGGTTGAACTCCAGGAGCCAGTTGCTGGACTATGCCTGCAGCCACTCCAGATCCCTTAGTAATTCTGTCTCATCCGATTGTGCGTGTTACCATTTTGTCATGGTCACAGGTCAATTAGATACTAGGCCTGCTGTATATGTGTGTGTGTGTGTGTGTGTGTGTGTGTGTGTGTGTGTGTGTGTGTGTGTGTGTGTGTGTATGTGTGTGTGTGTGTGTGTATGTGTCTGTGTATGTGTCTGTGTATGTGTGTATGTGTGTATGTGTGTGTGCGTGTGTGCATGTGTGTGTGTGTGTGTGTATGTGTGTGTGTGTGTATGTGTGTGTGTGTGTATGTGTGTGTGTGTGTGTGTATGTGTGTGTGTGTGTGTATGTGTATGTGTGTGTGTATGTGTGTGTGTATGTGTGTGTGTGTGTGTGTGTGTGTGTGTGTGTGTGTGTGTGTGTGTACTCACCTAGTTGTACTCACCTAGTTGAGGTTGCGGGGGTCGAGTCCAAGCTCCTGGCCCCGCCTCTTCACTGGTCGCTACTAGGTCACTCTCCCTGAACCGTGAGCTTTATCATACCTCTGCTTAAAGCTTTGTATGGATCCTGCCTCCACTACATCGCTCCCCAAACTATTCCACTTACTGACTACTCTGTGGCTGAAGAAATACTTCCTAACATCCCTGTGATTCATCAGTGTCTTCAACTTCCAACTGTGTCCCCTTGTTACTGTGTCCAATCTCTGGAACATCCTGTCTTTGTCCACCTTGTCAATTCCTCTCAGTATTTTGTATGTCGTTATCATGTCCCCCCTATCTCTCCTGTCCTCCAGTGTCGTCAGGTTGATTTCCCTTAACCTCTCCTCGTAGGACATACCTCTTAGCTCTGGGACTAGTCTTGTTGCAAACCTTTGCACTTTCTCTAGTTTCTTTACGTGCTTGGCTAGGTGTGGGTTCCAAACTGGTGCCGCATACTCCAATATGGGCCTAACGTACACGGTGTACAGGGTCCTGAACGATTCCTTATTAAGATGTCGGAATACTGTTCTGAGGTTTGCCAGGCGCCCATATGCTGCAGCAGTTATTTGGTTGATGTGCGCTTCAGGAGATGTGCCTGGTGTTATACTCACCCCAAGATCTTTTTCCTTGAGTGAGGTTTGTAGTCTCTGGCCCGTGTGTGTGTGTGTGTGTGTGTCTTATGTATTAGGTATAATGCCTGCCACTGCTCGAGGGCTATTAAAAGTTATGATGCACCTGGACACTTGCTGTCAGAGATGCTATTTATATTACACATGAACTCACCAGTCCTTTCATTGCTCTGAAAACTGGTATATACATTTAGAGAATTATTGAAAGCCAGTGTATAAGAGCCGCTGACTAAACCCACATGAAGTTGTAAGGCTTTACATTTTTATCATATATATATATATATATATATATATATATATATATATATATATATATATATATATATATATATATATATATATATATATATATATATATGCAAAACAATCACGGAGGGAGTAGAATGATAGCTCTAGGCCTTTCATGTTGAAATCAACACATCAGGAGCTTGCAAAATTGCTCCTTATGTGTTGATTGCAACACAAAAGGCCTAGAGCTATCATTCTATTCCCCACGTGGTTGTTTTGCATCCTGTATCGCTTGGTTTGCGATATTTGCTTATATATATATATATATATATATATATATATATAATATATATATATATATATATATATATATATATATATATATATAATATGTGTACATGCAAACAATCGCAGACAGGGGATCTTAACTATGCAAGACAAGCCACGGGGGTGGAAATCTTTATCTCAAGTACTTTCACACTTCTCAGTGCGTCATCAGGAGCTATGCGATGTTGTGAGACCTCTACCCACTCTACCTGAGGTATCCCAGCGAGTGAGCACGTCTCCTGTGCATCCCAGTGCTTAACAGAATAAGGAATAGTATATGGAGGTACAAAATAAAAAAAATGGGAACTTTGGCTATAGTTTACTTAATAACATAAAAGGGCTAGAATACCACATATACTGATGGACATTTACATAATATAACAACTGACCTATGAGACTTATTACCAGGGGGAAAGGTAGATGTTATCAGTAACACGGACTAGTACTCACTCTTAATTCACCGAGCTGACCCGAGATTCCCAATGTGTGATCCGCTACACAGAGCTCTCGCTCCCCGGACCTGTGACCAACAACCACCTTGCTCAGCTGTTCCCTGGGCTTATATGATAGTCAAAGTACCCCCTCCCCAGTGGGGTATGTACCACGTGTTACGACCTGACACCGAGGTCTGACGCCGTCAAGAACAAAAGACCTTAGACGTGGGCGTGACTACCCGACATTTGCCAAGGCAGGTGTGACCATATAATTGGTTAACTTAGGTCTCCCCAGAGACCTCACAAACCCAGCTGAACTACATCACAATGTTGCAAGGAGGGGAAGTTTTCTCAGAGTGGTGCAGTGCGGGTGTGTCACCGGCCGCAGCTTCTCTCAGAAAGTGAGCAACAGTCGGTACCCACTCTGCACCACCACCACCATCCCCCTCCTCCCTATATGGGGTAGGAGGGTTTTTGAGATGTCAGTATATAGGAGGCCTGGCCACAGACCGGGCCGCGGGGGCGTTGACCCCCGGAACTCTCTCCAGGTAATATATCTTATTTCATAATGACGTCACAAAAACCCTCCTACCCCATATGGGGAGAAGGGGGATGGTGGTGGTGCGGGGTTGGCACCTACCGTTGGCCCCACACTCAGAGAAGCTGCGGCCGGTGACACACGCACTGTACTAATCTGAGAAAACTTCCTCTGTTTCAATGCACTGAGAAGTGTGAAAGTTCTTGAGCTAAAGACTTCCACCCGCCCGTGGCTTGTCTTGCATATATATATATATATATATATATATATATATATATATATATATAATATATAATATATATATATATATATATATATATATATATATATATATATAATATATAATATTATATAATATATATATAATATATATATATATATATATAAATATATATATATATATATATATATATATATATATATATATATATATATATATATATATATATATGTCGTGCCGAATAGGCAGAACTTGCGATCTTGGCTGAAATAGCAACGCTTATCTTGCCATATAGGACAAGTAAAAATTTGTGTATGCAATAATTTCGCCAAAATCATTCTGAACCTAACGAAAAAAATATATTTCACTGTGTTTGTTTAGTATTAAATTATTGTAAAGAAATCTAAAATATATTTAGCTGGGTTAGGCTAAAATAAATTGCGCTTGTTATAATAAGGTTAGGTAAGTTTTCTAAGTTCCTTTTGGTGCAAAATTATAAATTTTTACATTAACATTAATGAAAAAAATATATCATTAAACGTATAAGAGAAAATTTTAGAAAGGACTTAATTTTAAATGAGTTCTTGCTAAATGACAAGTTTTACATATTCGGCACGACATATATATATATATATATATATATATATATATATATATATATATATATATATATATATATATATATATATATATATATATATATATATATATGTCGTGCCGAATAGGCAGAACTTGCGATCTTGGCTTAAATAGCAACGCTCATCTTGCCATATAGGACAAGTGAAAATTTGTGTATGCAATAATTTCGCCAAAATCTTTCTGAACCTAACGAAAAAAATATATTTGATTGTGTTTGATTAGTACTAAATTATTGTAAACGTATTTAAAATATATTTAGTTGGGTTAGGCTAAAATAAAATGATCTTGTTAAATAAGGTTAGGTAAGTTTTCTAAGATTCTTTTGGTGCAAAATTAAAAATTTTTATATTAATGTTAATGAAAAAAATATATCTTTAACAATATACTAAGCAACACAGACCCCAACTTATGCCTAGAACAGATTAACTTGGTGGCACTCGATGTATGCACAAGGCTTATTCCTCTAAGTAAAAGGAGGAGTAGAGGTAAAATAGAAAGAGACAGGCGCTCCCTTTACAGGCGACGGAAAAAAATAACAGAGCGGCTAAAAGAGGTCAATATATCTGAAATGCGTAGGGAGACACTGGTCAGAGAAATAGCAAGCATCGAACTTAAGCTAAAGGAATCTTATAGGAGTCAGGAATCGCGAGAAGAACTAAAAGCCATAAATGAAATCGAAAGAAACCCAAAGTATTTCTTCTCCTATGCCAAATCAAAGTCGAGAACAACGTCCAGTATTGGGCCCCTACTTAAACAAGATGCGTCCTACACAGATGACAGCAAGGAAATGAGTGAGCTACTCAAGTCCCAATATGACTCAGTTTTTAGCAAGCCGCTAACCAGATTGAGAGTCGAAGATCAAAATTAATTTTTTATGAGAGAGCCACAAAATTTGGTTAACACAAGCCTATCCGATGTTATCCTGACGCCAAATGACTTCGAACAGGCGATAAATGACATGCCCATGCACTCTGCCCCAGGGCCAGACTCATGGAACCCCGTGTTCATCAAGAACTGCAAGAAGCCCCTATCACGAGCCTTTTCCATCCTATGGAGAGGGAGCATGGACACGGGGGTCGTCCCACAGTTACTAAAAACAACAGACATAGCCCCACTCCACAAAGGGGGCAGTAAAGCAACAGCAAAGAACTACAGACCGATAGCACTAACATCCCATATCATAAAAATCTTTGAAAGGGTCCTAAGAAGCAAGATCACCACCCATCTAGAAACCCATCAGTTACACAACCCAGGGCAACATGGGTTTAGAACAGGTCGCTCCTGTCTGTCTCAACTATTGGATCACTACGATAAGGTCCTAAATGCACTAGAAGATAAAAAGAATGCAGATGTAATATATACAGACTTTGCAAAAGCCTTCGACAAGTGTGACCATGGCGTAATAGCGCACAAAATGCGTGCTAAAGGAATAACAGGAAAAGTCGGTCGATGGATCTATAATTTCCTCACTAACAGAACACAGAGAGTAGTCGTCAACAGAGTAAAGTCCGAGGCAGCTACGGGGAAAAGCTCTGTTCCACAAGGCACAGTACTCGCTCCCATCTTGTTCCTCATCCTCATCCGGCATAGACAAGGATGTCAGCCACAGCACCGTGTCTTCCTTTGCTGATGACACCCGAATCTGCATGACAGTGTCTTCCATTGCAGACACTGCAAGGCTCCAGGCGGACATCAACCAAATCTTTCAGTGGGCTGCAGAAAACAATATGAAGTTCAACGATGAGAAATTTCAATTACTCAGATATGGTAAACACGAGGAAATTAAATCTTCATCAGAGTACAAAACAAATTCTGGCCACAAAATAGAGCGAAACACCAACGTCAAAGACCTGGGAGTGATCATGTCGGAGGATCTCACCTTCAAGGACCATAACATTGTATCAATCGCATCTGCTAGAAAAATGACAGGATGGATAATGAGAACCATCAAAACTAGGGAGGCCAAGCCCATGATGACACTCTTCAGGTCACTTGTTCTATCTTGGCTGGAATATTGCTGCACACTAACAGCACTTTTTAAGGCAGGTGAAATTGCTGACCTAGAAAATGTACAGAGAACCTTCACGGCGCGCATAACGGAGATAAAACACCTCAATTACTGGGAGCGCTTGAGGTTCCTGAACCTGTACTCCCTGGAACGCAGGCGGGAGAGATACATGATTATATACACCTGGAAAATCCTAGAGGGACTAGTACCGAACTTGCACATGAAAATCACTCACAACGAAAGCAAAAGACTTGGCAGACGATGCAACATCCCCCCAATGAAAAGCAGGGGTGTCACTAGCACGTTAAGAGACCATACAATAAGTGTCAGGGGCCCGAGACTGTTCAACTGCCTCCAAGCATACATAAGGGGGATTACCAATAGACCCCTGGCAGTCTTCAAGCTGGCACTGGACAAGCACCTAAAGTCGGTTCCTGACCAGCCGGGCTGTGGCTCGTACGTTGGTTTGCGTGCAGCCAGCAGCAACAGCCTGGTTGATCAGGCTCTGATCCACCAGGAGGCCTGGTCACAGACCGGGCCGCGGGGGCGTTGATCCCCGGAACTCTCTCCAGGTAAACTCCAGGTAAATTATATATATATATATATATATATATATATATATATATATATATTTATATATATATATATATATATATATATATATATATATATATATATATATATATATATATATATATATATATATATATATATATATATATGTCGTGCGGAATATATAAAACTGGTCAATTAGCAAGAACTCATTTAAAATTAAGTCCTTTCTGAAATTTTCTTTTATACGTTTAAAGATATATATTTTTCATTAATGTTAATGTAAAAATTTTAAATTTTGCACCAAAAGAATCTTAGAAAACTTACCTAACCTTATTATAACAAGAACAATTTATTTTAGCCTAACCCAACTAAATATATTTTAGATTTGTTTACAATAATTTAATACTAAACAAACACAATGAAATATATTTTTTTCGTTAGGTTCAGAATGATTTTGGCGAAATTATTGCATACATAAATTTTCACTTGTCCTATATGGCAAGATGAACGTTGCTATTTAAGCCAAGATTGCGAGTTCTGCCTATTCGGCACGACATTATATATATATATATACACTGATCTCTGGCCGAAGGAGACTCGAACCTACGAACCTTGGAACAAGGTATGCAGTGCTTTACCATTCTCACCACACTGGACCAATACCTTGGGGCCCAGCTCACGCTAGACGTTGATCCAAGGCAGCCAGCATGCAGGGGATGAGATGAAAAGCTTTAAGACTGAAAGCTGGCTGCCTTGGATCAACGTCTAACGTGAGCTAGGTGCCAAGGTATTGTCCAGTGTGGTGAGAATGGTAAAGCACTACATACCTTGTTCCAAGGTTCGTATGTTCGAGTCTCCTTCGGCCAGAGATCAGTGTTTGTGTGTGTGTGTTATATATATATATATATATATATATATATATATATATATATATATATATATATATATATATTTATATATATGTCGTGCCGAATAGGCAGAACTTACGATCTTGGCTTAAATAGCAACGCTCATCTTGGCATATAGGACAAGTGAAAATTTGCGTATGCAATAATTTCGCCAAAATCATTCTGAACCTAACGAAAAAAATATATTTCACTGTGTTTGTTTAGTATTAAATTATTGTAAACAAATCTAAAATATATTTAGTTGGGTTAGGCTAAAATAAATTTTTCTTGTTATAATAAGGTTAGGTAAGTTTTCTAAGATTCTTTTGGTGTAAAATGAAAAAAAAATTACATTATCATTAATGAAAAAACATATCTATAAACGTATCAGAGAAAATTTCAGAAAGGACTTAATTTTAAATGAGTTCTTGCTAACTGACCAGTTTTACATATTCGGCACGACATACATATATTTATATATATAATGTGTGTGTGTGTGTGTGTGTGTGTGTGTGTGTGTGTGTGTGTGTGTGTGTACTCAATTGTACTCACCTAATTGTGGTTACAGGGGTCGAGACTCAGCTCCTGGCCCCGCCTCTTCACTGATCGCTACTAGGTCCTCTCCTCTCCTTCCTGAGCTTTGTCATACCTCTTCTTAAAGCTATGTATGGTTCCTGCCTCCACTACTTCACTTGCTAGGCTATTCCACTTCCTGACGACTCTATGACTGAAGAAATACTTCCTAACGTCCCTGTGACTCGTCTGAGTCTTCAGCTTCCAGTTGTGACCCGTTGTTTCTGTGTCCCCTCTCTCGAACATCCTATCTCTGTCCACCTTGTCTATTCCCCGCAGTATCTTGTATGTCGTTATCATGTCTCCCCTGACCCTTCTGTCCTCCAGTGTCGTCAGTCTGATTTCCCTCAATCTTTCCTCGTACGACATTCCCTTGAGCTCTGGGACTAGCCTTATTGCAAACCTTTGTACTTTCTCTAACTTCTTGACGTGCTTGACCAGGTGTGGGTTCCAGACTGGTGCTGCATACTCCAGTATGGGCCTAACATACACAGTGTACAGTGTCTTGAACGATTCCTTATCAAGATATCGGAACGCTATTCTCAGGTTTTCCAGGCGCCCGTATGCTGCAGTAGTTATTTGGTTGATGTGTGCCTCCGGTGACGTGCTCGGTGTTATGGTCACCCCAAGGTCTTTCTCCCTGAGTGAGGTCTGTAGTCTTTGTCCACCTAGCCTATACTCTGTCTGCGATCTTCTTTGCCCCTCCCCAATCTTCATGACTTTGCATTTGGCAGGATTGAATTCGAGAAGCCAGTTTCTGGACCACATGTCCAGCCTGTCCAGTTCTCTTTGCAGTCCTGCCTCATCCTCACCAGATTTAATTCTTCATCAACTTCACATCGTCTGCGAATAGGGACACTTCAGAGTCTATTCCTTCCATCATGTCCTTCGCATATATCAAAAATAGCACTGGGCCTAGAACTGACCCCTGTGGGACCCCGCTCGTCACAAGCGCCCACTGATACCTCTTCACGTACCATGACTCGTTGCTGCCTCCCTGTCAGGTATTCCCTGATCCATTGCAGTGCCCTCCCTGTTATATGCGCCTGATCCTCCAGCTTCTGCACTAATCTCTTGTGGGGAACTGTGTCAAAGGCCTTCCTGCAGTCTAGGAAAACGCTATCAACCCACCCCTCTCTCTCGTGTCTTACTTCTGTTACCTTGTCATAAAACTCCAGGAGGTTTGTGACACAGGATTTGCCTTCCATGAACCCATGCTGGTTTTCATTTATAATCTTGTTCCGTTCCAGGTGTTCCACCACTCTCCTCCTGATAATCTTCTCCATGACTTTGCACACAATACATGTCAGAGACACAGGTCTGTAGTTTAGTGCCTCATTTCTGTTTCCTTTTTTAAATATGAGGACTACATTTGCTGTCTTCCATTTCTCAGGTAGTTGCCCAGTTTCAAGGGATGTGTTGAAGATTGTGGTTAGGGGCACGCACAGCATTTCTGCTCCTTCTCTAAGGACCCATGGGGAGATGTTGTCCGGTCCCATCGCCTTTGAAGTATCAAGGTCACTTAGGAGCTTCTGCACCTCCTCCTCGGTTGTTTGTATGTCATCCAACACTTGTTGGTATATTCCCTCTTGATGTTCCCTTCTGTGCTGTCTTCCCACAGCCCTTCCTGTCTCTACTGTAAAAACTTCCTTAAATCTCCTGTTTAGCTCCTCACATACCTCCTGATCATTTCTTGCGAGTTCTCCACCTTCTGTCCTCAGTCTGATCACCTGGTCTTTGACTGTTGTCTTCCTCCTGATGTGGCTATACAACAGTTTCGGGTCAGTCTTGATTTTCGATGCTATGTCATTTTCATACTGTCGCTGGGTGTGTGTGTGTGTGTGTGTGTGTGTGTGTGTGTGTGTGTGTGTAGAATAGTGGTAACGAAGCTGTTGTGTGTGAGGTTGTAAATGCTGCAGCAAGAAGGGGGCTGGAGGCATTGGAGATGTCATGTCTAAGGACAACGTGTGGTATAAATATTATGCAGAGTATTTGTAGTGTGCAAATTAGGAGATGTGGAGTTGCTGAAGTGACTTGGTGCTTTAGAGAGGATGGAGCAAAATAAGATAACTTGGAGGGTGTATAAATCTGTAGCGGAGGGGTAGGGGTCGCCCTATAAAAGGATGGAGGGAAGGGGTGAAGAAGGTTTTGTGTGCAAGGGGGCTTGGACATACAGCAGGCATGTGTGAGCTTGTTAGATAGGAGTGAATTGAGACGAATGGGTGTTGGACTTGAGCGGGACCTACTCGTGAACGTATCAAGAAGATTAAAAGGGATATACTCTATCAAACAAGTATCATTACAATAATACTTAGAAGATGAGGAAGACAACTGGCAGCCAGTAAGGAAGCGCATGAGTTCTGCATCACTTTCTACGTGTCTGTTTTCTCAGCGAAATCTTTCACTAAATCTTTCATACAAGACTGCAGTTGTTGAAGCAGTAATACTACAATATTTCGCATCTATTTCAAAGACAATGAACATGTTTTGTGACTGTCAACCATCGTAACACATCATCACCTCGGGAAATGAATTGAGACAAACTTCAGTGGATAAAATATTAAACAAAGTTTGCAAGAAATGTCATCTTCAAAGTTAACAGAAAGTTTGCAAGACGTGTCAGCCTCAAAGTTAACAGAAAGTTTGCAAGAAGTGTCAGCCTCAAAGTTAACATAAGTTTGCAAGAAGTGTCAGCCTCAAAGTTAACAGAAAGTTTGCAAGAAGTGTCAGCCTCAAAGTTAACAGAAAGTTTGCAAGAAGTGTCAGCCTCAAAGTTAACAGAAAGTTTGCAAGAAGTGTCAGCCTCAAAGTTAACATAAAGTTTGCAAGAAGTGTCAGCCTCAAAGTTAACATAAAGTTTGCAAGAAGTGTCAGCTTCAAAGTTAACAGAAAGTTTGCAAGAAGTGTCAGCCTCAAAGTTAACAGAAAGTTTGCAAGAAGTGTCAGCCTCAAAGTTAACAGAAAGTTTGCAAGACGTTTTCAGCCTCAAGTTAACAGAAAGTTTGCAAGAAGTGTCAGCCTCAAAGTTAACAGAAAGTTTGCAAGAAGTGTCAGCCTCAAAGTTAACAGAAAGTTTGCAAGAAGTGTCAGCCTCAAAGTTAACAGAAAGTTTGCAAGAAGTGTCAGCCTCAAAGTTAACAGAAACTTTGTAAGAAGTGTCAGCCTCAAAGTTAACAGAAAGTTTGCAAGAAGTGTCAGCCTCAAAGTTAACAGAAAGTTTGCAAGACGTGTCAGCCTCAAAGTTAACAGAAAGTTTGCAAGACGTGTCAGCCTCAAAGTTATCTCTTAGTAACCAGACTGTCAGGTGGAGATCAGTGGTTCGTCTTTCAGGTCCATCCTCCCACTTACTGTGTTTTTTATGCTTTCCTCACATCCATATGTTCAGGAGTCCATTTGTTTTCCTTCAGATATTCTCCCTTCCCCAAAGTCCGGATACATGAACCTTCCTCAGCTTCACGTATCCAGGAATCTATCCATTTGTTCCTGGATTTCTCCCGCACTTCCCTTAAGTCAGCAGTTTTTGCTACCTCCAGTGACCTTATTGGATGGCAACCTGGTCTTTTCTAGCTGGTCTATGGTAAAGTCTGTCCAGATGGATGGAATTACCGCAGGTGACACACACAAAACTGCTTCCAGTAATTATACCCAAGAAAACAGCCTCGACCGTAGGTCAGTTATACGAGACCAGCTGCCATCCACCAAGGAGAGGACAGTCTAAGAAAACTTTAAATTCTAGTTATGCTATGAATCTATATTAAATAAAAGTTATTAGTTTTCTGGCTCTTTGTTTGTGTGTGTAAAGATGAGTCTCCACGTGCTAATCTCAGTATATATACGCTGGAGAGGTGCATATCTCTCAGTATATATACGCTGGAGAGGTGCATATCTCTCAGTATATATACGCTGGAGAGGTGCATGTCTCTCAGTATATATACGCTGGAGAGGTGCATGTCTCTCAGTATATATACACTGGAGAGGTGCATGTCTCTCAGTATATATACGCTGGAGAGGTGCATGTCTCTCAGTATATATACGCTGGAGAGGTGCATATCTCTCAGTATATATACGCTGGAGAGGTGCTTATCTCTCAGTATATATACGCTGGAGAGGTGCATGTCTCTCAGTATATATACGCTGGAGAGGAGCATGTCTCTCAGTATATATACGCTGGAGAGGTGCATGTCTCTCAGTATATGCTGGAGAGGTGCATGTCTCTCAGTATATATACGCTGGAGAGGTGCATGTCTCTCAGTATATATACGCTTGAGAGGTGCATGTCTCTCAGTATATATGCGCTGGTGAGGAGCATGTCTCTCAGTATATATATGCTGGAGAGGTGCATGTCTCTCAGTATATATACGCTGGAGAGGTGCATGTCTCAGTATATATACGCTGGAGAGGTGCATATCTCTCAGTATATATACGCTGGAGAGGTACATGTCTCTCAGTATATATACGCTTGAGAGGTACATGTCTCTCAGTATATATACGCTGGAGAGGTGCATGTCTCTCAGTATATATACGCTGGAGAGGTGCATATCTCTCAGTATATATACGCTGGAGAGGTGCATGTCTCTCAGTATATATACGCTGGAGAGGTGCATGTCTCTCAGTATATATACGCTGGAGAGGTACATGTCTCTCAGTATATATGCACTGGAGAGGTACATGTCTCTCAGTATATATACACAGAGTATAATTTAAACACTATGTCAAAGATTAAAATACTCTTGACTGGTGATGACACAGACACATACAGCCTTAATGACTCTCGTACAGCAGGTAAACTTTATATACATCACGAAACGTAAGCCAGTGAAACACTTTCGTTGTGAGATGTGTGTGTGTTGTTGTATAAGAATATACATATTACAGTGAGAGGAGCTAATTGTGTTGGTTGTCTGCATATGTGCTTATGTTTGATACATAGGATTGTTTATTTGTGTGATGTGTGTGTGTGTGTGTGTGTGTGTGTGTGTGTGTGTGTGTGTGTGTGTGGAGATGCATAAATGTGTTCCCATACACATGTGAACGAGGACTTTGTGTTCTTTGCAAATAAAAACTGAGGAATAACAGAACAAAAGAAATCCAATTCATATTTATTACAGTTTTCAATGAAGTGGAGAAAGAGATTAGCACACAGACACTTTTCTATACACACACACAAATAAACAAATATTCTTATACAGCCAGAAAACTAGAAATAGCGTTTAATATAGATTCATAGTTGTAACTTCAATAGAGTTCGAAATTTTCATTGACTAGCCTCTCCTCAGTGGGTGAGTTGGGTGTCAGCGTGATCTCTACTAGCTAACCTACGGTCGTGGCTGTCTTGGTAGGTGTATTTACTGTACGCAGTTTTCTGCGTGTCACCTCCGATAATTCCACCACTTGGACAGCCTCTGTCATAGACCACCTACACATGATCAAGTTTCCATCCATCACTGGGGGTGGCGAAACCCTTTTCTTCTGGGAAGTGGAGACAGCCGAAAGTGAGCGGATGGATTCCTGGATACATGACCCTGGGGAAGGACAGAGGTTGGAAGCCACAAGTGAGGTTACTTAGAGAGAAGCTGACGTTAGGGAAGTGAGGAAGGGTAGACATCCGGGGGCCCATGGATGGATATTCCTGGATGCATGAATCTTGGGAAGGAGAGGATACTGGTTGTTGAAGTATACTTTGGAGAAATTGTGAAGAGAAAATATCTCAGGGAACACAGAAGGACTCCTGGACACATGGACCTGGAGAAAGCATAAAAAACACGGGATGGGTGCTAGTACGTGACGAAGTGTCAGACTGGGAGAATGTGTCGAGTGGGGCTGCAAAAGATTCAGTCTTCAGTACGGTGCTGTTTCTTGTATATGTGAATGACATGACAGAAGGGATAGATTCAGAGGTGTCCCTGTTCGCAGACGATGTGAAACTAATGAGGAGAATACAAGCAAACGATGATCAGGTAAGTCTACAAGGGGATCTGAACAAGCTGCAAGCCTGGTCTGACAAGTAGCTCCTGGAGTTTAACCCCACCAAGTGCAAAGTCATGAAGTTTGGGAAAGGAAAAAGAAGTCAGCAGATGGAGCACAGCCTAGATCAAAGGCCGAGTCATACAGATCACATCTTCTGAGGCGCACATCAACCAAGTAGCCGCTGCTGCATATGGGCGTCCGGCAAATCTTAGAATAGCGTTTTGACATCTATGTAAGGAGTCATTCACGACACTACACCTTCAGGACCATATTGGATTATGCAGCACCAGTACTGAACCCACACCTGGTCAAGCATCAGAAAATTAGAAAAAGTATAAAAGTTTGCAACAAGACTAGTCCCGGAGCTATAGGGTATGTCCTACGACGAGAGATTAATTAAGCATTCCCTATAAATTGTGTGTGTGTGGGGCAGAATAAATACCAGCAATAAAAATTCGGGACGCTCTCCTGATTTAAACTTTTCCTGACCTAAAAAAAAAAAATGGAGCTGTCAATATATAGTAAAATGCCGTTTTGGGTTTGACAGTTCTAGATATCAAGGTTTGTATTTCCTTTACTGTTTTGTTATTAAAATTGTGACCTGTCGTAGTGACTTAGAAAACATCATCTTAGCATAAAAACGTAAGAATGTTCTTTCTTTTATTTAAATATGTTGTTAATTGTCTCCAGCGACTTGGGACGAATTATGGATTTGGTTCCTTGAATCTGAATAATTAATATTGAATTGTTTTGCTTGTTTTGTGATTATTTCTGATTTTGTCTCGATAGTATTAAGCAGGTAATAACAATAACGTTGAACTGATAATGACGCCTAACTTAGCATAGGCTTAAAGTCACTACATAAACAAATGATTCTTAACAATGGTAGAATTACCGACGAAATGCAACACATTTTATTGTGGCAACGTTTCGCTCTCCACGAAATTTAAAACGTACCCACGATAAAACGTCACATTAGTTGCATCAATGTCGTTTTAAATGGTTCTTACTTTGTAAATAAAATAAATAAATTAATCTTACTAAGACAGAGGTTATCACTCACCTCCAAAACTATTTATGTTCCTCCGGATATAAAAACTAATATTTGTACTCTTATTCCCGGACATGTTATCAGAGAGACACTGTAAAATATCGTCTTCGAAGTCACTCTTTCAAGATCAACGTATATACCTGGAATATACCTGGAGGATGGTTCGGGGTTAACGTCCTCCGCGGCCAGGCTTTGTGGTGGATCAGGGTCTGATCAACCAGGCTGTTAATGCCAGCCGCATGCAAACCAACGTACGAACCACAGCTGGGTTGGTCATGTGTAAAGACCTCACAATATGGCTGCCCAACACAGTTGGCAATTAGTATTTTTAGACTCGGTTTAGAAAAATATAAATAATTCTGGAATACATGGAACTGTTATCATCTACAATTGTTGTGAATAAATATAACTATGTAACCAAAATTTTGAAGTATATTTCTTTATATAAATTTTTATGTATAGATACTGTTTTATTTTAACGGAGTACAATATTTTTTAAATAAGTGGACAGGTAAGCCAGCGGAAGGCCTCGGTCAGATGACCAAAACCTCCAGCTGTGGGTTATTATATAACCAAGACCCGCGTCAGGAAACATTTGTCCAGTTTCCTGGCAAACCCATTCAACCCCCCCCCCCCCGTGAGCCTTACGACCCCCGTTAGGACTGACTGGGTTAGAGAGTCGTGACTGACCGACAATAAACCCAGGAACGACTGTTTCCCAGCCGAGATAACAGTGTAATTTTCCCGTCAATGTTTATTGTGTCTCAGTCTGTTACTCCGAGTTAACTGTGAGTTTGGTTGGCACTGCGAGTAATTTTTTTTTATTTAATTATATGGTAATTGTGATATATGTTAGATGTCACAAAAAATTTTCAAGATAGCTAATGTTTTTATTTGTAGTATATTGTTAGAATAGTTGAAAACTGGTAAATAATGGTAGAAATATGATGAAGCTGTTAGCACTTGTGTGTGCTAGAAATAAAATAAGTTTAGTACTTTGTAAATCATGTACCTGAAGTTTATGATTGAGGAAATTTAAGTTCAAAGAAAACAATGAGACTATACACGACCTTGGGAAGTGCCAGGAGGTGCCAGGAGGTGCCAGGAGGTGCCAGAGGAACTGTCACCAACAACACATACTCTGTCTGACAGATACAAAACTGCAAATACGATCTAAAAATATAAAAAAAAGGTAAGATCCAAGTACTTGGCTGACTAGCATACTAGAGAACTTACTAGCATACTAGAGAACCTACTAGCATACTAGAGAACTTACTAGCATACTAGAGAACCTACTAACATACTAGAGAACCTACTAACATACTAGAGAACATACTGAAAAATCGAGAAAAGTAGAGCATCTAGAAATAAGGTGACAGATGAAAGACAACCAGCGTGAGTTATTAGATGGAGATTCTTGTCTCGTAAACCTACTAGATTATTATGACAAAGTTATGGAGTTAAACCAAGAGAGAGAGAGAGAGAGAGAGAGAGAGAGAGAGAGAGAGAGAGAGAGAGAGAGAGAGAGGAGGGACGGTGGGGACGTGTTAGTCAGGATATAACAACTGTTAAGCTACTCTGGGCTTCCTACAACACACCAGTACAAGATAGTACTTTCACTGACGTGAACATTATCGTAATCAGTGATATTTACAAGTGTTATGTTGAACATTTGCGCTGTGTGAACTAAGTGACTGACAGAGTTATGGTACCGCCATCCACTTATTACCTTCACTGCGAATATCTTATAATTATCACTATTGTATAATATCTAGGCGCTCTAAAACAGCGTGTCTCTGCATCATTAACACATTGTGGTTCATGTTTATTGCTTTCATTACATCACAAGTGGATAGATAACACACAAACAAAAATTATAATCTATAAGAGGATGAAGGGCATTGAAGGCACTACATTAATCCCTGGCAGCCAGCCCAGCAGTGACAGTGATACACTCTACCTCACCACCGGTACTCACTCTCACTCGCTCTCTTTCCATAATTTTATCGCAGTCTTGCGAACCTTTTCTTCCTTAATGACTTCCCATCGTGGAATCGCAAGATTATTGTTATAAAAGCGACAGTGATACACTCTACCTCACCACCGGTACTCACTCTCACTCGCTCTCTTTCCATAATTTTATAGCAGTCTTGCGAACCTTTTCTTCCTTAAAGACTTCCCATCGTGGAATCGCAAGATTATTGTTATAAAAGCTATAGCAGAGTTTATGGATTCACACCAAGACGGCCTATCTTAATGGCCGGAGCCTAAGTGTACCAGTTACTGTGACGCGGCATCAGGTAAGACTTGTTGTGGTCAAGTGGTTCATCTCAGGATCATGAAAGATATCCATGAACCAGTGACATACTGTATCAGAAACTCTCTTGGCGTCACAAGAGCAAACATTTGAAGATTCCCAGGAACTACACTCAGGAGGCCTGGTCACAGACCGGGCCGCGGGGGCGTTGACCCCCGGAACTCTCTCCAGGTAAACTCTCCAGGTAATACTGGTCTTCAAAATTTGAATATTTTTGTTTCTTGGAGAAAGAAAAGGATTTACTGTTCTTAAAATATGATCACAATAACACTCGGTGAGCTAAAGTTTCCAGGAAACTCACGAAATAGTGATTTTATTTTTCAAGGAAATTTACATATTATTCGTACATGTTAGCAATATATTAATAGCATACCTGTATAATGAACTCACTTATATTAATAACATACATGTATAACGAACTCCTATTTATTCAAGCCGATGTTTCTTCGCTTGTACTTCGTATTAAACTTCTGTAGCATCTCTTGTTATTCAACAATAATCTCATGCTAATGATTCCTATTTTCCTTAGTAGCGTTTCTGTGAAAATCTGTTACATAATTTTCCTAAATGTATATAATGAATATAATAACTGCGTATTAAAATGTGATACTATTTTGACACTTCGAGAAATTTTAAGTGAAGTGGGAGGCAGAACAGCCGGAGGAGTGACGCCGAGGAGGACGCCATTTGTAATTTGTGAGCACTGGTTGCCGTGGAAAATTCAGGCAATAATCAGGCGTTATCGAAGTTTAATGGGTGAATATCAAACTTAATCTGTAACTTAGAAAATGTTGACACGTTC
Organism: Cherax quadricarinatus; assembly: GCF_026875155.1. Taxonomy (NCBI): domain Eukaryota; kingdom Metazoa; phylum Arthropoda; class Malacostraca; order Decapoda; family Parastacidae; genus Cherax; species Cherax quadricarinatus. Next base: position 18,249,046 of record NC_069404.1, read on the forward strand.
CCGCTGAAGAACTGGGATGAACAGTGTGAAAGTATAAAAGTACAATTCGGCAATTCTCCCAGGAGCACACCTTAGCTAAGTGATGCTTACCCATAACGTACAGTAGTTTTGCATTGGCCATCGTAAATTCTAGCTGTAGTGGTAGCATTAGGGTGCATTTACAAAAATAATAATTATGATCTAGTAATTAAATGGTGAATATTCAGGTTAAATTTTCGCTTCTTTGTATTATGTAATATATTTTTTTTGTAAAATGATGTATGCTTAACAGATCCCCCCCCCCTTTCTTTTCAAGTCACAAACCATCATACAGTTCACTCAATATCTTGTAATTTACCAACATTTTTGTATTAATTATGAGAACATAAGAACATAAGAAAGAAGGAACACTGCAGCAGGCCTACTGGCCCATGCGAGGCAGGTCCATGTCTCCTACCGGCTTAAGCCAATGCCCCAACCCAGTCAGGGCAGGTCACATTCACTTAAGGAAGGAACACGACAACTGACCTAGTAGCACAAGCTAGTCAGGTCAAACTCACACCCACCCACACCCACTCATGTATTTATCTAACCTATTTTTAAAACTACACAACATTTTAGCCTCAATAACTGTACTCGGGAGTTTGTTCCACTCATCCACAACTCTATTACCAAACCAGTGCTTTCCTATATCTTTCCTGAATCCGAATTTTTCCAACTTGAAACCATTGCTGCGAGTCCTGTCTAGGCTAGATATTTTCAGAACGTTATTTACATCTCCTTTATTTATTCCTGTCTTCCATTTATACACCTCAATCATATCCTCCCTAATTCTACGCCTTTCTAGAGAGTGCAGATTCAGGGACCTCAGTCTGTCCTCATAGGGAAGATTTCTGATACATGGGATCAACGTTGTCATCCTCCTTTGTATGTTTTCCAGAGCATTTATATCCATTCTGTAATACGGTGACCAAAACTGTGCAGCATAATCTAAATGAGGTCTAACCAAGGATGTATTGAGTTGAACAACCTGAGGACTCCTATTATTTATGTTTCTTGATATGAAGCCAAGGATTCTGTTAGCTTTGTTGCGAACACTTATACACTGTTGTCTTACCTGGTTACCTGGAGGTTACCTGGAGGTTATTCCGGGGATCAACGCCCCCGCGGCCCGGTCCATGACCAGGCCTCCCGATGGATCAGGGCCTGATCAACTAGGCTGTTACTGCTGGCCGCACGCAGTCCGACGTACGAGCCACAGCCCGGCTGATCCGGCACTGACTTTAGGTAATCTGTCCAGCTCTCTCTTGAAGGCAGCCAGGGGTTTATTGGCAATTCCCCTAATGCTTGATGGGAGGCTGTTGAACAGTTTTGGGCCCCGGACACTTATGGTGTTTTCTCTTAGTGTACCAATGGCGCCCCTACTTTTTATTGGCGGCATTTTGCATCGCCTGCCCAGTCTTTTACTTTCGTAGGGAGTGATTTCTGTGTGCAGATTTGGGACCATTCCTTCCAAGATTTTCCAAGTGTAGATTATGATATATCTCTCCCTCCTGCGTTCCAACGAGTACAAGTCAAGTGCTTCCAAGCGTTCCCAGTAGTTAAGGTGCTTGACAGAACTTATATGTGCAGTAAAGGATCTCTGTACACTCTCTAGATCTGCGATTTCACCTGCTTTGTATGGAGATGTTAATGTACAGCAGTATTCCAGCCTAGAGAGAACAAGTGATTTGAAAAGGATCATCATGGGCTTGGCATCTCTCGTTTTGAAAGTTCTCATTATCCATCCTACCATTTTCTTTGCACGTGCGATCGTGGCACTGTTGTGATCCTTGAAAGTGAGATCCTCAGACATCACTACTCCCAGGTCCCTTACATTATTTTTCCGCTCTATTATATGGCCGGAGTCAGTAGTATACTCTGTTCTAGTTATTATCTCCTCCAGTTTTCCATAACGGAGTAGTTGGAATTTGTCCTCATTGAACATCATATTGTTTACCGTTGCCCACTGGAAAACTTTGTTTATATCTTCTTGGAGGTTAACCGCGTCCTCAGCAGATGACAGCCTCATGCAGATCCTAGTATCATCCGCAAAGGATGATACGGTGCTGTGGTGTATATCTCTGTTTATGTCTGATATGAGGATAAGGAATAAGATGGGGGCGAGTACTGTGCCTTGTGGAACAGAGCTCTTCACTATGGCAGCCTCCGATTTAACTCTGTTGACCACTACTCTTTGTGTTCGATTTGTTAGGAAGTTGAAGATCCATCTCCCCACTTTCCCAGTTATTCCTTTAGCACGTATTTTATGGGCTATTACGCCATGATCGCATTTGTCAAATGCTTTTGCAAAGTCTGTGTATATTACATCTGCATTCTGATTTTCTTCCAGTGCATCCAAGGCCATGTCATAGTGATCCAGTAGTTGTGAGAGGCAGGAGCGACCTGCCCTGAACCCATGTTGCCCTGGATTGTGCAGATTTTGGGAATCCAGGTGTCTTGGTTTCAGATTACTGCTAACCAGGACTCCTAAATCTTTTTCGCAATCCGTAATATTAAGATCGGCATTATTTAGTTTATATGTGGCATGGTTATTTTCCTGTCCAACATTTAGAACTTTGCATTTGTCTATATTAAACTGCATCTGCCACTTCTCCGACCACTGCATCAGTCTATTCAAATCTTCCTGGAGTGCTCTAATGTCCTCATCAGAATGAATTCGACGGCCTATTTTGGTGTCATCGGCAAACTTGCTTATGTCGCTCTTTATACTCTCATCAATGTCGTTCATGTAGATTGCGAACAACAGGGGGCCCAACACTGACCACTGTGGAACACCGCTCGTGACGCTTCCCCACTCTGATTTCTCCCCATTTATGCAAACTCTCTGCTGCCTATTTGTCAACCATACCTCTATCCGGGAAAAAATTTCTCCTCCTATTCCACGTGCCTTAATTTTCCTCAATAGTCTCTGATGTGGGACCCTGTCAAAAGCCTTACTGAAGTCCATATACAGAATATCATATTCATTACCATGATCTACCTCCTCAAATACATTAGTGAAAAAAGTTAATAAATTCGTAAGGCAGGAATGCCCCTTTGTAAAACCATGCTGAGACTCGTTGATTAATTTGTGCTTTTCAAGGTGGCTACGAACTTCCTCGGCAATCATTGATTCCATAAATTTTCCCACTATGAAGGTTAGGCTTATTGGTCTATAGTTCGAAGCTAAGGACCTGTCACCTGCTTTGAAAATAAGTATCACATTTGCCATTTTCCACTTATCTGGCACCATGCCAGTTTGTAGTGATATGTTGAAAAGATTAGCCAAAGGTTTGCTAAGCTCCTCTTTACATTCCTTTAGGTCCGACTTCGTGGGTAGGAAAATGTTTGTGTGGGGGAAGGATGGGGGGGTCTCGGAGAGGCTGGTGCAGCCTAGTGTCTCTAAAATCCCACTTGGCTCTGAGGTACAACTAACATTGGTAAGTACAATGAATCGTTGCTCAGTTGTGCCCCCCTCAGATTATGTGGATGAAATATTTCAGGAAAATACCAGTGAACTTCATCCCCATAATTTTCCACATAAAATAAAAGTTTCTCCATGAGATGTGTTGGCGGAAATATTTACTGTGTTCACAGCTGACTGTCCACCACAAGCACTGATCTCCAGTCTTAACGCCTAAATAAGGTAAAAGGTTTACCCAGTCATTGCAGTTACATCAAACTTTCGTGATGCAACAGTCAGTTCTACACAAGTAGTATCAGAAGTTTATCTGTACTATTCACGCAATAAAACATCAGTGTCAAAGACAACACTAGAAAGAGCTTGACACATGTGCACTGCATAACTTTTGGAAATAAATTGACGCTAACCCAACTAGTTGGGTGATTTTATACCTGATTCCCGAATGAATCATCCGTTTCCTGTCGTTAGTGTTCTAAAAACAGAACAAAACAAAAGGTGACAAAATCAAAGTTGCATAAATGGAAGTCCATCCTCCCTCCCCTCAAAAAAGAAAAAAGAAACTTGAGAAAAAAAGAGCTACTGATGAGAAATAAAGACAAGTGCATGATTTTTTTTTAAAAATTACACACTTGATATTTGAATCAAGACCCTTTGCCACGGCCATTTTATTCACTCTCCTCCCTGAGCCAAGCATAACAGAAATCAGCTCTGTTCATGTCTTTACTAAGAGTTAATTTGCAATTTTAAGCATCATTTTCGTATTCAGTGACTCAAAATTTGTACGAAATGACTAACTTTGTTTCCGAAGGAAATTGACTGTAGTCAAATGTAATCAACAATTCTTTGTTGAGCTGTGTTGCAAGGCTGCAACTCAGAGAATCCATCAAAGGAATCGCTTCATTAGGTCTTAAAATCAATAATCTTCAAATGTTAGCATCACCTCTAATCAATATTTATCAGCACTGCCTAGCACAGTGTAAATGGCCTTCTCTGTGGGAAAAAGCAAATATAATCCCTGTTTTCCAAAAAGAAAAGCAGAGCGGAAATCAGCAACTACAGACCAGTGTCAGTCCTGTTAATTAATGGAAAACTTGAGACAAGAATCTCACAGCAAATGACACCATTTTTTGACACTCGCTTCCGGTCTGTTAAACCTCCACTATGTGGCACCAGTCGTTGGGTGAATCTAAGAGTAGTTGCGTAGTGGCACTGGACATTGTTGGGGCTTTCGACTAAATGGCACCACGGACTTTTGGCAAAATTACAAGCAGTTGGAGTCTCTGGCTCTGTATTACATCTTCGTGATTACTTTCATGATTGATCTCTAAGAGTAGTTCTTAATGGGACAGTCAACAAAACACTCAGTCGGTGCGATTGTTCCACAGGGAAGTGTGCATAGTCCGTTTATGGAATGTCTACTTCAGTGATCTACTTGAACTCATCCCAGAATCCCATGCCTCTGCAAATGACTGTACACTGACAGTTGCTTATTAAAAAGAGGAAAAGCCAGCTTTGTCAGTTACATCAATGATGATAGGTCACATTTGTTTCTGAGAAAACACAAATGATTGTCTCTGGGCACCATAACGTTAATACCAGTGCAGTGGTAAGAATGAAGAAAAGAGGGCTGGAACACGGGGATGAGGTAGATATCCTAGGGCTGAAATTTGATATTCAAAATATAAATAAAGAACCATGTTGCAAATCTTGCAAGCAAAGCAGCTAACAGCACTAAGGCTTATTTCTTACCTGTTAGAGAGTATAGCCTGCAAAACTCTGTATGAGACAAAAGTGCTCTGACATTCAGAGTATGCACAACTTGCTTCAAGTGCCTGGTGCCATCTCATCTATGTCTGAAAAGAATAGAAAGCCGCGCAATACGAACTTATCTTTCACCTGGACCCGGCCTGGATAGTTCTGTCATCTCAGCAGAGACTTGAAAACCGGAGAGATGTGGATGGTATTACAGTTATGTACAAGGCCAATATTATCAACGTACCACACTTCTCTACTACGAGACGGGCGATAAACAACAACTACACTCTAACGGAACCTTTATCAAGAACTTCATTTCATCTGAGATCATTCATTCCGAGAATGACTCAGGGTCTGGAACATGCTCAAACAGCATAACATCGATGAAACAAAATCAGTGGACAAATAAAAATCACTGGTCCACAGCTAGCTTCAACTTCATCATATTCTCGACTTGTGTGTTTCATAGCATTAAAAATAATTGAAATGAAATGAAGTAGGTAGCAGCTTTTAGCGAGAGCTAGTAAAAGAGGCGACGCTCAAATAGATTAATGAACACTTAGAGAGTGGAAGGAGGAGGGTAATGCTGATAAAAGAGGTACTGGACTGAGCCGGGTGATGAGTGCAGTCCACAAAGGATTAGCGATTAATCCCCCAGTTCTCCTCATACACACAAGTGATCTGCCAGGGGAATGTGCATTTTCTGTTTTTTGATAAATTAATGAAAAATTTGCTCCATAATTACATTAAATGCTGTAAAAACGTACAGAAAAGTTGCTGTTTATATGTGGTAATAATTGAAAAGTAATGGGAGTATAAGAGAAAAGACCGCAGATAACCAGGGAGGAGATGCTGCAGATAACCAGGGAGAAGATGCTGCAGATAACCAGGGAGAAGATGCTGCAGATAACCAGGGAGGAGATGCTGCAGATAACCAGGGAGATGCTGCAGATAACCAGGGAGAAGATGCTGCAGATAACCAGGGAGGAGATGCTGCAGATAACCAGGGAGGAGATGCTGCAGATAACCAGGGAGGAGATGCTGCAGATAACCAGGGAGAAGATGCTGCAGATAACCAGAGATGTGCAGATAACCAGGGAGATGCTGCAGATAACCAGGGAAAGATGCTGCAGATAACAGGAGAGATGCTGCAGATAACCAGGGAGAAGATGCTGCAGATAACCAGGGAGAAGATGCTGCAGATAACCAGGGAGGAGATGCTGCAGATAACCAGGGAGATGCTGCAGATAACCAGGGAGGAGACGCTGCAGATAACCAGGGAGGAGAGATGCTGCAGATAACCAGGGAGGAGACGCTGCAGATAACCAGGGAGATGCTGCAGATAACCAGGGAGGAGATGCTGCAGATAACCAGGGAGGAGAGATGCTGCAGATAACCAGGGAGGAGACGCTGCAGATAAACAGGGAGGAGAGATGCTGCAGATAACCAGGAGGAGACGCTGCAGATAACAGGGAGATGCTGCAGATAACCAGGGAGAGAATGCTGCAGATAACCAGGGAGGAGAGATGCTGCAGATAACCAGGGAGGAGACGCTGCAGATAAACAGGGAGGAGAGATGCTGCAGATAACCAGGGAGGAGAGATGTTGCAGATAACCAGGGAGGAGAGATGTTGCAGATAACCAGGGAGGAGAGATGTTGCAGATAACCAGGGAGGAGAGATGCTGCAGATAACCAGGGACATGCTGCAAGTAACCAAGGAGGAGACGCTGCAGATAACCAGGGAGGAGAGATGTTGCAGATAACCAGGGAGGAGAGATGTTGCAGATAACCAGGGAGGAGAGATGTTGCAGATAACCAGGGAGGAGAGATGCTGCAGATAACCAGGGAGGAGAGATGTTGCAGATAACCAGGGAGGAGAGATGCTGCAGATAACCAGGGAGGAGAGATGTTGCAGATAACCAGGGAGGTGAGATGTTGCAGATAACCAGGGAGATGTTGCAGATAACCAGAGAGGAGAGATGTTGCAGACAACCAGAGAGGAGAGATGCTGCAGACAACCAGAGAGGAGAGATGCTGCAGACAACCAGAGAGGAGAGATGCTGCAGACAACCAGAGAGGAGAGATGCTGCAGACAACCAGAGAGGAGAGATGCTGCAGACAACCAGAGAGGAGAGATGCTGCAGATAACCAGGGAGGAGAGATGCTGCAGATAACCAGGGAGGAGAGATGTTGCAGATAACCAGGGAGGTGAGATGTTGCAGATAACCAGGGAGATGTTGCAGATAACCAGAGAGGAGAGATGTTGCAGACAACCAGAGAGGAGAGATGCTGCAGACAACCAGAGAGGAGAGATGCTGCAGACAACCAGAGAGGAGAGATGCTGCAGACAACCAGAGAGGAGAGATGCTGCAGACAACCAGGGAGGGAAGATAGTGTTTGTGGTATGAACGATCGTGGGGAAAGAACGGAATGTAGACCTATTTTTTGAGAAGTAAAATATATAAAAAAAATATATTATGGATTTTGAAAATTAAAATAATAAATGTAGTAAGGTGAGTTAATATTTATCTAGTAGATAGAAATGAAACTCCTTCAGAAATACTGGCTAATGATAATGACAACAAAAACAGTGGAAAGGCAAAGATGAAGACAGAGATGATACTTGAAAAAATCTTTATCATATAATATAAAGAACCCAACTTTTGAAATAAATTGCATGATTGGGAAGCAATGGTGTTGCTGCAGTACCACAGATGTGGGTTATTTAAAGAGTCGAGTGGTTTAACTTGTTCCACAAACACAGGAGTAACGAGAAGGGGACTCAGGTGCTATATTTTCAAGAAACCTTGAATTCTTGCATAAAATATTAAATAAAGACTGAAGAAACAGACAGAATTCATGGGTAAAATTTGAAAGCCATGAGAAGGTGATTTTAGAAGGCAGCCAATATAAACTGTTGCGGGAGGAAATAGTTAGGTTTCAAGGCACGAAATTGTAGTGTTCTTGCAAGATTTTATTTCGATCAAATTGAGTACAGGTTTTTGACTGGAAATTTCTGAAGTCTAACGACCTCCTTGAAAACTGCTTTTCATATCAGTTTTCAACAGAACTAACTAGAGGTAATGACCTGCTTGACTTAGTTCTCGTAAACATGTAATATTAAAAGCTGTTGATTTATGGTCATTTGTGTCATGCTTCTTCGTGACCTCTAGATTATTTGAGAGGATGTTCTTGTTTACAAGAACTAAATCACGCTAATACTGCTGCTGCCCCTGATCATGATACATACACACCATCCCAAACATACATACATATTCCTAAATAATAAAAAGGCCCAATACCGTGACTGGAACATTACACATAGGAGAGAGGAGCTTACGACGACGTCTCGGTGCGACTTGGACCATTTACAAAGTCACACTAACATAAAGGAGAGAAAGAGGGAGTATATGTAGGCCAGCAGACAGGGACGGGACAAGAGAGGTAGTAGGAAAGGAAGAAGAGACTTAGTGGTATAAGAAGTAGTAGCAGCGGGGTCAAAGACTAAGAAAGAGGAGCACTGCAAGGGAGCTAAGGGCTCACAAAAGGTAGGAACAAGAGCACAGAGGAGGGGGGAAATAATAATGGACCAAACACCCAAGGCAGAAGAAGAAAGCCCAAAGGAAAAAGAGGAAAGAGTAAAGGGGAAGAGAGAGAAGGGAAAAAAAGAAGCAGGTTAAGTCACGGGTGTTCTGAAGTTTGGAGCATTTTACAATATAAAGGGAAAGGAAAGCTTCTATAGAGACAAAGCCAAGACCAAGATTCCTACAAGGAAAGTTGTGTATAAGGGAGGATTCAACCAGAAGGCCACTGTGAAAGTTAGAAGTAGGGAAGACAGTTTTAGCAGAAGACCAGTCAATAGGATGACTGTGATCTCTGACATGACAGAAAAGAGAACTGTTGGTGTCGACAAGCCTAACACTACTTGGTGCATCTTTAATATCTTTTGAACTGCAATTGAAAGCTATTTTCTGGGAACTAGTTTTAGAGTCCTTTTTAACTTATGGTAGGGTAATTGTTATTATAATAAAAAAGCACTAAACTACAATGGTCATACAGTGCCGCCAGGCAGTGAAAGATGCAGGGGTAATGGGTAGCAAGAGGGAGAGGGATGATTATTAGGTCATGGAGTGCAGTGAGGCAGTGGATAGTGCCAGGGGTAGAGGGTAGCAAGAGAATGAAGTAAAAAAGGGCCATGAGGAGTACTAGAGTCATCATCAATATCAGAGTTTGTGGAGTAAATCAGTTACTGTCAAAAAGTCAATGAGGGAGTCTGGGTTAAAGGAAGATCCATCAGCAAGAAGGGAAGGTAAAGTAAGGCAGTAGAGCAGTGACGACGTTGGAGCTAAATTCTATGTGCTCGTAGATAGAGTGGACAGTCCAACAGAATGTGGCTAACAGAAACTGGAACCTGACAATTCTCACAGAGAGGAACAGGGCGCCTCTCCATGAGATACCTGTGAGTAAGACGAGTGTGGCCGATGCGAAGATGGGAGAGAGTAGTCTTCCATCCTCGACACTGATAATAAGAAGACAGCCAGAAACCTATACACGGCTTGATAGAGTGTAGTTTATTATAGAGCAGATCAGACCAACGTTGTTGCCAATAGGTGCAAAGGTGGGTAGCAATTACAGCAAAATAGTCTGTGAATGGAACACCTCTATATGAAACTGGGAGGTCATGTACTGCTGACCGCACAACAGTGTCTGCCTGTTTATTGCCCGGTACGTCAACATGACCGGGGACCCAACAAAAAACAATCCTTGTGCTGCTAGAGATATGGCGTAACCAAAGTTGGATACGAAGAACCAGGGGATGAGGTGTATCAAATTTTTCTATAGCCTGTAAAGCCCTAAGAGAGTTTGAAACGACCACATATGGCGACAGGCATAGATGCAATACGGATAAGTGCTACTAGAATGGCATACAATTCAAAAATACTGCAAAAATACTAGTCGGAGATAATAAATGCCCTCGCATGACGCTGTCCGGAAACACTGCTACGAATCGACGCCGTCAGAGGATTTGGAACCATCGGTGTACACTGCGATGGCATGAGAATGAGATAGGAAATGGTTAAAAAAAAAAAAGAGAGAGAAGCCACCGTGGGCAGTTGGGCTTTCATACATGGCAGTGGGAAAGAACAGACACGAACCGTCGGAACTTCCCAAGGGGGTAAGGAAAAGTGGGATGCTACACGAACATAGAAAGGTGGTTACTGAAGAGAAGAGAAGAGCAAATGTAGGTGTAGAGAAAAAAGACGGACTAACAAGGGCGACGAACAAATAATGAACGTCTACTAACATCAGTAACTATTCTATATATGGAAGGATTGCGGAGGTCATGAGAGCGAACATAATAGCGAAGGCAATGAGAATCACAGTGATCAGACAAGGATGGAATATTCGCCTTTGCATAGACTCTGTGCAGAGTCTATGCAGAGGCAGTTGAGATCCTCTATGCCACAGAGGCTCTCAACCAGTGAAGAGCGAAATGCACTGAGGCATAAATGTAATCCCTGGTGATGGATGGGATGAAGGCTAGAGTGAGTTGCAGGAGAGGACGCTGAATATATCTGGTCACTATAATCGAGTTTCGATAAAACTGGGGCTGAATGTACTTGAAGGAGAGTTCTACAATCAGCCCCCTATGAAAGATGAGCGAGGGTTTTAAGGAGGTTCAGCCGGCTTGTGACAAGTTGCCTTCAGAGAGGTAATGTGAGGTTTCCAGCATAACCGACGGTCAAACAGAAGGCCAAGAAACCTGACAGTATCACGTTCTGGGATACGTGAGCCATAGAGGTACAATGGATGATCAGAGAAGACAGAATGTCTAGTGAAAGTAATTTGGTGAAAATTTAAACTAAAAAAATTAAACCCATGAGTGGTGGCCCAATTGGAAACATGGTTGACCGCACGCTGGAGAGAAACTGCAATGAGGTGACAGTCAGCTCCTGTACAAGCTATAGCGAATTCATAAACATACAGCAATGACCAAATATTGGATGGAAGAAGAGAGGCCAGATCATTTACAACACAGAGAAAATGTGTTGTGCTCAACACACACCCCTGGGGGACACATTCAGCCTGGACAAAGTCCAGGGAAAGCATATTATTAACCCGAACAGGGAAATGTCTTTCAGTTAAGAAGTTCTTAAGGAAAAATGATAGATCGCTTTGGAGGCCTAAGGAGTGGGCCTGGGCCAAGGTATTATACCTCCAAGTTGTGTCATATGCCTTCACAAGGTCAAAAAAGATGGTGATAACTGAGTAGTTGCTGGCAAAGGCATTATGGACATATGTATCTAAGCATAGTAGGGGGTCAATCGTAGAACGTCCCTTACGAAAGCCATATTGACTACTGGACAGACTGTTGTTTCTCTCTAAATACCACATCAAGCATCTGTTTACCAGACGCTCCATCACCTTGCAAACTGCACTGGTAAGAGCAATGGGACGATAGTGGGAAGCATCATGTCCGGTAGCACCCAATTTGCGGAAAGGAAGAACAATAGCAGATTTTCACAGCTGGAGAAGAACTCCTTGTGACCAAATAAGATTACAGAGTCATAAGAGGACTTCAAGGGCTGACTGATATAAATGCTGTAGCATACGAATATAAATGCCGTCAGCCCAGCTGCCGATGATCGGCAACTGAGAGTGTTGCCTCCAGTTCTAGAGGCGTAAAAAGCATATTATAAGATTCTTCTCTGATAGAAGAAAAGTTTAAGGGCTCTAACTCTCTGACATACTTTGAGGAACGAAACGAGGGGGATAAATGAAGACCCTGAGAGATACGGACAAGATGATTACCAGTTTCGGTGACATCAACACCGGCAACTCGAAGAACAGGAACCGGGTCAGGAGAGTATTTACCACTCAGTTTTTGTACTTTCTTCCAGACTGCACTCATAGAGGAAGCAGAAGTGACAGTAAAAACTTAATCCCGCCAACAAGTGTGTTTAGCATCACGGATGACAGCGAGCGACGGCTATCATCTGTTTAAAATCAAGGAGTCTCTCTGTGGTTCTATTATACTGGTACCTGCCCCATGCAGCGCATTTCAAACGTGATGCCCGAGCACAAGCAGGAGACCACCAAGGCACGTACTTCTGAGGATTCCTGCCCGAGGTTTGGGGTACAGAACAGAGCTGCGGTTAAAACTGAGGTCGAGAAGAGGTGTAAAAGCTCATCAATGGAGGACGAAGACGGAACTTCACTAAAAGATGCGAGTAAAGGTCCCTATTTGCACGGTCAAATTGCCAGCATGGGCTACGAGGAGGTGGTGAATACGAAGTAGTAGTAAGGTTGATTGGAAAATGATCACTGTCATGCAAGTCCAGGAGGACAGACCAGGCGAAGTCTAGTACAGTTGAGGAAGAACAGACCGAGAGATCGATGCAAGAGAATGAGCACTAGGATCAAAATGGGTAGGGGTACCTGTATTTAAAACATGAAGGGGGAGAGAAGCGAGGAAAGCCTCCAACTGAATTCCGTGGGAGTCATAGTGAGACTCCCAGAGGAAATGGTGGGCATTAAAATCGCCAAGTAACAGAAGTGGTGGCGGTAAAGACTAAACCAGAAATGCAACATCTGGGATAGATAATGCCCAAGGAGAGAGATACAAAGGACAGACTGTATACCACTTATTCAAGTGGATAAGGGCTGCAGTGTAATATAGCAAAGTATGAGCAAAGAGCTGACGGTATGGAATACTGGTGCATATAAGAAGTATACTTTCATTAAAGGTTCCATCGGGAAAAAGATCAGATGAAAATAATTCATAGCCCGAGATAGGATGGATAACAGTGGAGTGTAATTTGGGTTCTTGTAAACCAACACAAACATGGGAAAACTGGGAGAGCAACACCTGAAGCTCACCCCGGTTACCTCTGAGGCCATGGATATTCCACTGTAAATAAGCCATGATTTGCGAAGAGAAAGATACAAGAAATCTGAAGGTAGAGGTATCTATGGACTAAAAGGGTTAGAAAAGTCCACATGTGGGGGCAGCGGAGTGGGATGCTGTTAAGAAAGAAGTTGTGCAGAGAAGAGTGAAGAGGAGGAGCAGCAGGTGGATCAGTATCCATCAATGGTCATCTCCTCAATATATTCTGAGATAGTTTCAAGTGTTTCAGGGGACAAGGACGTTGTATGTGGTACAATATTGGAGATGGAAGGAGGAGGGTGAATAAAGATCGGGGAGAAGATTACAGGGGGGGGCGACGAAGGCAAGGAACTAGAGAGCTTGAGGAGAGAGAAAGGCTGGAAGGCAAAGAGGAGAATTGGGAGGGGACGAGAAGATGACCCTCCACACTCGAACAGACAGTGAGTGACCGAGTAGAGGATGGAAAAATTCAAGTTGCAAAGGAGTAGGGTAAAGGATTTTACATGGAGATCAGGTTGAGCTGTACACCTGCAGCTCACAAACTGCATCCCACGCCCTTTGGGGGGGGCAGATGGCAGACAGAGCAGCTTCTCCCTACGAGCCGTGAGGGGGACTGGGTAGGCCTGGGACACTGGTCCGAAATAGGGTCTTGTACTCTTACCATGGAGACTTAGGTCTCAGATACTCCCCAGATAGGGAGCCAAGGCGGGTACAAATACTTGGAAAAGACCGGCAGAGGGAATACGGCGATTAAAAAAAAAAAAAAAAACAATGGAGATGTTCTGGACTTTGGAGAAGTAGAGGGGCGATGGGGAGTAGGTGTTGTACGAGGTCTTGTAGACACAAACTTGTGAGCGAGAAGAGGAAGAGGTGAGAACTGAATAAGGTGCCGTGGTAGGAACGTCTGAGTCCAGGACAGTAAAACAATTAGAGGCAGGAGTGACTGTGGAAGGGGTGACCACAGAGGAGGCTACAGAAGTTAAGACCCCAGAGGAGCCGGGGCGTTTAGCAACTCGAGAATAAGAAATACAGGGAAGTCTCCCTTGGAGGCATAGATGAGAGACTGTCATAGCATATGCGAGGCCTTCTGCCTCTTTGAGACAACTGATTTCACCCTCATTTAAGTAAACTTGGCAACATCGAGAATAAGATGGGTGAGCCTCATGACAATTAAGGCATGAGGGAGGTAGACTACAATACGTATTGGTATGGTTGTCGGCACTACAGGAACAGGGTGCGGTATCAATAAGGGGTCCGGGGGAACAACAAGTTCATGGATTGGGACTTCTTTCTTTTTGTTTTGTAGAAAAAAAGAAAACAAAAGAAAAAAAAGAAAAAAAGGGGGGGAACGTGGAGGAATAGCTCCTAGGAGAAAATAAAGGGCCGTAAATCCCCCTCTGCGCCCAAGAGAACTCCAGCACCGCATGTAGTGCAGATGCAGCATGGAACCCGTGCCATACCCAACCCTTCATGCCAGTAAACCTGAAATTTGGGATAGCAACCTCACATCCGCCGAGCTGCCTCGGTAGACAAAGGAGAGGGCAGAGCTGACACCCGCCACAAAGCATACCTCCTTCGGTCACTACCCCCAAGAATCCGACAGGCAGCCTCCAGAGATGCACCCGTCACACGAAAGACATCCAAAGGAAAGACATCCAAAGCCTTCCCCCGGGAGACCGGAAAGGGATCGGGACACCTCCAGGTGATCCAGATTCCTCGGCAAACTACATCATCGCCAATGACCTCAACGAAATGGGATGGACCACGGTACCCTTCCCCCTACCTAGGAACTAGAGTGCCTGTGAGAAGAATACCAATGGCTGAAAATAGGAAGGGAATAGGGAAGGGATGGGGAGGAGGAGGAGGAAAGGGAATAAGGGGGATGGGGAGGATGGGATAGGGAAGGGGAGATTGAGGGGTAATTAAGTTCGGTCTGAGGAAGGAGACCAAAAGGTCTAATTCCTCAGACCAAGAGCTTCTTCACCACTCCATGGAGCCCCCCTTGAGGCGTGATGTGGTAAGTAATGACCATAAATTTTAGCCTGATAAGGAGGTACCTCTTCTATGAACTTAATCTTTAGTTATTCATTAATTATTTCATGATATACAGTTAATAATTCTAGTATCATACTTGTATAGCTAGTGACTTTAATTGGTTATAAACCATTCATAATTAGTAGGCAGCTCCGGTTGAGTCAGCTTCCACGGGAGTCACACCCAGTATTGTCCATGTTCATATTTAAAATTTTTCAGGTATTGTTTATGGATAAAAGAATCATTTGGACTTCCTCCATTCACATTAATTCTGATGCTGTTCAGTTCCCATAAATTATATACTGGCTCAACACCATCATCTATTAAGGAATATTTAGACTGGGTCACTCTTTTATTAATAAGATACACAGTGACCACATTTACCGCCTCCTCTAGTCATTACAACAGGGACTCCTACCGTACACAACATGGCCTCCCGCTGTTTTTAGGAGAGTGATGCCACATTTTTTATAGTTTCCTTTACAAAAGAGGCATGATAATCACTCCTGTTAAAAGATTTATTGGTCCCACTGAGTCATTATTTACAGAGGAAAGTGCCAATTCTATTCCATTCTGTGGAAGCCATCTAGTAGCTTCACTAACCCCAATTATAGAAAATTTCTCCCGTTGATTAATAAACACTGTCGTACAACTGTGACTTTTTTTGATAGAAATCCATACAATTTCAAATTTTCAGGATTCTCATTTTGCATTGTCATGCCTCTATGTTTCACAAATATGCGCTGGGATCCGTGATATAACAATACTCCTACATTTCTTTATTTACGCCTTTTATCCCAAATATTCACATTCACTACGAGTGAGGCTACTTAAGCAATTCCATTATCTATTACACTAGGTGTTACTTTTACATTAGTAACAACCGTGCCATGGTTATCATTATGCACAACCTTACACATTACAATATGATGTCTTTCCTTCTGACACTGATAATTATTTAATTTAGCAAGACAGTCTTTCAGATTATGCCTGTCCAAACAACTGATACACCTGCAAAGTTATTCCAGTTTACCCACCTTAACATTCCAGGAATCATATGCATTACAGTTTTTTGAGGAACGAGTACCTTGCAAAAAACACAATCCCTTTTTTGCTTCACTAGCCCATTATTAACCTGGCCACCCTTATTTAAACCATTATTCTTATTATGGGATGAATTATTATAATTATTATTGTATTTCTTCCCTTTGTGTAACTTAACAGATACATCAGAGTCATTATGTTACATTATAATTATTTGGTTGACTAGTCTGTATTTGCACAAATAATTCTTCAGTATCTACTCTTATCTCCTCCATTGAGAAATATCAGTTATTGTACTTATTATCTAACTACTCTACAGTCTTACTAGTTAGTTAATTTTGCACAATAGCACTCAGTACTTGGAGTGTACCTGGAGAAGACTTTAGGGTCAATTCCCCCACGGCCCGGTCTGTGACCAGGCCTCATGGTAGATCAAGCCCTGATCAACCAGGCGGCTACTGTTAGCTGCACGCATCCCGACATACAAACCAAAGCCCGGCTCGTCAGGTGCTGACTTTAGGTGCCTGTCCAGTGCCTGCTTGAAAACAGCCAGGGGTCTATTGGCAATCCCCCTTATGTATGCTGGAAGGCTGATGAACAGTCTTGGGCCCCTGACACTTATTGTGTTAGTCTCTTCATGCTAGTGGCGCCCTTGCTTATCATTGGGGGGGGGATGTTGCATCGTCTGCCGAGTCTTTTGCTTTCATGAGGAGTGATTTTCGTGTACAAATTTGGTACTAATCCGTCTAGGATTTTCCATGTTTGTATAATCATGTATCTCTCCCGCCTGCATTCTAGGGAGTACAGGTTGACGAACTTCAAGTGTTCCCAGTAATTGAGGTGTTTTAGTGCAGTTATGCATGTCGTGAAGGTTCTCTGTACATTTTCTAGGTCAGTAATTTCACCTGCCTTGAAAGGTGCTGTTAGTGTGCAGCAATATTCCAGCCTAAATAAAACAAGCGACCTGAAAAGTGTCATCATGGGCTTGGCATCCCTAGTTTTGAAGGTTCTCATTATCCATCCTGTTATTTTTCTAGCAGATGCGATGGATACAATGTTGTGGTCTTTGAAAGTGAGATTCTCTAACATTATCACTCCCAGGTCTTTTACATTAGTTTTTCGCTATACTGTGTGGTTGAAATTTGTTTTATACTCCGATATAATTTTAATTTCCTCACGATTCATCCAGATCATATTTGTTACTCAAAGTCTTGTGAGTGCGTATCAGTTTGACTAAGTTGTTGGTGACCTCCAACAAATCAACTGTTTCTGTATGACTAGTATCAACATTTGGAAAGCATTGTATTAATATGTATCACCTCTTACCTGTGTTTCAAGGTAAAATAATTTGGTAACGCATGCAAGATGATTTTTATTATGTATAGCCGCCTAGAATACAGACCATAATTCTTCGCAGCTGTCTCCTGGATTGAATGAAGGTAGACATAATTCTGAGAGTTTGGGCAGACACATCTTATTTGCATTACTAGGCTGGCTAACTGCATTATTTATACTCGTTAGTTTATTTGACGCCAATATTTTGTCTTTTAGATCATAATATGGGTTGAATAATGATTCCATTTCTTGTTAATCTGCACAGTTTCCCAGCAGATTTCCTTCATGCTGTTTGTACACTAATTTGTATGATTCATATATATCTTCTAATGAATCTAAATACAATTTTAAATCAACACTGTTGACAATTTCATTCATTAATTCCATATACTTAATGTTACATGATCTTTCCTTGCATTCAATGATGCTCTTTGTTTTAATATCCATGGATTTGCCAGGTACATTAATTTGCTTAAAGTCCTCCAAGGTTCATACATGGATCAGACTTTCAACACTTAATTAACACTTGATTTACAAGGAAATTATGCAGTGACACTATAAAAATTAATTATTACAAAATTACCTTGAGGAAATTCTAGCCAAATTTTCTGGATCAGCAAATTAATTTTTTAGAAAATAATTATAAATCCTAGCCCCATCTGGTCTTAGCAATAACACAATTATAATATCAATTACACAATACACATTAATATTAAATTTTATTTTGGACCATTATTATTATATTACATTATTATTTAATTTTTTTTGTAGACACAAACACTTTTCTTGTCTAGTCACATCTATTTAATTTACTTGATCTTTACTAATCATCTTCGGTTCATAAAGGATCAACGAATTTGTGAGAAAATATGTGTATGAATTTCACAGTCACAATCCTGAATGAACATTTCACACACATAACTGGGGAGAACTCTGGCACATCTTCAACAGATTACACTTACTGATATTGATGTACCTCGGAGACTTGTGGGACTTGAGAAACGAGTCACCACGTTACTTCTCCTTCAGCGCCCACCGTCTCAGCTCCCTAACTCACTTCTGGATCTTAGATTGATATGAACATATAGTTATTGAATATTTATATAAAATATTTCAAGCCATTAACACTGGCTGTATTAAAAGTGGACTGTATATTAGGGATTATTGAAAGACTTGACATGAGTAATTTGTCTGAGTGATTATTGACATTAAGTACATACTTAGAAAATTCTAAAGGATACTTAAAGAATATATCTTACTCACCAAATTATGGTCTTGATGATGTATCGTAACACCTCCCTAACAGGCTGGTAAACTAAGACTGGTCAATACCTATATACTTTACCTCAGGTGAGAGATTCAATACACACTGGGAAGCTACCATAACCTATTAGGATGCCCGCGGTGAACCCAGTCTTCACCCAGATAACACCGCCTCTAATTTCATCCTCGTCGGCATTATTCCGATAATTGCATTCTATATCTGTATTATTCCAGATGCGCTCCACATTAACTTATTTCATAGTGCCAAGTATGTGCCAGTACCATTTATATCAGCTTCGATTATGTACGATTAATTACACCACTGATTATACCAATGTAAACATTACACCATCTTCCTAGACTCTCAAGACGTTCTAGTGTATCAATACATCTTCTCAATTAATGCAATAACACTTCGAGTTGTGTAATGCAGTTTCGTTATTGAAATATTAATTTCCTCTAAATTATAACAATTTTCACTTTACTTAATCAGCTCCTTATATAATATTAAGGAAATTATAGAGAATATTGGTTCTTACGTCACAGAACGTCTTTTAAAGTTACATGGATACAAACCAACACTATGTCATTTAAACATTATTATCCCCATCAATTATTGCACATAAATCACAGGAAATTTTTTAAAATTTTCCACAAAAATTAAAGCACCAGACAATTTTTCTCGCTTGTACGTCACTTCTTTTCTTCTTTGAGATATAGACTATTCTGTGATGCCATCATACAATGAGCCTTTGCTTAAGTTGCATCAGTACACTATTTTCAATAGAGTAAACTGAGACCACTCAGCCTTTCCTGGCTTTATTATCCACGGGAGAAAGTATGTTGGTTCTGCTGCCCAGTAGAAATACTTCTTTCAAACCTGATGCGAGACATTTTTCTGCCATCAACTCAGTTCATGAACTTTTAAGGTCAATATTACTGTAGTGTAAAGCACCCTTCTGGCAAGACAGTGATGGAGTGAATGATGGTGAAAGTTTTTCTTTTTCGGGCCACCCTGCCTTGGTGGGAATCGGCCGGTGTGATAATAAAAAAAAAAATAATAAAATAAAAATTAATAAATTCTGGCATACAAAATACACAAGAAAATCATGAAATTGTTTAACTGAATGAACATGTCAACACAACTTTCCACTGCGTGAATTACAACAATAAAAAAATATGCTTAAAAAAATCACATATTACTTTAAGTATTTAAGATCAACGTTAATAAATTCCTGCATATAAAATGCACAATAATGCGAGATAATCATGTAACTGAGCGAGCATATCAACACACAACCTTCCAGGCTGAACCCGTCGACTTTAAATAACTGATATTCTTACGTCAACAGCCCCAGACTTCGACCAGATTTAATCTTTGTTTCTGTGTGTGTATTATTAGACTTGATTATATCATGATTATATCATGATTATATCATGATACTGTAGGAACAAAATTATTATAAAGAAAATCGGTTTCAATTAATGAATTTTCAAGGAATTTATACATACAATTTCTCACCATGAAAACAAACACAGGATGTGTGCTGGTGAAATGTAGGTCACCCTTGGCCTATATTTTTGTCACTCTTCCATTATTCCGCCATCCACCCAGTGCCATATCATAACTAGGTGTGAGGTGTGCACTGCTGTTTCACAACAACTGTCACAATATTCCATAACAGAGGACAGAAAAATTAGCTTCCCCTTATGATCATATTATTGAGTGAGCTTTATATGATGAATTTACCATCTTTGGTGGGTGTGTGGTGCTCACCCAGAATATACTCAGTGTCAATACTGCTCTCTAGCAAAATGTCACATATATCAGAAATTCCTTCATTTTTTTAATTGTTTTCCTATACCTGTTAAGCAGGTCCTCTCTCTTACACTTTCCAACATGATTTCCTCCAGTACTTAAGCACATAAAAAGGCTCCTTCCATTGTAAGATATGTAACTATATGCTAACTATATTCTTCACCCCAGTCCTGGTAAAACACATTCCTTGCATTCTTTTCCCAATGCCTGTTACAGAAAGACCTGTTTATAAACCTAATCTAAGAATCACCTACTACAAGAACATTCTTGCCTTCAGTAGTTGCTTTCCTTCTCTCTCTCTCGATAGTTAAAACACATTCATAAATTAATCTAGAGGTCAATGAAGAGTTTTTCTCGTATAACCACAATTTCATAACTATTAATATTACATTGAAGTCGATAATTAGGAAAATAGAGTAAATATTTCAGGTTTGAAGAACACCTGGTTAGTGTAGAATGAAATAATCTGACCAATAATTGCGTCGACTATTTCACAAGCAATAACGAAGAAAACAATCAGAATATTTTTCTATATATTGTAGATCAGTAAGCAAATAACCCTTAAGCATTTTGATAAAGCCAAGTGTGAATATTTAGAAATATATTATTTTTATTAATTAATGTAACACAAAACTGAAATTAGTAACTTAAAATATAATTCGTCTTTCCACTGAGAACAAAATGATCAGTAACTGTGTTAGTAAAATTCAGGCTGTGAATTTTACTAAGTTTTGCTATCTTTCTTGACTTTGAGGGTTTCTGGGGTGTATTCGTTTCAAATGAAGCTGCGCTCGTCAGATGCGAAGTCACTAGATCTAACAGAATTTTTAAAATTTTCAGTACTCATTCAAAATCTCTGAGTTGGTCCTAAGAAGGAAGATTGCCAATCACATGGAATCACCACAATTGCACAATCCAGGGCAGCATGGGTTTAGGGCAGGTCGCTTCTGCCTCTAACAACTGCTAGATCATTACAACATGGTTCTGGATTAACAAAAATGAATACTGGTGTTGTGAACACTTATAGCAAAATTTTTCGTTAAGTTTGACTATGATAGCGCACTACATACATACAAAAGGAATAAATGGAAAATTGGGAACATTAAAATTCTCAATAAATAGAACCCAGAGAATATTAGAAAATTTGGATAGCACAGTAAAAAGCGATGTTCCTCAAGGCACAACACTCACTCCACTTCTGTTTTTCATTCTTACTGTATGTCCGATAGCGACAAGAAAATATTTTGCTGAGGACACTAGAATCAGTTTGACAGTGACGTCCATCGAAGATACTGGAAAGCTTACATCTCCCACAGTGCTAACATCTCCCACAGTACTAACATCTCCCACAGTACTAACATCTCCCACAGAGCTAACATCTCCCACAGTGCTAACATCTCCCACAGTGCTAACATCTCCCACAGTGCTAACATCTCCCACAGTGCTTACATCTCCCACAGTGCTAACATCTCCCACAGTGCTAACATCTCCCACAGTACTAACATCTCCCACAGTACAAACATCTCCCACAGTACTAACATCTCCCACAGAGCTAACATCTCCCACAGTGCTAACATCTCCCACAGAACTAACAATGCCCACAGTGCTAACATCTCCCACAGTACTAACATCTCCCACAGTGCTAACATCGCCCACAGTGCTAACATCGCCCACAGTGCTAACATCTCCCACAGTGCTAAAATCTCCCACAGTACTAACATCGCCCACAGTGATTACATCTCCCACAGTTCTAACATCTCCCACAGTGCTAGCATCTCCCACAGTACTAACGTCTCCCACAGAACTAACATCTCCCACAGTACTAACATCTCCCACAGTACTAACATCTCCCACAGTGCTAACATCTCCCACAGTACTAACATCTCCCACAGAGCTAACATCTCCCACAGTGCTAACATCTCCCACAGTGCTTACATCTCCCACAGTGCTTACATCTCCCACAGTGCTTACATCACCCACAGTGCTAACATCTCCCACAGTGCTAACATCTCCCACAGTACTAACATCTCCCACAATGTTAACATCTCCCACAGTGCTAACATTTCCCACAGTGTTAACATCTCCCACAGTGCTAACATCTCCCACAGTGCTAACATCTCCAACAGTGCTAACATCGCCCACAGTGCTAGCATCTCCCACAGTGCTAACATCGCCCACAGAGATAACATCTCCCATAGTACTAACATCTCCCACAGGCTAACATCTCCCACAGAGATAACATATCCCACAGTGCTAACATCTCCCACAGTACTAACATCTCCCACAGTACTAACATCTCCTACAGTGCTAACATCGCCCACAGTGCTAACATCTCCCACAGTGCTAAAATCTCCCACAGTACTAACATCGCCCACAGTGATTATATCTCCCACAGTTCTAACATCTCCCACAGTGCTAACATCTCCCACAGTACTAACATCTCCCACAGTACTAACATCGCCCACAGTACTAACATCTCCCACAGTGCTAACATCTCCAACAGTGCTAACATCGCCCACAGTACTAACGTCTCTCACAGTGCTAGCATCTCCCACAGTGCTAGCATCTCCCACAGTACTAACGTCTCCCACAGTGCTAACATCTCCCACAGTGCAGACATCTCCCACAGTACTAACATCTCCCACAGTACTAACATCTCCCACAGTGCTAACATCGCCCACAGTACTAACATCTCCCACAGTGCTAACATCTCCCACAGTGCTAACATCTCCCACAGTGCTAACATCTCCCACAGTGCTAACATCTCCCACAGAACTAACATCTCCCACAGTACTAACATCCCCCACAGTACTAACATCTCCCACAGTGCTAACATCGCCCACAGTACTAACATCTCCCAAAGTACTAACATCTCCCACAGTACCAACATCTCCCACAGTGCTAGCATCTCCCACAGTACTAACATCTCCCACAGTGCTAGCATCGCCCACAGTGCTAACATCTCCCACAGTGCTAACATCTCACACAGTACTAACATCTCACAGTACTAACATCTCACACAGTACTAACATCTCTCACAGTGCTAGCATCGCCCACAGTGCTAACATCTCCCACAGTACTAACATCTCCCACAGACCTAACATCTACCACAGTGCTAACATCTCCCACAGTGCTAACACCTCCCACAGTGCTAACATCTCCCACAGTGCTTACATCTCCTACTGTGCTAACATCTCCCACAATGTTAACATCTCCCACAGTGCTAACATCTCCCACAGTACTAACATCTCCCACTATGTTAACATCTCCCACAGTGCTAACATCTCCCACAGTGTTAACATCTCCCACAGTGCTAACATCTCCCACAGTGTTAACATCTCCCACAGTGCTAACATCTCCCACAGTGTTAACATCTCCCACAGTGCTAACATCTCCCACAGTGCTAACATCTCCCACAGTGCTAACATCGCCCACAGTGCTAACATCTCCCACAGTACTAACATCTCCCACAGTGTTAACATCTCCCACAGTGCTAACATCTCCCACAGTGCTAACATCGGCCACAGAGATAACATCTCCCATAGTACTAACATCTCCCACAGTGCTAACACCTCCCAGAGTGTTAACATCTCCCACAGGCTAACATCTCCCACAGAGATAACATATCCCACAGTGCTAACATCTCCCACAGTGCTAACATCGCCCACAGTGCTAACATCTCCCACAGTGCTAACATCTCCCACAGTGCTAAAATCTCCCACAGTGCTAAAATCGCCCACAGTGATTACATCTCCCACAGTTCCAACATCTCCCACAGTGCTAACATCTCCCACAGTACTAACATCTCCCACAGTACTAACATCGCCCACAGTACTAACATCGCCCACAGTGCTAACATCTCCCACAGTGCTAACATCGCCCACAGTACTAACGTCTCCCACAGTGCTAGCATCTCCCACAGTGCTAGCATCTCCCACAGTACTAACGTCTCCCACAGTGCTAACATATCCCACAGTGCTGACATCTCCCACAGTACTAACATCTCCCACAGTACTAACATCTCCCACAGTACTAACATCTCCCACAGTGCTAACATCGCCCACAGTACTAACATCTCCCACAGTGCTAACATCTCCCACAGTGCTAACGTCTCCCACAGTACTAACGTCTCCCACAGTGCTAACATCTCCCACAGTGCTAACATCGCCCACAGTGCTAACATCTCCCACAGTGCTAACATCTCCCACAGTGCTAAAATCTCCCACAGTACTAAAATCGCCCACAGTGATTACATCTCCCACAGTTCCAACATCTCCCACAGTGCTAACATCTCCCACAGTACTAACATCTCCCACAGTACTAACATCGCCCACAGTACTAACATCGCCCACAGTGCTAACATCTCCCACAGTGCTAACATCGCCCACAGTACTAACGTCTCCCACAGTGCTAACATCTCCCACAGTGCTGACATCTCCCACAGTACTAACATCTCCCACAGTACTAACATCTCCCACAGTACTAACATCTCCCACAGTGCTAACATCGCCCACAGTACTAACATCTCCCACAGTGCTAACATCTCCCACAGTACTAACATCTCCCACAGTGCTAACGTCTCCCACAGTACTAACGTCTCCCACAGTGCTAACATCTCCCACAGTGCTAACATCTCCCACAGAACTAACATCTCCCACAGTACTAACATCCCCCACAGTACTAACATCCCCCACAGTACTAACATCTCCCACAGTGCTAACATCCCCACAGTACTAACATCTCCCACAGTACTAACATCTCCCACAGTACTAACATCTCTCACAGTACTAACATCCCCCACAGTACTAACATCTCCCAAAGTACTAACATCTCCCACAGTACCAACATCTCCCACAGTGCTAGCATCCCCCACAGTACTAACATCTCCCACAGTACTAACATCGCCCGATGTGCTAACATCTCCCGCAGTACTAACATCTCCCACAGTGTTAACATCGCCCACAGTGCTAACATCTCCCACAGTGCTAACATCTCCCACAGTGCTAACATCGCCCACAGTACCAACATCTCTCACAGTAATAACGTCTCCCACAGTGCTAGCATCTCCCACAGTGCTAACATCTCCCACAGTACTAACGTCTCCCACAGTGCTAACATCTCCCACAGTGCTAACATCGCCCACAGTGCTAACATCGCCCACAGTGCTAACATCTCCCACAGTGCTAACATCGCCCACAGTGCTAACATCTCCCACAGTGCTAACATCTCCCACAGTACTAACATCTCCCACAGTACTAACATCTCCCACAGTACTAACATCTCCCACAGTACTAACGTCTCCCACAGTACTAACGTCTCTCACAGTACTAACGTCTCCCACAGTGCTAACATCTCCCACAGTGCTAACATCTCCCACAGTACTAACGTCTCCCACAGTGCTAACATCTCCCACAGTGCTAACATCTCCCACAGTGCTAACATCTCCCACAGTGCTAACATCTCCCACAGTGCTAACATCTCCCACAGTACTAACGTCTCCCACAGTGCTAACATCTCTTTCAAAAACAATATCTGACGGGTACCAAAAAGTTGAAATTAATGATGCGCTTCCAAAATATTATTAACACTGTCCTATGTTGCTGGAAGTTTAACAAACCGCTAAAAAATAGCAACACGTTAGAACTATTATACCTAATTTCTGATAGGCTTTAACCTTCATTTATGACAAATGAGATATTCAGATAATATTTATTAAAGAATTACCCCCCATCTATCCCCCCCAAAATATTAATGCGCGTTAGTGAGTGTCTGGACGTGAGAGTGGAGAGTGCGGCGCTGACGCTGTGATCTGTTACCTGGAGGTTACCTGGAGGTTATTCCGGAGATCAACGCCCCCGCGGCCCGGTCCATGACCAGGCCTCCCGATGGATCAGGGCCTGATCAACTAGGCTGTTACTGCTGGACGCACGCAGTCCCACGTACGAGCCACAGCCCGGCTGATCCGGCACTGACTTTAGGTATCTGTCCAGCTCTCTCTTGAAGGCAGCCAGGGGTTTATTGGCAATTCCCCTAATGCTTGATGGGAGGCTGTTGAACAGTGGCAGAATGGAAGGAACAACTGAGCACAAAAGGAATTTGTAATATAAATGGTTTAGAGAATGGGCAAGTTAAAGAATGAGACACTTGTTCAATGTTTGGGAATCTTTACTGAGGAAACGTTTCGCCCGCCAGTAGTGAATGTAGAGAAGAACGGTGGAAGATGACGGGTTTGAGGTAATTAGTCCCTCAGCATGGAGTCGCTGTGTTCTGTTCGTCAGTAAGGAGAAAGGTAATTTTCTAGTGATTTACGGACTGAACACATCGATTCCAGGCTGAGGAACATTCTTCAAGAAGGCACTGGACAGACACCTAAAGTCAGTACCTGATCAGCCGGGCTGTGGCTCGTACGTCGGTTTACGTGTGGCCAGTAGTAACAGCCTGGTTGATCAGAACCTGATCCACCACGAGGCCTGGCCTCAGACCAGGCCGCGGGGGCGTTGACCCCCGAAACCCTTTCAAGTTGAACTCCAGGTAATTATAAAGAATTAAATACACTTGCAACATCTGGGTATCTTTACTGTAGACATGTCGACATCCAGTTGCTTCATCAATACAAATTCAAGGACATAATTGGGGCGGCATTGGATGTCGAGTGCCAACAAACTTTTCTTCGCGTGGCACCTCGGGTACAGGTGCCATGAGTTCGCTGCTTCTGTCCTGTGGAGAGGGTCAAGTGTGTATTCTTCAGCAGTTACCTACTGCAGCAGTTACCTACTGCAGCAGTTACCTACTGCAGCAGTTACCTACTGCACCAGTTACCTACTGCAGCAGTTACCTACTGTACATCGTCGCTCACCTACATCACAGAAATACATGCTGTCCAGTTGTCTGTTTCATGAACTAACAAGTCTTGCATGTATGTCACTGGCGAAGTTTTCCGAAGCTTAGTCACAAACTAAACTAAATAAGAAAAAGGCAAATAACAGCGGTTGTTGTTTTTTTGTACTGGAGGAATCAATGACAATGAGAGGAGGATAAGTGCAAACCAGTGATGGAATAAGACGGATGAACTGGTACTTTCCCCATCACCGTCTCATATAATCCATTAACATCATTAAAACATCCTCTCACTCTACATAAAAATCCACTTAGCTTTACATAACATTACAAACGTCAGCAATGTTCGATTAATCTTCTTTTGAACTTCCTTCTGCTGTGGAAATTTTCAGAAAAATATCCTTCCTGACTGCTAGGCTCGTGAACATATCCCCTCGAGGAAGGTTCCTTGATGTTGGTGAGGAGCTCTTGATTTAGGGAATTGGATCCGTGCTCCAGTTTCCCGAATTAAGCCTGAATGCCTTCCATATCCCCCCCCCCCCCCAGGCGCTGTATAATCCTCCGGGTTTAGCGCTTCCCCCTTGATTATAATAATAATAATAATCGTGAACATATGATTATGATCAAATATGGCTCAGACTTGTGTATGCCCAAATTATTTAAATTTTCGTAAACTCGTGTTTTAGAATTTAGAATTAAGCAACGTGAGTAGATGAATGGTTCAGAGAACCGACATGTTGATAAATTAGACACATGTGCAACTCTTGGGTATCGTATTCTATTCAAGATTGATGGACTGACCACATCGACTCAAGGTTGAGGGACTGATTACCTCATTCTCCTCCTGTTCTTCAAGATTCTCCTTTGTATGGACTGATGAAGCCACTGTGTGGCGAAACGTTTCCTCAGTAAAGATACCCCAAGAGTTGCACATGTGTCTAATTTATCATTAAGCAACGTTAGTCTGATCTGAAGCAGCATTTCTTCGACCTGATCTTCCATTGCATTCGTCTGATCATTTGCAACATTTGTCTGACCTTCTTAAGGAACTTTAGTTGAATCATATACATGAATGGTTCAGGGAACAGACAAGTTGATAAATTAGACACATGTGCAACACTTGGGTATCTTTAATTAGCAAACGTTTCGCCACAGTGGCTTCATCAGTCCATACAAAGGAGAATGGTGAAGAACAGGAGGAGTTTTGAGGTAATCAGTCCCTCAGCCTCGAGTCTATGTAATCAGTCCATCAATCTTGTAAAGAAAACAGAACGTGCGAAGATGCTTATATACTGTAGGCAGGTGAGGTGCAGCAGTCGTAGGTGGTATCACTAAAGATAGTTTAAATATATCCAAGTGTTGCACATGCATCCAATTTATCAATCCAGCTACTTAATTACCACAATTATTTAAACACTTATTAATTACCTCGTCATCTTCCTGCTTCCAGCATTTCCTTAAAGTCAAGCCTCTTAAATTCTGTACATTTTTCGGACATGGTTGGCAGCAAATTTCTTTATTTTGTAAGTACTTTTGTATCACATTTTATATACTAACTGTTAATTATTTGTATAGTTCATGTGTTATTAAAAATATGTACTTGTATTATAATAAATGAGAGAAACTCTGACGTACGAACAGAAAACGGAAACCCACCGAGTGTGTTTACTGGACAGACTTAGTTAATTAGTGTCAGTTTATTCACCTTGAATCTGCCATCCTCTCCCACGATCTCTGTTAACTAATTGGTGAGCACCTCTCCCACAGGTGCTTGTTAAAAATATACCTAGGTGTATACTTACCAGCTTAATCTCCTTATTGTTACCTGGTGCCTGGTTAATTACTAGGCTGAATAATTTTTAAAAGGGTAGGCCGGTAACTAAGTTAATTCATGTATACACAAATACAGTTACATAGATTATCATACATAGCAGTATGTGTGTAGAGAACCTAGGATACCCCAAAAAAGTCAGACAAAGTGACTTATTTTCATTAGGGTCCTTTAGCCAGTGGAAGGCCTCGGTCAGTTGACCATAAGCTCCAACGGCGGACCATCATCTTATAATAATAATAATAATAATAATAATAATAAATAATATCTTTATTTCTACAATTACATGTACAAGGAATACAGGCCTAGCTGGCTTCAATAACATACTACTATATAGAGAGCCGCTTGTTATGCTGAGATTTCGGGCAAATTAGGTCGATTTTGTCCCAGGATGCGACCCACACCAATCCACTAAGAACCGCGTCAGGAAACACTTGTCTTGTTTCCTGACGAACCTAACCTGTTTAGACCACTCATGGAAATGATACTTAAACTCTGGAACAGAGTGCCACTGTTCTTAAGTCTTACATTGTTCATGATTGTGGAATACAATCTATATGAAGAACAAGATGGGGAAAGTATACAAACATACCTGTCGCCAGGTCTTTCTTGTCTACCTGGGTACTGGGCATCTCAGTACTCTGCTTAATAATGAGCTGTTGCAGATCAATACATCTTATGGCCGGGATAATATCCATTAAGTTTTGGTAATACCTTAATATAGTTGAAAAATAGAATAACTTGATAGTCTTCTATAACTGGAGAATGACTCATCTGATCGTCTTCAAATTTTGACAACTTGAGTGGATTTCGTATCGCAATGTTCATGTTGTTATTGGGCGGCGTAAATCATTATTCGTCAATTTTATTGAATAAGTAATTTTAATTAACATTCAATAAGTAAAGAATGATTCTTGGGTCATTCTCATCCTTCGATTCCGTGTGATAGCTGGAGAAAATCTCCTTTGATAGCCTCAAATGTTACGACAGTGGTGTACCATGCTTAGAAGGTTTGTATTATGTTACAACAGTCGTGTACCATGCTTAGAAGGTTGATATTTTCATGCTACAACAGTGGTGTACCCTACTTAGAAGGTTGGTATTATGTTACAACAGTCGTGTACCATGCTTAGAAGGTTGATATTTTCATGCTACAACAGTGGTGTACCCTACTTAGAAGGTTGGTATTATGTTACAAGAGTGGTGTACCCTACTTAGAAGGTTGGTATTATGTTACAACAGTGGTGTACCATGCTTAGAAGGTTGGTATTGTCATGCTACAACAGTGGTGTACCCTACTTAGAAGGTTGGTATTATGTTACAAGAGTGGTGTACCCTACTTACAAGGTTGTTATTGTCATGCTACAACAGTGGTGTACCCTGCATAGAATTATTATGAAATAAAACGCTAAACCCACAAGGGTGATGCAGCACTGCGGGGCAGAAAACAGTGCCGGGGCTATAAACAGCTAGGTGGAGAGGGGATCAAAGGTGAAGTTAGAAAAGGGCTGGAAGTGACGCTAGGGACTGTGTCAAATTTTCGTATAGTAAAGCAGCTTCAGAGAAAAAGTCAAAAAGTGATTGTAAGTCAAATGCAGGACCGTCTGCAAGAAGGGAAGATAAGATAAGAGCGGTAGGGCGGCGGCGTTGTTGGAGGCAAATCCTGTGAGCTCGCTAGTAAACCAGGCAATCCACAAGAGAGTGAAGAACTGAAATAGGGACCTGACAAACCTCACAGAGAGTAACAAGGGACCTGACAAATCTCACAGATGTGACGAATGGTTTTAAATCCGACAAGTTGAAGAATTGAGACATGCAACACATGGGAATCTTTATTGAAGAAACGTTTCGCTACACAGTGGCTTCATCAGTCCAATACCTATGCTGCACTTCCTACAAGAGTGATGGACTGAACACATCGATTCCAGGTTGAGGGACTGATTACCTCAAACTTCTACTCTCCTTACCCACTTCTACTTTGTACTGGACTGATGAAGCCACTGTGTGGCGAAACGTTTCTTCAATAAAGATTCCCATGTGTTGCATAAGTGTCTCAATTCTTCAAATCTCACAGAGTAACAGGGTGTCGCTCCATGAGATACCCATGGGTAAGGCGGGCATGGCCAATGGGTAGACGGGAGAGAGCAGTCTCCCGAGTATGGCAACGGTGGTAAGAAGATGGTCACAAACCTAAAAACTGTTTAATACAGTGCAATTTCTTATGGTGCATGTCCGACCACCGTTGTTGCCAACGGCTATGAAGACGATCAGAAACGACTGAAAAATAATCCCTAAACGGAATAATTAAATAGAAAACCGGAAGATCGTGCACTGCTGACCACGCTTGTTCACTGCCCTGCACATCAATGTGTCCAGCGCAACCATAGTTGGATACGAAGGACTAATGAGGGGAATCAAATTGTTTAAGGGCTTGTAAAGCACTGAAAGAATCTGAAATGATCACAAATGCCGAAGGAGACATATATGTAATACGGAGAAGCGCTGTGAGAATGGCATACAATTCGGCGGTAAAAATACTAGCCGAGTCTAACAAATGACTTTGGACAACATCGTCAGGGAACACCGCCGCGAACCCAAATACCGTCAGAAGATTTGGAATCATCCCCATAAACAGCGACGGCAATAGCATGTGACCGGAAGTGATCGAGAGAAAGAGAGAAGCAGTCGTAGACGAGAGCTTTGGCGCACGGAAGTAGGGGAGAACAGACACGAACCGTTTGAACCTCCCAAGGGGTAAGGGTAAAGGCAGACGCTAAATGAACATACAAGGGAGGCAACTGGAGAGAAGACCGGAGTGAAGACAAAGAGAAATCGGTCGGACTAAGCAGGGGCACCGAACAAATAATGGGCTTCTACTAACGTTTGAGACCAACCAATATGTAGTAGGAACACACAGGTCATGAGAGCTGACAAAGTAACCAAGGCAATGAGCATCACGACGATCAGCTAAGGAAGGAACATTCGACTCTGCATAGAGGCTTTCAACAAGGGATGAACAAAAGGCACCAAGGCATAAACGTAGACCCTGATGATGAAGGAGATCTAACTTAGAAAGAGTTGCAGAAGACGCAGAATAGACTTGGACGCCATAATCCAGCTTGGACAAGACTAGGGTGCAATGCAAACGGAGGAGAGTCCGGTGCTCTGCTCCCCATGAACGATGCGCAAGAAATTTAAGAAGATTCAGCCGACCATGGCCAGCTGCCTTCAAAGAGGAAATGTGAGGTTTCCGTGTCAACCAGTGATCGAACAGAAGTACAAGAAACTTGACCGTATCACATTCTGGAATACGTGAGCCGTGTAAATACTATGGAATATGTGAGTTAAGAGGACGTCTAGTGAAGGTAATGAAATGGGGTTTCGTACTAGAAAATTTAAAGCCATGAGAAGTGGCCCAATGGGAAACACGGTCAGTCGCATCCTGAAGGGAGGCAGATACCAGGCGACAGTCAGCACGTGTGTAAACTATTAGAGAGAGATTTTCTGTTAAAGTATCAGAATGATAAGAGGAATGAGAGAGAGGCAGGGTAGGTAATGGCTGGATGAGAAATTGAGTGGCAGGATAATTCTAGCGGTGAGGGTTTAGTGGATAGCAGCCAAGAATGAGCGAAGGGAGAGTAAGAGGTTACTTGTGAGTGGGATAGTACGAAGAAAGTTCCAAGGTTCTCAGAGGTAAATGAGTGTGAGAGCTGGGGATGAAGGTGTGGACGAGACTATAAGACACTGTGTCAGGACTGCATTCCTGGAGAATATATTATATATAATATATTCTCCAGGAATGAACTCCTGACACAGAGTCTTATAGTCTCATCCACACCCTCATCCACAGCTCTCACGCTCATTTACCTCTGAGAACCAAGAATATTAAGATGAAAGATGGAGATACAACTGAATATTAGGATGAAAATATATAAAACAATTAAAGAATACAAAGACACAATACCTGGACTGGAACAATAAAT
Source organism: Cherax quadricarinatus (assembly GCF_026875155.1). Taxonomy (NCBI): domain Eukaryota; kingdom Metazoa; phylum Arthropoda; class Malacostraca; order Decapoda; family Parastacidae; genus Cherax; species Cherax quadricarinatus. The sequence goes on from NC_069404.1 coordinate 18,282,281, forward strand.
AAATAACCCGTACACACGAGACACTAACTAGTTACACAGCAGCACAAAGGGTGATGATGTTGATAATTATCAACATCACCCTTTGATGTTGATAATTATCAACATCACACTTTGTGCTGCTGTGTCACTAGTTAATGTCGCCTGTGTGCGGGTTATTTGTTTATTGTTCCAGTCAAGGTATTGCGCCTGTGTATTCTTTAATTGTTTTATATATTTTCATCCTAATATTCAGTTGTAGCTCCATCTTTCATCTTAATATTCATTAGTTCTTCCAGCTTCAATCAGTGACCACTTTCCATGACGTCTAATCTCGCAATTATGCTGAGCCAAGACCTCCATCACATGTCAACTTCCCCACAATCCTCTCCTCATACATTAGCATAACTCACGCATGTTATAATGTGCTATGAATGTTTTACCCAGTGGACCAATAAACCAACAAAAGGCCTTAGCCAAGAGAAGGAAAGCCTCACGGAGCGTGCCGCCACAAGAATGAAACTCGTGTCAGAAAAGATTCTCTCATTTATCCTGCAGGACAATATAATCCCTTCCCCAGCATACACTCTGGCTGCATCAGTTCTCATCTCCCTTCTGCTTCTTGTAAGTCTAGTTGCATCAGCCATCACCAGGTCTTGGGTTAAAAACCTGCCTGAGTACCTTGACGTTTGCTTCCTCTAATACATATTGAAAAAGACTTATTTTTGAGTTGAAAGATGGTGCTGTTGATCTCGGGACGACACTGTCAGTGTCATCCGAATACCTTTTGGGGTTTGCAACTTCTCTGTCTCGTTTCTCCCTCCCTCCCTCCCTCCCCCTCTCTCTTTCTCTCTCTCTCTCTGCCCTCATTCTTCTATGGTTATAAAAATTAATATTATAATTATATCCATAGTAGACGAATGAGGGCAGAGAGTGAGTGAGAGAGAGAGAGAGAGAGAGAGAGAGGAGAGAGAGAGAGAGAGAGAGAGAGAGAGAGAGAGAGAGAAACGAGTAAGCCAATGGAAGGCATCGGTCAGAAGAACAAAAGCTGCAGTGGCGGAACATTATATAACTAAGATCCACGTCTTGTTTTCTCAAGAATCTTACCTAACCTCACTCTTCTATCAAGCTTAAATAATAATAATATGGATGTTGTTAATTTATCAACGTTGCTGTGGTTTCCACCATTATGTTAACTCGGTATTTTTCATTACAGTTCCTGTTAACATATAACGATATACACCATAACACTCAGGATGTTAACATATAACGATATACACCATAACACTCAGGATGTTAACATATAACGATATACACCATAACACTCAGGATGTTAACATATAACGATATACACCATAACACTCAGATGTTAACATATAACGATATACACCATAACACTCAGGATGTTAACATATAACGATATACACCATAACACTCAGGATGTTAACATATAACGATATACACTATAACACTCAGGATGTTAACATATAACGATATACACCATAACACTCAGGATGTTAACATATAACGATATACACCATAACACTCAGGATGTTAACATATAACGATATACACCATAACACTCAGGATGTTAACATATAACGATATACACCATAACACTCAGGATGTTAACATATAACGATATACACCTAACACTCAGGATGTTAACATATAACGATATACACCATAACACTCAGGATGTTAACATATAACGATATACACCATAACACTCAGGATGTTAACATATAACGATATACACCATAACACTCAGGATGTTAACATATAACGATATACACCATAACACTCAGGATGTTAACATATAACGATATACACTATAACACTCAGGATGTTAACATATAACGATATACACCATAACACTCAGGATGTTAACATATAACGATATACACCATAACACTCAGGATGTTAACATATAACGATATACACCATAACACTCAGGATGTTAACATATAACGATATACACCATAACACTCAGGATGTTAACATATAACGATATACACCATAACACTCAGGATGTTAACATATAACGATATACACCATAACACTCAGGATGTTAACATATAACGATATACACCATAACACTCAGGATGTTAACATATAACGATATACACCATAACACTCAGGATGTTAACATATAACGATATACACCATAACACTCAGGATGTTAACATATAACGATATACACCATAACACTCAGGATGTTAACATATAACGATATACACCATAACACTCAGGATGTTAACATATAACGATATACACCATAACACTCAGGATGTTAACATATAACGATATACACCATAACACTCAGGATGTTAACATATAACGATATACACCATAACACTCAGGATGTTAACATATAACGATATACACATAACACTCAGGATGTTAACATATAACGATATACACCATAACACTCAGGATGTTAACATATAACGATATACACCATAACACTCAGGATGTTAACATATAACGATATACACCATAACACTCAGGATGTTAACATATAACGATATACACTATAACACTCAGGATGTTAACATATAACGATATACACCATAACACTCAGGATGTTAACATATAACGATATACACCATAACACTCAGGATGTTAACATATAACGATATACACCATAACACTCAGGATGTTAACATATAACGATATACACCATAACACTCAGGATGTTAACATATAACGATATACAACAAACACTCAGGATGTTAACATATAACGATATACACCATAACACTCAGGATGTTAACATATAACGATATACACCATAACACTCAGGATGTTAACATATAACGATATACACCATAACCACTCAGGATGTTAACATATAACGATATACACCATAACACTCAGGATGTTAACATATAACGATATACACCATAACACTCAGGATGTTAACATATAACGATATACACCATAACACTCAGGATGTTAACATATAACGATATACACTATAACACTCAGGATGTTAACATATAACGATATACACCACAACACTCAGGATGTTAACATATAACGATATACACCATAACACTCAGGATGTTAACATATAACGATATACACCATAACACTCAGGATGTTAACATATAACGATATACACCATAACACTCAGGATGTTAACATATAACGATATACACCATAACACTCAGGATGTTAACATATAACGATATACACTAAGACTCAGGATGTTAACATATAACGATATACACCATAACACTCAGGATGTTAACATATAACGATATACACCATAACACTCAGGATGTTAACATATAACGATATACACCATAACACTCAGGATGTTAACATATAACGATATACACCATAACACTCAGGATGTTAACATATAACGATATACACTATAACACTCAGGATGTTAACATATAACGATATACACCATAACACTCAGGATGTTAACATATAACGATATACACCATAACACTCAGGATGTTAACATATAAGGATATTCACCATAACACTCAGGATGTTAACATATAACGATATACACCATAACACTCAGGATGTTAACATATAAGGATATACACCATAACACTCAGGATGTTAACATATAACGATATACACCATAACACTCAGGATGTTAACATATAACGATATACACCATAACACTCAGGATGTTAACATATAACGATATACACTAACACTCAGGATGTTAACATATAACGATATACACCATAACACTCAGGATGTTAACATATAACGATATACACCATAACACTCAGGATGTTAACATATAACGATATACACCATAACACTCAGGATGTTAACATATAACGATATACACCATAACACTCAGGATGTTAACATATAACGATATACACCATAACACTCAGGATGTTAACATATAAGGATATTCACCATAACACTCAGGATGTTAACATATAACGATATACACCATAACACTCAGGATGTTAACATATAAGGATATACACCATAACACTCAGGATGTTAACATATAAGGATATACACCATAACACTCAGGATGTTAACATATAAGGATATACACCATAACACTCAGGATGTTAACATATAAGGATATTCACCATAACACTCAGGAAACGGCCTTTTATCCGATCTATTGTGTTTGTGATTACATTTTATTATTGTACAGAGTCTTCCTGGTGTGTTGTCCTCTATTCTATGAATGTAAATATGTTTTCCTGCACACGTTTTGCATTTTCCTCGCAGTAGTTGCTTTATGTTCTACGTAGTTAAGGTAACACAAATTTTCCATCTTTTAAATTCTGTTTCCTTTTTTTTCTCTTGTTGGCCTTAGTGGTTACGTCTTAATATGTTAATGTTTCTTCATGTTTTTTTATTTTATTATTAACACACTGGCCGATTCCCACCAAGGCAGGGTGGCCCGAAAAAGAAAAACTTTCACCATCATTCACTCCATCACTGTCTTGCCAGAAGGGTGCTTTACACTACAGTTTTTAAACTGCAACATTAACACCCCTCCTTCAGAGTGCAGGCACTGTACTTCCCATCTCCAGGACTCAAGTCCGGCCTGCCGGTTTCCCTGAACCCCTTCATAAATGTTACTTTGCTCACACTCCAACAGCACGTCAAGTATTAAAAACCATTTGTCTCCATTCACTCCTATCAAACACGCTCACGCATGCTTGCTGGAAGTCCAAGCCCCTCGCACACAAAACCTCCTTTACCCCCTCCCTCCAACCTTTCCTAGGCCGACCCCTACCTCGCCATCCTTCCACTACAGGCTGATACACTCTTGAAGTCATTCTGTTTCGCCCCATTCTCTCTATATGTCCGAACCACCTCAACAACCCTTCCTCAGCCCTCTGGACAACAGTTAGTAATCCCGCACCTCCTAACTTCCAAACTACGAATTCTCTGCATTATATTCACACCACACATTGCCCTCAGACATGACATCTCCACTGCCTCCAGCCTTCTCTTCGCTGCAACATTCATCACCCATGCTTCACACCCATATAAGAGCGTTGGTAAAACTATACTCTCATACTTTCCCCTCTTTGCCTCCAAGGACAAAGTTCTTTGTCTCCACAGACTCCTAAGTGCACTGCTCACCCTTTTCCCCTCATCAATTCTATGATTCACCTCATCTTTCATAGACCCATCCGCTGACACGTCCACTCCCAAATATCTGAATACATTCACCTCATACATTATCCTCATAACCTTACTCTTTCCTGTATTCACTTTTAATTTTCTTCTTTTGCATACCCTACCAAATTCATCCACCAACCTCTGCAACTTTTCTTCAGAATCTCCCAAGAGCACAGTGTCATCAGCAAAGAGCAACTGTGACAACTCCCACTTTATGTGTGATTCTTTATCTTTTAACTCCACGCCTCTTGCCAAGACCCTCGCATTTACTTCTCTTACAACCCCATCTATAAATATATTAAACAACCACGGTGACATCACACATCCTTGTCTAAGGCCTACTTTTACTGGGAAATAATCCCCCTCTTTCCTACATACTCTAACTTGAGCCTCACTATCCTCGTAAAAACTCTTCACTGCTTTATATTCATGCTTTACATTTCGTAATACTGAGATTAATTTCGTTGCATATATTTAAACTTTAAGATTTATTAATGACATTTGAAATCTCTGAATGGCCAGTGAACATCATCATCTGAGAAGATTTATATTATCATATCCATATATTCTGTAAAAGCCGTTTTTTTTTTTTCAAATCAACATCTGAAATATTAAAGTAGTCCTGGTGTAGGTTTATTTATTACGATGAACAACTGCTATGGAAATTTTCTCTGTTTTGCCAGAGCGTCAGACATCTCAGAGGGTAGCAAACAAACACTGCTGTGTAAACTTCTCTTCTTCAAACCGAACCTCAGAGGTGGGGCCCAGCATCTCCCTGGAGACTGTTTACTCACCCAACTTCTGACCAGCTCTGTCTTCCTCTCCCTGACAGACAGATCCTCTTATCTGGTCTAAACTTGGCTGCTGAGACATATAAAACCCTTCCTAACCAAACTTGCGTCAACTTACGTTTATCTAGCATCCACCAAGGTCTGTGCTGATAAATGTTGTCCTAGCAAGAACAGAGTAATGTCAGCTTTCTTAACATAAGCACAACGACTAATACTCTTAAATCAACTTGATATTATGCATCATTATTTTGTAGATCAAAGTTAGTGTGCCTCATCTCTTACTTCATTATATCAAACAATAAAAAAAACTTGAAGCAAAAATGTTAAAAGAAAAAATCATCTCCAGTTCAAAAATACTGAAATAATGCGAATATTCTCGGCCTAAATGGAGCCCTTCCTCCTCAGGCGATACTTAAATAGTTGACAGAAAGTCCTTACTGCCACTAGGCGGAATCTGAACCCGAGTAGTGAAGACCGCCTCCCGGGAAGCTAGTAAATGTAGTAAATGTAAATTGTCCAAGTCGGACCGAAACGTCGTCGTAAGCTCCTCTCTTCTATGTGTGAGTTATTTGTGTGTGTAGTAGAGAATGAAGCGCTGCATTAGACCTCCAGGCAAATGCTAATGACATCGTCTACCAGTGCTCACACGTCTACCCACGCACTCACGTCTACCAGCGCACTCACACGTCTACCCACGAACTCACACGTCTACAACTCTATTAGTAACTGAGTACTTTTTAGACTTTCATAATTTTAAAAATTCGCGCAGTCTTCACACGGGTAACCGTACCCTTACAAAAACAAACTTTCATTGGACTGTTAAAACACGCTTGCCAAAAGGGCCCCAATTCACTTTTAGATGACCCTCTATCCTACCCCCCCTTCAGAGGGGTTGGGTAATTCCTCCCCCCAGGACTCAAGTCGGGGAAACCAGTTTCCCTGATCCAGTCATGTTCCTTGCTCAATTCCATTAGTCGTTAAATATAAAAAAAACCATTGCCCACCCAGTTGTTCCCAATAGTCAGAAAGCCTGTTGGACGTCCAAGCCCTTAGACTTAAAAAATCCTTTTCACCCTTCCTCCAACCCTTTGTAGGAGACCCCATTCCCTTTTCCTCCCTACAGTTTTTAACCCCCCCATTTGTTTTGCTCCGCCCCTCAAATGTCCAAACACCCAAAAAATCCTTCCTGCTTATTTTTTCCCGTTTTCCTTGCTGTTACCTGATTTTCATAACTTTGTATTTTCTGGGGTTAAATTCTGAAATATCATTTAAAAACCAGTCCTGCAGCTTGTCCACAATAATTTGTAGTCCCTCCTGATTTATTCCTCTTTGTATTCTCCTTATTAATTTAAGTCATTTGTGAACAGGGACACCTCTGACTGGATTTCTTCTGTCGCATCGTTTACATACACAAGAAATAGTATTAGTCAAAGTCTCCAACATTTTAAAAATAAATAGTCCACCCATTCCTCTTTCTCCTGCCTAATTATTGTTACCTTGTCATAACTCTAGCAGATTTGAGAGACAGAATTAACCTTCTCTAAAACAGAGCTGGCCGTTGTTTACAACTCCACTCCTTTCTAGGTTTACCTGGAGTTTACCTGGAGAGAGTTTCGGGGGTCAACGCCCCCGCGGCCCGGTCTGTGACCAGGCCTCCTGGTGGATCAGCGCCTGATCAACCAGGCTGTTGCTGCTGGCTGCACGCAAACCAACGTACGAGCCACAGCCCGGCTGATCAGGAAACTGTCTTTAGGTGCTTGTCCAGTGTGCCAGCTTGAAGACTGCCAGGGGTCTGTTGGTAATCCCCCTTATGTGTGCTGGGAGGCAGTTGAACAGTCTCGGGCCCCTGACACTTATTGTATGGTCTCTTAACGTGCTAGTGACACCCCTGCTTTTCATTGGGGGGATGGTGCATCGTCTGCCAAGTCTTTTGCTTTCGTAGTGAGTGATTTTCGTGTGCAAGTTTGGTACTAGTCCCTCTAGGATTTTCCAGGTGTATATAATCATGTATCTCTCCCTCCTGCGTTCCAGGGAATACAGGTTTAGAAACCTCAAGCGCTCCCAGTAATTGAGGTGTTTTATCTCCGTTATGCGCGCCGTGAAAGTTCCACTTCTCTTATTCTGATAATCTTCACAACCTTAAATACTCTGTATGTCAGTGACACTGGTCTCTATTGTCATGTTATCTGCCTGTCCATTTTTTAAATACCGGGGTTGGCATTTGCTATTTATCAGACATGAGGCAGCTGCCATATTTCAATTGACATGTTGAAATTTGCTGTTACTTGTTTAAACAGTTCTGCTCTCTCACTCAGAACCCACAGAAAGGTGTGCGTGTGTGTTCTCTCCTGTTTGTGGTTGCAGGGGTCGCTCCACAGTCCTGGCTCCGCCTCTTTGCTAGTCGCTACTAGGTCCACTCTCACCGTGCTCCAAGATCCTTATCATTTGGATCCTGCCGCCATTACTTTACTCTCCAGACTGTTCCACTTTCTGACAGCTCTAAGGCTGAAGAAACACTTCATAACATCCGTATTACTCATGAATTTTTAACTTCCAGCTGTGTCCCTTGTTCCTTGTCTCAACTCTGAAACATTCTGGCACTTTCTACCTTGTCAATTCCTCTCAGTGTTTTATACATCGTAATCGTGTCCCTCCTATCCCTCCTCCAGTGTCACCAGATTGAGTTCCCTTAACCTCTCCTAGTAGGACATACCCCTTAGCTCCTGGACTAGTCTTGTTGCAAACTTTTGAACTTTCTCTAATTTCCTGACGTGTTTGACCAAGTGTGGGTTCGACACTGGTGCTGCATACTCCAATATGGTTCTGACGTACACGGTATACAGAGACTTGAATGACTCCTTACTTAGATGTCGAAACGTATTCTTAGGTTTGCCAGGCGCCCATATGACGCATTATTAGGTTGATGTGCGCATCAGCAGATGAGCTCGGGATGATGTTCATCTCAAGGTTCTCCTTGAGTGAGGTTTGCAGCCTTTGACCTTCTAGGCTGTACTCTGGCTGTGGTCTTCTTTGTATGTGTGTGTGTGTGTACTCACCTAATTGTAGTTGCAGGGGTCTAGTTATAGCTCTTGGCCCCGCCTCTTCACTGGTCGCCACTAGGTTCACTCTCCCTGAACCAAGAGCTTTATGTGTGTGTGTGTGTGTGTGTGTGTGTGTGTGTGTGTGTGTACTCACACCTATTTGTACTCACCTATTTGTGGTTGCAGGGGTCGAGTCTTAGCTCCTGGCCCCGCCTCTTCACCGGTTGCTACTGGGCCCTCTCTCTCCCCGCTCCATGAGCTTTATCAAACCTTGTCTTAAAACTGTGTATGGTTCCTGCCTCCACTACGTCATTTTCTAGGCTATTCCACTGCCTTAAACTCTATGACTGAAGAAATACTTCCTAATATCTCTCTGACTCATTTGTGTCTTCAACTTCCAATTGTGGCCTCTTGTTTCTGTGTCCCCTCCCTGGAACATCCTGTCTTTGTCCACCTTGTCTATTCCACGCAGTATTTTATATGTCGTTATCATGTCTCCCCTGACCCTCCTGTCCTCCAGTGTCGTCAGGCCAATTTCCCTTATTCTTTCTTCATAGGACATTCCCCTTAGCTCTGGAACTAACCTTGTGGCAAACCTTTGTACTTTCTCTAGTTTCTTGACGTGCTTTATCAAGTGCGGGTTCCAAACAGGTGCTGCATACTCCAGTATGGGCCTGACATACACGGTGTACAGTGTCTTGAACGATTCCTTACTAAGGTATCGGAATGCTGTTCTCAGGTTTGCCAGGCGCCCATATGCTGCAGCAGTTATCTGATTGATGTGTGCTTCTGGAGACATACTCGGTGTTATACTCACCCCAAGATCTTTCTCCTTGAGTGAGGTTTGCAGTCTTTGGCCACCTAGCCTATACTCTGTCTGTGGTCTTCTGTGCCCTTCCCCTATCTTCATGACTTTGCATTTGGCAGGCTTAAATTCGAGAAAATTCAGAAAATTTGCCACCTGGGTCATGTCCCCCTCGCCTATCACCTTCATGATATCTTCAATCGCTTTTTTCTCCTCCTGCTTTCTTTCATCATAAGTTTCCCCTTTAGCTTCGTCTAGCCCATAGACAAACACGGATC
>NC_069404.1:18294807-18431903 GCF_026875155.1 Cherax quadricarinatus
ACTCACCTGGTTGTAGTTGCAGGAGTCGAGTCACAGCTCCTGGTCTAGCCTCTTCACTGGTCGCTACTAGATCATTCTTCCTGCTCCATGAGCATTATCATACCTCTTCTTATAGCTATATATGGATCCTGCCTCCACTACATCACTTCCAAGACTATTCCACTTCCCGATAACTCTGCAACGGTTTATTGCAAACCTTTGCACTTCATCTAGTTTCTCTAGTGTTTGACCATGTTCGGGTTTCAAACTGATGCTGCATACTCCAATATAGGTCTAAGGCACACGGTGTACAGGGTCCTGAACGATTCCTTATTGAGATGTCAGAATGCTGTTCTTAGGTTTGCTAGGCGTCGTATGCTGCAGCCGTAACTTGGTTGATGTGCGCCTCAGGAGAAGTGACGGTTGTTATATTCACCCCAAGACATTTTTCCTTGAGTGAGGTTTGTAGTCTCTGTCCCCCTAGACTGTACTCCTTCTGTGGTCTTCTTTGCCCTCCCCCAATCTTCATGTCTTTGCACTTGGTGAGGTTGAACTCCAGGAGCCAGTTGCTGAACCAAGTCTGCAGCCTGTCAAGATCCCTTTGTAGTTGTGCCTGGTCCTCATCCAATTGAATTCTTCATCAACTTCACATCATCTGCAAACAGTGACACTTCTAAGTCTATTCCTTCCATCATGTCGTTCACGAATACCAGGAACAGTACCGGTCCTAGGACTGACCCCTGTGGAACCGAGCTCGGCACAGGCGCCCACTCGGACACCTCGCCACGTACCATGACTCGCTGTTGTCTTCCTGACAGATATTCCCTAATCCATTGCAGTACCTTCCCTGTTATCCCTGCCTGGTCCTCCAGCTTTTGCACTAATCTCTTGTGTGGAACTGTCAAACGCCTTCTTACAGCCCAAGAAAACGTGATCTACCCATCCCTCTCTCTCTTGTCTTACTGCTGTCACCCTGTCATAGAACTCCATTAAGTTAGTGACACAGGATTTTCCGTCCCTGTAACCGTGCTGGCTGTTGTTGACAAGCTCATTCGTTTCTAGGTGCTCCACCACTCTGCTCCTGATAATCTTCTCCATGACTTTGCATACTATATATACATGTCAGTGACACTTGCCTGCAGTTAATGCTTCGTGTCTGTCTTCTTTTTTTAAAAAAATGGGACTATATTTGCTGTCTTCCATACATCAGGTAGTCGACCTGTTTCGATAGATGTGTTGAAGATTGTTGTTAGTGGTACACAAAGCGCCTCTGCTCCCTCTCTCAGAACCCATGGAGAGATGTTATCCGGCCCAATCGCCTTTAAGGTATCTAGCACGCTTAGCAGCCTCTTCACTTCTTCCTCGGTTGTATGTACTGCGTCCAACAGGTAATGGTGTACCCCACCCCTCCGTCTTTTTGAAGTTTCTTCTGTCTCCTCTGTGAACACTGCTTTGAATCTCATGTTGAACTCCTCACATACTTCACCGTCGTTTCTTGTGATCTCCCCTCCTCCTTTCCTCAGCCTGATTACCTGGACATTGACTGTTGTTTTCCTCCTGATGTGGCTGTGCAACAGCTTCGGGTCGGATTTGGCTTTCGGTGCTATGTCATTTTCGTCTTGTCATTGAGCCTCCCTTCTTACCTTCGCATATTCATTTCTGGCTCTACGACTGCTCTCCTTATTCTCCTGGGTTCACCCACTCTGATTTTCCTTAGGATCCGATATCCCGTAGGAAAGATGGCATCTGTTATCATTCCTAAGAGCTTGGTTTCCAGGAGAGCTATGATGTCTGGTGATGGCTCTGACTCTTTCGTGCCACTCATCCAACTTATTAGTTATTCCATACCTTCAGTTTCCTCTCCAGCACTGTGAGGGTGGGGAACCTGGCAGTGTGCTTTGGGATTCTACAGCATAGTATGGGATGGTGGTTGTGTGGATTGTGGTTTGTGTTGAGATAGCGTGTTTGGTTGTGGGGTTCTGAGGGGTGGCTCTGAGTATGATTGCTCTGTCCTGCTCTGGTTGTCTTCTGCTGACTCTGTATTTTTTTTCTCTTCCTAGCCCCCTTTCGTTTCTGTGTTCTCTCCCTCAGCTACTGTCGTTCTGATCTTATGTCTGTCTGTCTGAGAACACCCTCTCGTATGTTGATGATTCCTTCAGCCGTGGTTTCTCTTGCAGGATCCTGTTCTGCACCGTTTCTGTCTTGGATCCCATTTGTACATGGCCACTGTCGCCCTTATTTTTTTCCCTAACTCTTGGTGGCATGGTCGTGTCTCTTCATTGGACCTGTTCCTCTCTCCCTCTTCTCCCCCTTCCCTTCCTGCTATCCCTGCTCCCAACAGCTCTCCCGCTTCATTCCTCGGCCCTACTTGGTAGACTGAGAGGGCTCCTAGTTCAGTAAGGGTGTACCTGCTCCAGATACTATGTCTCTTCTGGGCAATGGCCCTGTAACTCGCTTCAGTCTATTTACCTCATATTCTCGGGCCCGTATCCTGGTTTCTGCGGCTTCGACTTGTAACTCTCATTTCATCTCTGCCTTCATCCTATTTTTCTTTCTCGCAGAAGGTTCACCTAGTTTGCTCTCCCACTCTTGTTCCATCCTTTTACATTGCTCTTCCATCTATTCTTCCTTACCAGGACCATCTTCCTCTGATCCCCTGAGCCTTCGACTTCGACTTGAGTGCACTCACCTAGTTGTGGTTGCAGGGGTCGATTCATAGCTCCTGGCCCCGCCTCTTCACTGGTTGCTACTGGGTCACTCTCCCTGAACCATTAGCTTTATCATACCTCTGCTTAAAGCTATGAGAGGATCCTGTCTCCACTAAATCGCTTCCCAAACTATTCCATTTCCTGACAACTCTGTGACTGAAGAAATACTTCCTAACATCCCTGTGATTCAGCTGTGTCCCCTTGTTGTTGTGTCCAGCTTGTCAATTCCTCTCTGTATTTTATATGTCTCGTGTGTGTGTGTGTGTGTGTGTGTGTGTGTGTGTGTGTGTGTGTGTGTGTGTGTGTGTGTGTGTGTGTGTGTGTGTGTGTGTGTGTGTGCGCGCGCGCGCGCGTGCGTGCGTGCGTGCGAAACATTTTTCATTTTATTTTAATTATCTGAGTGAAGCTTAATGTTTAACTTTCTTGTGAGTTTTAAGATAAAAAAATATCTTCTAAGTAAAGGAAAATACGTAAACACAACATTGTGCAAACTTTAAATGGTCAGACATTTCACTTAAACATTGGCATTGTTATAGTACAAACATTGGTAATTTACACCCACAAAGATGTTTAAAATTTCACGAGAGCAAACACTGCAACATATTTATTACAAAACTTTTCGGTCGTTGGATCTAGAAGACATTAAAGTCCCAGGACCGAAACGTTTTCTAATAAATGTTCTAGCGTTTGTTGACGTATCTTTTCAGATTTACTTCGATTTCTTAGCGATACAACTGACAAATTGTCAACCAACTCTTTCCTTAGATTAAGATACACCAGCGTTGTTTCTAGACGATATTCAGTGTTTCAAAATATGGACCCAATTTCGAAGTATTATATTTCGAAATCGAGTCCATTGTTTTGAAACACCCTGTATTTTTAAATTATTCTTAAATTATCGCATGGGAATCATTGTCGCAGTTCAATATAATTAGGAAATTTTACAAGATCCGTCTCAAGAACCATCAGAACCTTTTTCTATATGATATACATCAGAAACCTTGGAGTGGTAAGGAAATCCCGACCACTATTGGTATCCTTTTTGGGGGGATACCTAAATAGGGAACAGAGCAATTAAATATTAGAGAAAGGCTCGTGGTGTCCTGCCTTCTGTGTGTGGTACATAGTTACAGGGAAAAAGAGACATGCTTCTGTTGTCCTCCACTCTTCTTTGGTACATAGTTACAGAAATTGAGCTATGCTCATGGTGTCTGGTCTTCAATGGTACGCGATATAGTAATTGTGAGTAATTGAAATAGTCAGGTACACTCCTGAATTAACTCTCACACATAATTAAGCAGAACTCTGGCGCATCATTTAACAGAATAAATACACATGCTGATATTGACCTTCTTGGAGACAAGTGGAATTTTACAAACAGCGGGTCGCATCACTGTCCGTTCCTCGATGCCCACCTCTCAACTACCCAACTTACACTGTCTGGAACATTAAACTAGGAACTTATGGTTCCTGAATAATTTCTAGAACTATTAAGCCAGTAACATTGGCAAATTATGTGTAAACTGAATGAATTGATCATTAAAAATTTATAATTATTACAATATAAATATTTATAAAATTAAGACGCCCAGTTATTCCTTGGTGTTTACATTCTAATGTCTCCCTAAAGGTAGGTAACTAATATTGGCCATTAAATAGTTACACTAGCTATTACGTGAGAAATAAAACTCACTGGGAGACGAAAACATTTATTAATTTCCACTCGGTAGATGCTTCTTAATCCTGTCAACCCGCATCTCCTGTTTCTGTTATTATCTTCTGATATTTACAGCATACATCGGTATTATTCCAGATGATCCCCACATTAACTCATTTTACAAAACAAGGAGGCTTTAGGAAAGGTAGGGGGTGTGTGGACCAGGTGTTTACAGTGAAACATATAGGTGAACAGTATTTAGATAAAGCTAAAGAGGTTTTTGTGGCATTTATGGATTTAGAAAAGGCGTATGACAGGGTGGATAGGGGGGCAATGTGGCAGATGTTGCAGGTGTATGGTATAGGAGGTAGGTTACTGAAAGCAGTGAAGAGTTTTTACGAGGATAGTGAGGCTTAGGTTAGAGCATGTAAGAAAGAGGGAGATTATTTCCCAGTAAAAGTAGGCCTTAGACAAGGATGTGTGATGTCACCGTGGTTAATATATTTATAGAAGGGGTTGTAAGAGAAGTGAATGCTAGGGTCTTGGCAAGAGGTGTAGAGTTAAAAGATAAAGAATCAAACACAAAGTGGGAGTTGTCACAGTTGCTCTTTGCTGATGACACTGTGCTTTTGGGAGATTCTGAAGAGAAGTTGCAGGGGTTAGTGGATGAATTTGGTACGATATGTAAAAGAAGAAAATTAAAAGTGAATTTAGGAAAGATTAAGGTGATGAGGATAAAAAGATTAGATAACAAAAGATTGGATATCAGATTGGAGGGAAAGAGCATGGAGGAGGTGAATGTATTCAGATATTTGGGTGTGAATATAATGCAGAGAATTTGCAGTTTGGAAGTTAGGAGGAGGTGCGGGATTGCCAAAACTGTTGTCCAGAGGGCTGATGACGGGTTGTTGAGGTGGTTCGGACATGTAGAGAGAATGGAACGAAACAGAATGACTTCAAGAATGTATTATTCTGTAGTGGAGGGAAGGCGGGGTAGGGGTCCGCCTTGGAAAGGTTGGAGGGAGGGGGTAAAGGAGGTTTTGTGTGAGAGGGGCTTGGACTTCCAGTAAGCATGCGTGAGCGTGTTTGATAGGAGTGAATGGAGACAAATGGTTTTTAATACTTGACGTGCTGTTGGAGTGTGAGCAAAGTAACATTTATGAAGGGGTTCAGGGAAACCGGCAGGCCGGACTTGAGTCCTGGAGATGGGAAGTACAGTGCCTGCACTCTGAAGGAGGGGTGTTAATGTTGCAGTTTTATAACTAAAGCGCGCCTCTGGCAAGACAGTGATGGAGTGAATGATGAAAGTTTTTGTTTTTTGGGCCACCCTGCCTTGGTGGGAATCGGCCGATGTGTTAATAAAATAAAATAATTCCTATCAGCTACGATTGGTCACGTTTCAATTAACACATTAGAACACATTACGCCATTATCCACCGGCAACCCCCTCGAATGTTGACTCTTGTATCATTCAACATTTTAGTCACATCAACACTACACATTTACACTACTTTATATAAACACTTATATTATTAATACAATAATTACAGGAAAATTATATAAAAAAATTCCACAGTAATAGAGCTTTGCTGGTGGTGTCTGGTCATTATTGATAAATGATACAGTAGAGCTTTGCTGGTAGTGCCTCTTCTGTGGTACATAAGTAAACATTTGCTAGTTGTGTTTTGTCTTGCATGTTACATGATAAAGAAACAGAGCTTTGCTGGTAGTGCCTCTTCTGTGGTACATAAGTAAACATTTGCTAGTTGTGTTTTGTCTTACATGTTACATGATAAAGAAACAGAGCTTTGCTGGTAGTGCCTCTTCTGTGGTACATAAGTAAACATTTGCTAGTTGTGTTTTGTCTTACATTTTTTACATGATAAAGAAACAGAGCTTTGCTGGTAGTGCCTCTTCTGTGGTACATAAGTAAACATTTGCTAGTTGTGTTTTGTCTTGCATGTTACATGATAAAGAAACAGAGCTTTGCTCGGGGTGCATCATCTTCTGTGATAAATTTATCAAAGAATTTGTTTACATTTTAAGTATGTTGTACGGCACAGAGCTTCTAACTTGAGCCCACTGTAGCTATCTCCTTCACTATATGTGAAGCCTTGTCAGTAGGGATAAGAAATTGGAGTTATCTCCCACAATATATGTGAAGCCTTCTCAGGATAAAACATTGCAGCTATCTCCCACACTATATATGAAGGCTTGTCAGGACTGATAAAACGTTCCAGCTATCTCCCACACTATATGAAAACCTTGTAAGGAGTGGCTATACATTGCAGCTATCTCCCACACTATATATGAAGGCTTGTCAGGACTGATAAAACGTTCCAGCTATCTCCCACACTATATGAAAACCTTGTAAGGAGTGGCTATACATTGCAGCTATCTCCCACACTATATGTGAAGCATTGTCAGGATAAAACATTCCGGCTATCACCCACACTATGTAAAGCCTTGTCAGGAGTTATATAAAGAAACCCAGTTAATTATTTTGTCCATTCCGTTAAGTATTTTTAACATTTATTTATGTGTCTGGGAGTTAGTTTCTCTGTTTCCTTGTTTTCATATTCTTATAACTGGTACTTGGTAATTTTTTTTTTATCAGCCTTGCTAATTTTTCATCTTTTTGACATCCTGTTTACATTTCTATTCCTGTTTTCTCCTTCGATAATTTTATCTAATTGAGATATCACACATCCGTTTAATTTCGTCACGTTCCAAATTATCTTAAGCAAGTCTTCTATATGAAGAAAATTAGACATGTACAACATCTGGGTATCTTTATTGTAGACGTTTCGCCATCCACATGTTGCACATGTGCCTAATTTTCATCTTGTCGGTACTGTATACCATAGATGTACCACAGGTTGTTTAGTTTAATATGTTTATTATGCACCCCATACCCATCCTGTGGGCGGTAGTCAAAAGATTACAGAGGTACATAATTGGTCCAGGGACTGGACTCCAAAGTTTTGATAGCTGAGCAAGTTACAGAGGTAATGAACTCACAATTTACAAAGGTAATGAACTCACAATTTACAAAGGTAATGAACTCCAGGTAAGCCTGGTCACAATCATGACAAGTTACAAAGGTATTTACAGATTACAGAGGTACGTAATGGGTCCAGGGACTGGGCCCCCAAAGTTGTGATGGCTGAAACTAGGTACAAAGTAATGACTCACAAGTTACAAAGGTAATGAATTCTGTAGAATGGTTACTTACGTTTATACATGGCTACAATCATGAACAAATTATAGAGTAATGAGCAATTCACACTTCCACACCCGGTCACAACTGTAGTGAGTTATTGGTGCAAATATTGATTGTTGAGTCACACACACACACACACACACACACACACACACACACACACACACACACACACACACACACACACACACACACACATACTTTAGTTTAACATCTTTATGCACCCCATACCCATCCTGTGGGCGGTAGTCAAAAGATTACAAAGTACCACAGGTCCTTATATTTTTGACCTGAAGTTAAGTTCATCGTTGCTTCTTGCGTTATTATTTTCCAATTGACTTACATCCAGCTGTGTGATCTTTAAAGTTCAGTTTATCTAAGCATCTTATTCTTTCATTGATGCTATGTGTCGCTGTTCTTTTTAAATGTGATGTTCTTTCCACCGCAGCCAAGACTAATGACCATTTTATCTCTGCCTAAACTTACCCTCAGTAGTGGAGATTAATGTGTAATTTTCCCTCTGATTTCTGGTTACATTTAGCCGGGATAGTTATTTCCCTTTGTTCTGTTTATTTTCCTTGGGTTTTCATTCTGTTTTAGTCATATGGCATTATTTTATATAATATTTCTTTCATTTGTTTCCCTTTTCCGAGTTCTATTGTTTATTTTTTTTATTTTGCTTAGTTTATTTTGCAAGTTATTTTCATAGATTTTCCGGTATTTTTTATTTAGTTTAACATAAGTTTGATTGCCTCCAGTATCATAATTTCTTCTACGATCTTTTAATTCAGATCTTGAGAAATCATTTTCGAGGAGCCATTTCAGTGTCTATCTCAGTTTAGCTATTGTTAGCTTGCTGGAATTTGTCTTACAAACACTGATGTTTCTCTAAATATTTGAGGCACCAAAACACAGCTTGAAACATTGAGCAAAACTTATATATATATATATTCTTCTCTCTCTAAGAAAAATATCTTACCCTTGTCTTACACTGTTATCTTACGTTGCTTTAAGAATTGCATATGTCTGGCTTAGCTAAGGAATACGTCTATACAAACTCATAAAATCATATATGCTGATATATCTGTGTTCTCGTAAGATTATCTTTTCTGATGATTTGCATGATTCAATAAAAAAATAACTGCAAGAACAAAAAATTTGCAGGAAACTAAAACAATGGCAAACCTGAGTGGTAATTTTTTCTTCCGAATTACTGCCGCCGGTGACTCCAGGAATGATTCAGTGTTGGGAATAATGAAACCGTGTTGAATTTTTTGGTGGTGAATTTTGATTTTATTTATATAATAATAAGGTTAATTAAATCATGGAAAAGTCCTAGTGAAAGGTCACTAACATTAATGGCTTGAAACGTTAACACACACAGTAAGGTCATCAACACCCACAAAATGTAATGCCATCACACTCACAACATGTAAGGTCATCAACATACAACATGCAAGGCCATCAACACACAAAATGTAAGGTCAACAACACTAACAACATTTAAGGTCATCAACACTTACAAAATGTAAGGTCATAAACACTCAAAAAATGTAAGGTCAACAACACTCACAACATGTAAGGTCATCAACACTCAACATGTAAGGTCATCAACACTCAACATGTAAGGTCATCAACACTCAACATGTAAGGTCATCAACACTCAACATGTAAGGTCATCAACACTCACATGTAAGGTCATCAACACTCACAACATGTAAGGTCATCAACACTCACAACATGTAAGGTCATCAACACTCACAACATGTAAGGTCATCAACACTCAACATGTAAGGTCATCAACACTCACAACATTTAAGGACAACACTCACAACATTTAAGGTCATCAACACTCACAACATGTAAGGTCATCAACACTCACAACATGTAAGGTCATCAACACTCACAACATGTAAGGTCATCAACACTCACAACATTTAAGGACAACACTCACAACATGTAAGGTCATCAACACTCACAACATGTAAGGTCATCAACACTCACAACATGTAAGGTCATCAACACTCAACATTTAAGGACACACTCACAAACATGTAAGGTCATCAACACTCACAACATGTAAGGTCATCAACACTCACAACATGTAAGGTCATCAACACTCAACATTTAAGGACAACACTCACAACATGTAAGGTCAACACTCACAACATGTAAGGTCATCAACACTCACAACATGTAAGGTCATCAACACTCACAACATTTAAGGACAACACTCACAACATTTAAGGACAACACTCACAACATGTAAGGTCATCAACACTCACAACATGTAAGGTCATCAACACTCACAACATTTAAGGACAACACTCACAACATTTAAGGACAACACTCACAACATGTAAGGTCATCAACACTCACAACATGTAAGGTCATCAACACTCACAACATTTAAGGACAACACTCACAACATGTAAGGTCATCAACACTCACAACATGTAAGGTCATCAACACTCACAACATTTAAGGACAACACTCACAACATTTAAGGACAACACTCACAACATGTAAGGTCATCAACACTCACAACATGTAAGGTCATCAACACTCACAACATTTAAGGACAACACTCACAACATTTAAGGACAAAACTCGCAACATTTAAGGACAACACTCACAACATGTAAGGTCATCAACACTCACAACATTTAAGGACAACACTCACAACATTTAAGGACAACACTCACAACATTTAAGGACAACACTCACAACAAGTAAGGTCATCAACACTCACAACATGTAAGGTCATCAACACTCACAACATTTAAGGTCATCAACACTCACAACATTTAAGGTCATCAACACTCACAACATGTAAGGTCATCAACACTCACAACATTTAAGGTCATCAACACTCACAACATGTAAGGTCATCAACACTCACAACATTTAAGGACAACACTCACAACATTTAAGGACAACACTCACAACATTTAAGGACAACACTCACAACATGTAAGGTCATCAACACTCACAACATGTAAGGTCATCAACACTCACAACATTTAAGGTCATCAACACTCACAACATGTAAGGTCATCAACACTCACAACATTTAAGGACAACACTCACAACATGTAAGGTCATCAACACTCACAACATTTAAGGACAACACTCACAACATGTTAGGTCATCAACACTCACAACATTTAAGGACAACACTCACAAAAATGTTAGGTCATCAACACTCACAACATTTAAGGACAACACTCACAACATGTAAGGTCATCAACACTCACAACATTTAAGGACAACACTCACAACATGTTAGGTCATCAACACTCACAACATTTAAGGACAACACTCACAACATGTAAGGTCATCAACACTCACAACATTTAAGGACAACACTCACAACATGTAAGGTCATCAACACTCACAACATTTAAGGACAACACTCACAACATGTTAGGTCATCAACACTCACAAACATTTAAGGACAACACTCACAACATTTAAGGTCATCAACACTCACAACATGTAAGGTCATCAACACTCACAACATTTAAGGACAACACTCACAACATGTTAGGTCATCAACACTCACAACATTTAAGGACAACACTCACAACATTTAAGGTCATCAACACTCACAACATGTAAGGTCATCAACACTCACAACATTTAAGGACAACACTCACAACATTTAAGGCCATCAACACTCACAACATTTAAGGCCATCAACACTCACAACATTTAAGGTCATCAACACTCACAACATTTAAGGCCATCAACACTCACAACATTTAAGGTCATCAACACTCACAACATTTAAGGTCATCAAAAACTCACAACAATTTAAGGCCATCAACACTCACAACATGTAAGGTCATCAACACTCACAACATTTAAGGTCATCAACACTCACAACATTTAAGGCCATCAACACTCACAACATTTAAGGTCATCAACACTCACAACATTTAAGGTCATCAACACTCACAACATTTAAGGCCATCAACACTCACAACATTTAAGGTCATCAACATGTTATTTCCTGACCACAAAATAATGTTTGTTATAAAGGTCCTGACATAAGTAATCCCAAACCAGTTCCACGATTTATGCAAGTAATTACGTTCCAGTGGTAACTAACCTTATACAGCTGCTGACAGCTTGAATGTATGGGCTGTCAACAATGTAATTAGTTATGTTGTTATGTTTGGTGCCTATCGACAGGACGTGAGTTACTGTTTACCTGTTAACTACCATCAATAATGCTATAAGACCTGAAAAAATAACTTAATATCTCTGTCATAGGTAGAAATTCTGGTTGAAAATCTCATGAACAACCCGAGGGCTGCATGAACAACCCGAGGGTTGCATGAACAACCCGAGGGTTGCATGAACAACCCGAGGGCTGCATGAACAACCCGAGGGCTGCATGAACAACCCGAGGGCTGCATGAACACCCCGAGGGTTGCATGAACAACCCGAGGGCTGCATGAACAACCCGAGGGCTGCATGAACAACCCGAAGGTTGCATGAACAACCCGAGAGTTGCATGAACAACCCGAGGGCTGCATGAACACCCCGAGGGTTGCATGAACAACCCGAGGGCTGCATGAACAACCCGAGGGCTGCATGAACAACCCGAAGGTTGCATGAACAACCCGAGGGTTGCATGAACAACCCGAGGGTTGCATGAACAACCCGAGGGCTGCATGAACAACCCGAGGGTTGCATGAACAACCCGAGGGCTGCATGAACAACCCGAGGGCTGCATGAACACCCCGAGGGTTGCATGAACAACCCGAGGGCTGCATGAACAACCCGAGGGCTGAATGAACAACCCGAGGGTTGCATGAACACCCCGAGGGTTGCATGAACAACCCGAGGGTTGCATGAACAACCCGAGGGCTGAATGAACAACCCGAGGGTTGCATGAACAACCCGAGGGCTGCATGAACAACCCGAGGGCTGCATGAACACCCCGAGGGTTGCATGAACAACCCGAGGGCTGCATGAACAACCCGAGGGCTGCATGAACAACCCGAAGGTTGCATGAACAACCCGAGGGTTGCATGAACAACCCGAGGGTTGCATGAACAACCCGAGGGCTGCATGAACAACCCGAGGGTTGCATGAACAACCCGAGGGCTGCATGAACAACCCGAGGGTTGCATGAACAACCCGAGGGCTGCATGAACAACCCGAGGGCTGCATGAACAACCCGAAGGTTGCATGAACAACCCGAGGGTTGCATGAACAACCCGAGGGTTGCATGAACAACCCGAGGGCTGCATGAACAACCCGAGGGTTTGCATGAACAACCCGAGGGCTGCATGAACAACCCGAGGGCTGCATGAACAACCCGAGGGCTGCATGAACAACCCGAGGGCTGCATGTACCCTGTCCGGTATCAGTCAATTTACTGTAATTCACACTCTTAGCATATATATATATATATATTTATATATATATATATATATATATATATATATATATATATATATATATTATATATATATATATATATATATGCCGTGCCGAATATGTAAAACTGGTCAATTAGCAAGAACTCATTTAAAATTAAGTCCTTTCTAAAATTTTCTCTTATACGTTTAAAGATATATTTTTTACATTAATGTTAATGTAAATTTTTTTAATTTTGCACCAAAAGAAACTTAGAAAACTTACCTAAGCTTATTATAACAAGCGCAATTTATTTTAGCCTAACCCAACTAAATATACTTTAGATTTGTTTACAATAATTTAATACTAAACAAACACAATCAAATGTATTTTTTTCGTTAGGTTCAGAATGATTTTGGCGAAATTATTGCATACACAAATTTTCACTTGTCCTATATGGCAAGATGAACGTTGCTATTTAAGCCAAGATCGTAAGTTCTGCCTATTCGGCACGACATTTTATATATATATATAATATATATATATATATATATATATATATATATATATATATATAATATATAAATATATATATATATATATATATATTGTTACATCTTTGAAATTGGTCATCCTGTGTTATGTTCATCACCTAATATTATAGCGTGAAAGTCCCCGTTTATAGCTAAAATAGAGACTTTCGGCGTTACATTATCTGTTAATATATGAAAAATACCATGATATTATCGCTATTATCGTTATTATCGCTATTATCGTTATCACTATTTTGTAATTATCACTATTATTTTAGTATTATTGTTAGGTAGGATTTCTTGTGTATATAGAGTTTAAGTCTCGGAACCATCCGGTGAATTGTTCAATTGTTTATGTCCGGCTGACTGACGTGGGTCAGCTGATCCAACCTGACGACGCGTCAACAGACTGGCAAGTCAGTCTGCTCCCAGCTCTAGCCCTGACAACTGATCGTATATTGGCTCTTATGATGTACAGTTGAATGGTTTTGAGAATTGGACTCTCGAGCTGACTCACTTTGTTCCTCATTGCTTTGAAAGACTCTTTTGATATTTATATTCTTGGTCAGTTCAGTAATCCATAGATACTTTACGGCCAGATTCAAAGGTCTTGTTAAATCTTGTACCTTTTGTATTTTGAGTTTACAGTCTTATTAAGAAAGAGACGTAAATATTAATGAGGACTTAGATACAGGAAGAATAATTAAACTTCCTTATTAATATGACATTTCCATGATTTGGAACTAAATGTATATGGTAATTTTATTGTACAAAGTATTAAGTTAAATTAACTACAAAGAGAAGATAAAGTATTGTATTTAAATACTTAATAAATTTGAATATTATTCTATGGAGTTTCCCAGTTGAAATTATTTCCCCTAGACTCTAAAACACCTTTAAAGAACTCGGATCCAAGAATCTTGTTGCATAAGAAATAAATGGTAACAGGCCACATTCTGAAGTTCTTTAAAAAAAAAAATTCTTATTCGCAATATATATATATATATATATATATATACATATATATATATATATATATATATATATATATATATATATATATATTATATATACCTTAATAAAATTCCCATGAATAAAATTACCATTTTATTCATGGGAAGTGTCATTCATTATACCAGAATATTCACAGAAGTCCTAGGTTGGTAGAGAGCAACCGCCCAGGGAGGTACTACCGTCATGCCTGTAATTGTTTTACATGATGGCAGGATTGCTGGTGTCTTTTTCTATCTCATAAACATGCAAGATTACAGGTACATCTTGCTACTTCTACTTACACTTAGGTCACACAACACATACATGTACAAGCATATATATACATACCCCTCTGGGTTTTCTTCTATTTTCTTTCTAGTTCTTGTTCTTGTTTATTTCCTCTTATCTCCATGGGGAAGTGGAACAGAATTCTTCCTCCGTAAGCCATGCGTGTCGTAAGAGGCGACTAAAATGCCGGGAGCAAGGGGCTAGTAACCTCTTCTCTTGTATATATTACTAAATGTAAAAGGAGAAACTTTTGTTTTTCCTTTTGGGCCACCCTGCCTCGGTGGGATACGGCCGGTGTCTTGAAAGAAAAGAAATATATATATATATATATACGTATGTATATATACCTCGTGGAGAGCATTGCAAATAAAGATTGAACTTGAAATCAGTAGAGGAAATGTTAAAGGAAGAGAGACACCGGATCTTATTCAAGTTCGTGTAAATTTGTAAAATAAATGTTCAACACAACATACAATGAATCTATTACAATGATAACGATAGTAAAATGACTGAAGAAGAGAGGAAAATATGCGAGGTATCAAACATAAAATTTCAGTCTTCACTAAAAACATTATAAGTATATTCCATTTTATTCCCAAACAAATGCAGTGGATATTGAAATGACTAAAGATCATTATAAAAAATTGATGATTGATGAAAACAAATAAAATAATAATGAGGTAGACGTAACAGAACCCGGAGTTTTACATGACGGTGTTGAACAGTTAGGTTGTCCACCATGATAATGGTGTAATGTCTCATTGTAATTACGAAAATTGGCAACTAAATGGAAGACGAAGGTTCATGGTGCCAGTCCTTAACTATGACTGAATATGGCACTGGTGGTGCCAGTCCTTAACTATGACTGAATATGGCACTGGTGGTGCCAGTCCTTAACTATGACTGAATATGGCACTGGTGGTGCCAGTCCTTAACTATGACTGAATATGGCACTGGTGGTGCCAGTCCTTAACTATGACTGAATATGGCACTGGTGGTGCCAGTCCTTAACTATGACTGAAGATGGCACTGGTGATGCCAGTCCTTAACTATGACTGAAGATGGAACTGGTGGTGCCAGTCCTTAACTATGACTGAAGATGGCACTGGTGGTGCCAGTCCTTAACTATGACTGAAGATGGCACTGGTGGTGCCAGTCCTTAACTATTATGACTGAAGATGGCACTGGTGGTGTCAGTCCTTAACTATTATGACTGAAGATGGCACTGGTGGTACCAGTCCTTAACTATTATGACTGAAGATGGCACTGGTGGTACCAGTCCTTAACTATTTTGACTGAAGATGGCACTGGTGGTGCCAGTCCTTAACTATTATGACTGAAGATGGCACTGGTGGTGCCAGTCCTTAACTATTATGACTGAAGATGGCACTGGTGGTGCCACTCCTTAACTATTATGACTGAAGATGGCACTGGTGGTGCCGGTCCTTAACTATTATGACTGAAGATGGCACTGGTGGTGCCGGTCCTTAACTATGACTGAAGATGGCACTGGTGGTGCCAGTCCTTAACTATTATGACTGAAGATGGCACTGGTGGTGCCAGTCCTTAACTATTATGACTGAAGATAGCACTGGTGGTGCCAGTCCTTAACCACTGTGACAGTGAAGATGGCACTCATGGTGCCAGTCCTTAACCACTGTGACAGTGAAGATGGCACTCATGGTGCCAGTCCTTAACCACTGTGTCAGTGAAGATGGCACTCATGGTGCCAGTCCTTAACCACTGTGACAGTGAAGATGGCACTCATGGTGCCAGTCCTTAACCACTGTGTCAGTGAAGATGGCACTCATGGTGCCAGTCCTTAACCACTGTGACAGTGAAGATGGCACTCATGGTGCCAGTCCTTAACCACTGTGACAGTGAAGATGGCACTCATGGTGCCAGTCCTTAACCATTGTGACAGTGAAGATGGCACTCATGGTGCCAGTCCTTAACCACTGTGTCAGTGAAGATGGCACTCATGGTGCCAGTCCTTAACCACTGTGACAGTGAAGATGGCACTCGTGGTGCCAGTCCTTAAACACTGTGTCAGTAAAGATGGCACTGGTGGTGCCAGTCCTTAACCACTGTGACAGTGAAGATGGCACTCATGGTGCCAGTCCTTAACCACTGTGACAGTGAAGATGGCACTCATGGTGCCAGTCCTTAACCACTGTGACAGTGAAGATGGCACTCATGGTGCCAGTCCTTAACCACTGTGACAGTGAAGATGGCACTCATGGTGCCAGTCCTTAACCACTGTGACAGTGAAGGAACTTTAAATCTATTAACCATAGCTGTGTACACTTTGATTTAAGAAATCATTAGAGAAAAGTTCTTTACTAACTTAGAAAACAAAGACCAAGTAACGGGTCAACAATTCTAGACTTGGGTCTAGAAATCTATCAAGTTATAATAACAGTTATGAAAATTGTTCAAGAAAAAAATGAATGGCCGGATCTATTTAAAAATCTAGACTTTAAGGTGAATTTTTTATGAAATTTCCCATTAAAGACGAACTTGGAAAATCCAAAAATGTAGGAGGAATTAAAGGTAAATTAGTAGTACAATGGATGAAAGATTTTGAGACGAAAATGAAAATAGTTACTAACGAGGTACAACGTCCTGAGCGGGGTGCCACAAGGATCAGTAATATGTTTTTAATTTATATCACTGATTTGCCACAAGGAATAAAAACATAAATTGATGGATGGATGAAGGAATTTAGTGACGATAAATGCCATGTAATGAAAATGGGAGAGAGAAATCTGGCCACATGAAGACAGACTGCGAAACAAAATATTGAAAGCATCAGATGAAGAGAGAGGAAACTTGTATTATAAAAATAAATATCACCCGAAAATCATATTAGCGAATATGTTTGAAACTTTTATTCCACACTGGTGAACTTAAAATTATTACTTTCAAATATATAGAAAAATAAATTCTTAAAAAAAGGTTATTTAAATCACTGATTTGGTTAAAACTGGAACATACACCAGCTGTGTGTTGGTCACACGCAAAAGAAAAATGTAAGTTAGAAAAGGTGCAAAGCAGAGCTCAAAAATGTGTCACGAGGAAAGACTGAAATCACTGAAGATGTCCATGATGGATGACAGGAGGAAAACACGAGCAGTGACGGGGTCAAGGGGTTGCTTGCAAGGGGCTTCACTTCTCAGGAGCAGTGACGGGGTCAAGGGGTTGCTTGCAAGGGGCTTCACTTCTCAGGAGCAGTGACGGGGTCAAGGGGTTGCTTGCAAGGGGCTTCACTTCTCAGGAGCAGTGACGGGGTCAAGGGGTTGCTTGCAAGGGGCTTCACTTCTCAGGAGCAGTGACGGGGTCAAGGGGTTGCTTGCAAGGGGTTTCACTTCTCAGGAGCAGTGACGGGGTCAAGGGGTTGCTTGCAAGGGGTTTCACTTCTCAGGAGCAGTGACGGGGTCAAGGGGTTGCTTGCAGGGGCTTCACTTCTCAGGAGCAGTGACGGGGTCAAGGGGTTGCTTGCAAGGGGCTTCACTTCTCAGGAGCAGTGACGGGGTCAAGGGGTTGCTTGCAAGGGGTTTCACTTCTCAGGAGCAGTGACGGGGTCAAGGGGTTGCTTGCAAGGGGCTTCACTTCTCAGGAGCAGTGGACGGGGTCAAGGGGTTGCTTGCAAGGAGCTTCACTTCTCAGGAGCAGTGACGGGGTCAAGGGGTTGCTTGCAAGGGGCTTCACTTCTCAGGAGCAGTGACGGGGTCAAGGGGTTGCTTGCAAGGGGTTTCACTTCTCAGGAGCAGTGACGGGGTCAAGGGGTTGCTTGCAAGGGGCTTCACTTCTCAGGAGCAGTGACGGGGTCAAGGGGTTGCTTGCAAGGGGTTTCACTTCTCAGGAGCAGTGACGGGGTCAAGGGGTTGCTTGCAAGGGGCTTCACTTCTCAGGAGCAGTGACGGGGTCAAGGGGTTGCTTGCAAGGGGCTTCACTTCTCAGGAGCAGTGACGGGGTCAAGGGGTTGCTTGCAAGGGGCTTCACTTCTCAGGAGCAGCGACGGGGTCAAGGGGTTGCTTGCAAGGGGTTTCACTTCTCAGGAGCAGTGACGGGGTCAAGGGGTTGCTTGCAAGGAGCTTCACTTCTCAGGAGCAGTGACGGGGTCAAGGGGTTGCTTGCAAGGGGCTTCACTTCTCAGGAGCAGTGACGGGGTCAAGGGGTTTGCTTGCAAGGGGCTTCACTTCTCAGGAGCAGTGACGGGGTCAAGGGGTTGCTTGCAAGGGGTTTCCATTCTCAGAGCAGTGACGGGGTCAAGGGGTTGCTTGCAAGGGGTTTCACTTCTCAGGAGCAGTGACGGGGTCAAGGGTTGCTTGCAAGGGGTTTCACTTCTCAGGAGCAGCGACGGGGTCAAGGGGTTGCTTGCAAGGGGCTTCACTTCTCAGGAGCAGTGACGGGGTCAAGGGGTTGCTTGCAAGGGGCTTCACTTCTCAGGAGCAGTGACGGGGTCAGGGGTTGCTTGCAAGGAGCTTCACTTCTCAGGAGCAGTGACGGGGTCAAGGGGTTGCTTGCAAGGGGCTTCACTTCTCAGGAGCAGTGACGGGGTCAAGGGGTTGCTTGCAAGGGGTTTCACTTCTCAGGAGCAGTGACGGGGTCAAGGGGTTGCTTGCAAGGGGTTTCACTTCTCAGGAGCAGTGACGGGGTCAAGGGGTTGCTTGCAAGGGGTTTCACTTCTCAGGAGCAGCGACGGGGTCAAGGGGTTGCTTGCAAGGGGCTTCACTTCTCAGGAGCAGTGACGGGGTCAAGGGGTTGCTTGCAAGGGGCTTCACTTCTCAGGAGCAGTGACGGGGTCAAGGGGTTGCTTGCAAGGGGCTTCACTTCTCAGGAGCAGTGGACGGGGTCAAGGGGTTGCTTGCAAGGGGTTTCACTTCTCAGGAGCAGCGACGGGGTCAAGGGGTTGCTTGCAAGGGGCTTCACTTCTCAGGAGCAGTGACGGGGTCAAGGGGTTGCTTGCAAGGGGCTTCACTTCTCAGGAGCAGTGACGGGGTCAAGGGGTTGCTTGCAAGGGGTTTCACTTCTCAGGAGCAGCGACGGGGTCAAGGGGTTGCTTGCAAGGGGCTTCACTTCTCAGGAGCAGCGACGGGGTCAAGGGGTTGCTTGCAAGAGGCTTCACTTCTCAGGAGCAGCGACGGGGTTCAAGGGGTTGCTTGCAAGGGGCTTCACTTCTCAGGAGCAGTGACGGGGTCAAGGGGTTGCTTGCAAGGGGCTTCACTTCTCAGGAGCAGCGACGGGGTCAAGGGGTTGCTTGCAAGGGGCTTCACTTCTCAGGAGCAGCGACGGGGTCAAGGGGTTGCTTGCAAGGGGCTTCACTTCTCAGGAGCAGTGACGGGGTCAAGGGGTTGCTTGCAAGGGGCTTCACTTCTCAGGAGCAGCGACGGGGTCAAGGGGTTGCTTGCAAGGGGCTTCACTTCTCAGGAGCAGTGACGGGGTCAAGGGGTTGCTTGCAAGGGGCTTCACTTCTCAGGAGCAGTGACGGGGTCAAGGGGTTGCTTGCAAGGGGTTTCACTTCTCAGGAGCAGTGACGGGGTCAAGGGGTTGCTTGCAAGGGGCTTCACTTCTCAGGAGCAGCGACGGGGTCAAGGGGTTGCTTGCAAGGGGTTTCACTTCTCAGGAGCAGTGACGGGGTCAAGGGGTTGCTTGCAAGGGGCTTCACTTCTCAGGAGCAGCGACGGGGTCAAGGGGTTGCTTGCAAGGGGTTTCACTTCTCAGGAGCAGTGACGGGGTCAAGGGGTTGCTTGAAAGGGGCTTCACTTCTCAGGAGCAGCGACGGGGTCAAGGGGTTGCTTGCAAGGGGTTTCACTTCTCAGGAGCAGATGACGGGGTCAAGGGGTTGCTTGCAAGGGGTTTCACTTCTCAGGAGCAGTGACGGGGTCAAGGGGTTGCTTGCAAGGGGTTTCACTTCTCAGGAGCAGTGACGGGGTCAAGGGGTTGCTTGCAAGGGGTTTCACTTCTCAGGAGCAGCGACGGGGTCAAGGGGTTGCTTGCAAGGGGCTTCACTTCTCAGGAGCAGCGACGGGGTCAAGGGGTTGCTTGCAAGGGGCTTCACTTCTCAGGAGCAGCGACGGGGTCAAGGGGTTGCTTGCAAGGGGCTTCACTTCTCAGGAGCAGCGACGGGGTCAAGGGGTTGCTTGCAAGGGGTTTCACTTCTCAGGAGCAGCGACGGGGTCAAGGGGTTGCTTGCAAGGGGTTTCACTTCTCAGGAGCAGTGACGGGGTCAAGGGGTTGCTTGCAAGGGGTTTCACTTCTCAGGAGCAGCGACGGGGTCAAGGGGTTGCTTGCAAGGGGTTTCACTTCTCAGGAGCAGTGACGGGGTCAAGGGGTTGCTTGCAAGGGGCTTCACTTCTCAGGAGCAGTGACGGGGTCAATGGGTTGCTTGCAAGGAGCCTCACTTCTCAGGAGCAGTGACGGGGTCAAGGGGTTGCTTGCAAGGAGCCTCACTTCTCAGGAGCAGTGACGGGGCCAAGGGGTTGCTTGCAAGGGGCTTCACTTCTCAGTAGTGACGGGACCAAGGGTTGCTTGCAAGGGGCTTCATTTCTCAGTAGTGACGGGACCAAGGGTTGCTTGCAAGGGGCTTCACTTCTCAGTAGTGACGGAACCAAGGGTTGCTTGTAAGGGGCTTCACTTCTCAGTAGTGACGGAACCAAGGGTTGCTTGCAAGGGGCTTCATCACCCGATAATGTCGCCCCAGATAAAGTCTGCCACATGTAGTTTTTCCTGATGAGTAAGACATATGTGAGAAACTTAATGTACGAGACTTTTCACCTGCACAGCAGATTACATTTTCCGAATACAGAGGTGATTACAATATTGGAAACTGTAGAAGTGGAGAGGTAGTTTGAGATTATCACTCTCTACCTGGAGAGTGATCAGGGGGGTCAACGCCCCCTCAGCCCGTGCCATGACTTCAGCCTTAAGTAAAAAAAAAAAAAACAAGTGCAGCTAATGCGACATTTTATTGTGGCTTGACAAAGTTCCTGGAGAGCGAAACGTTGCCACAATAAAATGCCACATTAGTTGCACTTGTGTCCTTTTACTAAACATATTGTCAGTAATTCTATCAGCATTGATACGACTTCAGCCTTTAATATAATCAAGTCTCTTAGGTTGAGTGACTGATTCCCTTAAACTACCTCAACTGTCTCCAGTATTGTAATCACTTCTGTATCAGAGTTATGAATCTTGCTACACGGGCGAAATGTTTCCTCAGTAGTGTTGCACATGTCTCTCGCCAGCCTTCCCCCCTCAATTCGTCCATCTTTCTCTTTATTCATTACGTGCTAAACTGAGTTCATAGACTGTGTTGTTGAGGTGAGAATAAATTAACGGTGAAAACTACTGAGGATGTGGGAGAGGACAGAAGTGGTACAGACGGTAGCCACTGACACAGACAGGACGCAGTAGTTCCTTCTGTGAAACTTTACCACAGAATATCTGTAACTCAGTGGTGTGGTGTGTGTGTGTGTGTGTGTGTGTGTGTGTGTGTGTGTGTGTGTACGTACTTTTCGTTTCGGCATTTACTTAATATAGTTTCCCAATAAGTCTATTCATCAATGTATTTACATGTCATAAATGCAAGTGCAAATATTGCAAAAAATCAGTGTGCTTAGCAGTTTAAGCAGCAGCAGCAACAGCAGCAGCAGCAGCAGCAGCAACAGCAGCAGCAGCAACTTAGTGAAGTGTTTAGTCTGGTGCACAATCTAGTAATCAATGCTCTCCCTCTTTCTTTTCAGACTCGTGAAGTGAGACTCCAGACAGACGAAGAGTAAAGAATAAAACACTTCATAAACAAGAGGAGGAGACGCAGCAGAAGGCGAAGGAAGAGGAGGAGAGTAAGGAGGTGGGCCAAAGGACGTGTTTGTTTGCCAGCCTTGCCCCAGGCTCCAGGCCCCAGGCTCCAGGCTCCAGGCCCCAGGCTCTAGGCCCCAGGCTCTAGGCCCCAGGACCCAGGCTTCAGGCTCCAGGCCCCAGGCTTCAGGCTCCAGGCCCCAGGCTCCAGGCTACAGGCTCCAGGCTACAGGCCCCAGGCTCCAGGCTACAGGCTCCAGGCTCCAGGCTCCAGGCTCCAGGCTTATCTGGGAATAAAACTCTGAGGAAATATGGACACACTTAAGTGAAGAAAGATTTTCCATAGCCTCTCCATGTATACTTACCGTCTTGTGCTGTGTCAGATATACTCCTGAACACTTTTACAATGCTGAGAAAACCACACACACAGACTGGTAGCTTTCATTACAGTAAGTTTCTGGCCATCTATGACACAGTTTTCACTTGTTACTGAAGAGTTACTTAGAAACGTCTTAAGTTTCGGGAAGGTAAAATATAATGTCTCCCTCTTATAAGAAATGGAGCTTCTAGAAAGTAAATTGACTAAATTAGAGTTTTTTTCATTTATTTTCAGCTTATTTCATGTTTAGAGATTCTACGAAACGCATAACAAGAAGCGAGATATAAGAATAACTGTGGGAACATCTCCTGCATAGCTCCGTCATCATGTAATAGTGAGGATGGAGATGTTAGAGCCGCTGGTGCTGCTGGTGACACTCATCCTCCTCGTCCTCATCATTGCACTCACTCAGGTCATACTCGACGGCAACATTTTCCTCAACAGGACACAAAAATAAAAGTTTTCCTTCGGTAGACAAGAGGACTAAAACCTCAATAAACTAAGGCAATAGAAATTAAAACTTATTTTTTTCCTAAAAAAAATATAACATCTTTTTAGTACAGAGAAAAACTAATAAACTAGCAGACTAAAAATAATAATAAAAAAATATCTTTCAGTTTCCACACTATTTGACATTGCAGAAAACTAAAGTGCTAGCCTAAGAGAGAGCTTTTGCCTCAGAGGAATGCTTCATAAATCTAAGTTTTGGACGAAAATTTTCTAAAAGACCAATGCTAATGCACTGATCTTATCCGAAAATTTTGCAGTAGGGAAACTGCTTATTCCGGGTCTACCAACAACTTTTTTGGAAGATGTCTGGTCCCACCAGAAACTAGTGGATGGCAGACGGCTCAGGGCCTGTCGGATTCTTGATCGTCCATATAGTCTTGTACCAGTCAGCTCCTTCATAGTATCGCAAATTAACATGTGAGCATCTCGAATACCTACGAGGATATTCAGAAAGGGAATAAGTCACTGACCTTGCAAATAGGAAACAGAAGACTCATCAAGAAACTTTTGAAAGTCGTATGAAAATGACAAGTATAATGTCACAGGTGTTTGTGGAGAAGGTGGAAATGAGCCGAGCTTAAATCTTGCCAGATAAAGAGTGAGAAAAAAGTTCTGTTAGCTGTGAACGTTGCAGAGTGAAAGGGAAAAATATTGACATAGTCAGCAACAAAATCTCAAATCTCAAAACAAAAATTTTAGTAGCAAAGTTGAGGTGGTGAGGCGGCGACACTGCTTCCACAATCAGGTTCAAGAGGACAATCTGTGAGGGCAAAATATTTTATAGTGAAAAGTTCCCGGGTCTTCTGAGTCGGCAAGGAAAAGTTGAAGTCTTAAGGAAGGAGAAAAAAAATTGAGGGAGAATGGTTAAGCTCACATGGAATCTAAAGGCCAAGGGTGATTTGCTGGTAAAGAAAGGAGAACAGAAAAAGCTGGGGCTATTGGTATACACAATACACTATTGGTATGTTTGTTTACAGTCCAAACTAGTAAACAAAAGATGGCGCTGCTGGCTTGTCCAGTGACAATCTGGTGAACGAGTCTGTACACTTTATTTAATGAATTTTGAAATGAGACACCGAAGTTTCTTTAAAATATAGTTGTGTGTTTCTAAATACAAACGGTCTCTAAAGAAAAATTACGAAATAATAAGTTACAGGTAGTCAAGTACCAACCCTATTAGTCACGTACCAACCCTGTTAGTCAAGTACCCTGTTAGTCAAGCAACAGTAATTCATGTCAAGCATTAGTTCTGTTTCCAGTCAGGAATCAACACTTAATCCAGTACAAACTCTTCTATTCAAGTACCAGCAGTCCAAGTTAAGCAGCAGAACTACCTGTTAAGTAGCAGATCAGCAGCACCACTTTTCAATACCAGGTGTCCTATTCAAGTACCAGCCCTTCTAGTCAAGAATTAACACTTCCAGTTAAGTACCAGCATTTCCAGTAAGGAGCAGCTCTCTCAGTCAGGTACTAACCTAATCACATACCAACATCACTACTCACACTTCACAGTTCGAGGCCAAGTAGCAGTTAGACAGTCAGTCGCCCACCACCCTTTCCCTCGTCCTCCAAGGAGCACAGCCAAGAATTAACTGTAGCAGTTAATTCTCCACCGTCCCCAAAGCTCTCTACGGCCATTGTCTCTGACCTTCAGCATATATAGCCAAACATGAATTGAACGCTGAATGAACATGGCAGTTCCCAATCACTGAAGAACTTAAAAAATACAAAAACATTGCCAGCCGGACAACGCACAAACTTCTTTAAAGTGAATAAACACGAAATGTAATGAATACTGAAGTCAATGAAAATATTAGGCGATTAAACTGATACTTGACGAAGGAATGAATCATGAGCATAGCGAAAAATCTACGACTCGGGAAATAATTAATATTATCATGAGGCATTAACTGAACATACTGGGTAGCATCATGCATCAGAGACTACAGCATACTAAGTAACTTCACGCAGTAGTGAAAAACGCATACTGGTAGCAACATATATTGTGTGTGTGTGTGACGCCAGCTACTCACAAGCCAAGACTGTGACGGAGGAACACGTCTCCTGACACCGGCTTTAGTTCACCACCTGGACATAACACATTATTTGGAGAAATAAGACGAAAACCGACGTGCACAACATTTCACCAATAAAATAAGAACAAAATACGATACATAGTATACTCTACTTTATTACCTGTTCCTAATTAAAAAAATATATATTCGAGAAAACTTGGAATATAGGTGGACAAAAATAACCCGAGGCTGACTTAATTAACAGATATTTCTCGTCTGACAAGAGACAGGGAAAAAACTTTTAATTGTATCGTGGAAGAGGCGAGGCGAGAGACCAGCAGCCAGCGAGAGACATTACGTCCTCTGAGACCACGACTGTGAGAAAACCTGCCCACATATATCAGAGAGACGCCAGAAGGAAGAGGGACATATAAGAGCAGAGGAATGAGACACGAGATAAGAATGTATAAGAAATAAATTGAAGAAATGAATGAGAAAAGATCACATGATAACATGGTACAACTAGAGTGAAAAGATCACATGATAACATGGTACAACTAGAGTGAAAAGATCCCATGATAACATGGTACAACTAGAGTGAAAAGATCCCATGATAACATGGTACAACTAGAGTGAAAAGATCACATGATAACATTGTACAACTAGAGTGAAAATATCACATGATAACATGGTACAACTAGAGTGAAAATATCACATGATAACATGGTACAACTAGAGTGAAAAGATCGCATGGTCTTATGTAAAACAAATATGAACTGGTCTAAAGAACAAAGTAGAGAGAGGCACAGAAATAAAATTAAATTAAATTGAATGAAATATAACCACTGAAACCAAATATGAACGAAGAAACATTAATACGATCAAGTGCAGAATAGTGGACAAAAAAAACTTACAAGATAAATATTAGTGAAATGAAAAAAAAACACGAAAGAAAAATATAAATATAATTAAGAAATAAATAAGAAAGAATAAGTAAAAGTGTACTTCTTAAGAGTAAAAAAGTCATTAAAAAATAATCTTGCCAGAGAATCTAATGAAAGTCGAACAAAAAAAAATACTCTTGTATCCGCTTTAATTTTGTTTGTTATTTGTTAGACAATTAGACAGAAAATACAGCTTAGAAAAGAGTGAAAAAAAATGACAGAACATATATTTATATAGAAATAAAATTTGTTAAGAAGTGTTTTATCGATTCAATTATCCCAAAGTTTTTCACAAGCACATCTGTTATTTAATTTTTTTTAGTGTTGGAACACGCAGTTTTTTTCAGTGAGAAAATCATATCGAGACGAGGTGATGTTAAACTAAACTAGTAAGTAAATAAAGAATTCCAGCCCGAACATTTACTAAAATTTGTAAACGTGGAACAGCTGGTTGTAAATGTGGAGCAGCTGGTTGTAAATGTGGAGCAGCTGGTTGTAAATGTGGAGCAGCTGGTTGTAAATGTGGAGCAGCTGGTTGTAAATGTGGAGCAGCTGGTTGTAAATGTGGAGCAGCTGGTTGTAAATGTGGAGCAGCTGGTTGTAAATGCCAGTTTGTTTTGCAGAACTACACTTCTGCGAGCCTCGAGCGAAATATTGTGAGTCTGAAGAACTCATTCAGACTCTTACTCAGAGTGCTCGCTGCAAGCAAGACAATAAAATAATGATTTAAAGACTAGAGGACGGCCAAGAAGTAGACATGGCGTGGATAAGTGTGATGACTGTGTTCTTCGCTCTCTTCACATTCCACGGGAACCTGAGTTTTGCCTCGTCCATACAGAGGAACTCCTACACGAAAAACACCGGTGGTCGGCCCGGGGAGGAGCTGAATACTCTCTGGGACCATAACGTAGACCCTGGCAGTTCCAATGCTATTTACTCGCCTCCTGAAGTTGCTTCTCTCATCATGTATACATCGACGTCTCAAACGCCACAGCACGTGAATACTCCTCACCGTCGCAACCAACCAAGTGGCTCCAATCATGCCTCTCTTTCTTCGTCCAATATATTCACTTCATCCTCCTTATCGTCTTCGTCTTCCTCTAATTTGCCGTTCGCTCCTTATTTTTCGTCGTCCACCTCCAACACCAGCACGAACATAAGCATGGAGGAGAAGTGTAGCCTGAAACAGCTCGAGACTTCTACAAGGAAACAAAAGTTCTACATCAACAACTATCTCAGCCCCAGGAGCAACTCCTCCCTGGAGAACATCACTATCGGCTTCCTCTCCTCCTTCAAGTACAACAAGGTAAGCAGACTCCTTTAGATACTTAAGCTGTTAAAATGCACAGCGTGTATGTCAACACAACTCACGCACTCATTCCTTCAAGCGAAAACAAGGTAAGTGTCCCTTGTGTCAGTGTTTGTGCCAACGTCATTCTTCCATAACGAAAAATATAATACACAAATACTGTATCTGTGACCAATTTAAAAAAAAAAAAAAAGCTGATCAATGGAACCTGTCAAAACTAAAGAACATAAATATTTCTCTTGATAAGAAAATGGAATTTCCTTTACTATCCTCCCATTTCTTGGATCATACCTAATTAATCCATGTTTCCTATGCGCCGTATGATCCTTTCAGGTACTACTGCAGGTACCACTATTATTTCTACAGGAATTACTACTATTACTACGGGAATACTTCTACTACAAATACTAATAATAATAATAATAATAGTAATAATACTAAATCCTTATTTAAATAAGAGTAACAGTCACAGTACCGTGGCTGGAACAATTCAAATAATAATATACATTTAGAGAGGAAACTATAGATAATGTTTCGGACCACTCAGAACCATCAAGTCTCAACTGATTGAAAGAAAGCAGAGGTCAGACAGGGGCAGCACCAGGACTTCTTTTTATATGGAGACTGAGGATGGGGCTACCTGGCTGGATGGGGCTATCTGGCTGGATGGAGGCTACCTGACTGGATGGAGGCTATCTGGCTGGATGGAGGCTACTTGGCTGGATGGAGGCTACCTGGCTGGATGGAGGCTATCTGGCTGGATGGAGGCTACCTGGCTGGATGGAGGCTACCTGGCTTGATGGAGGCTATCTGGCTGGATGGAGGCTACCTGGCTGGATGGAGGCTACTCTGGTGACTCTGGCTGGATGGAGGCTACCTGGCTGGATGGAGGCTACCTGGCTGGATGGAGGCTATCTGGCTGGATGGAGGCTATCTGGCTTGATGGAGGCTACCTGGCTGGATGGAGGCTACCTGGCTGGATGGAGGCTATCTGGTTGGATGAGAGCTACTTGGTTGAATTGGGGCTTTTTGGTTGAATGGGGGCTGTCTGACTGGATGGGTGGCTAGAGGAACTCTCACGCTCTCAGAGTAACCACTCACTTTTACTTAGAGTGAATATTACAAATCAATAAACATAGCAATATATTGTAAAGATTCTTTTATTCACTTTATAAGAGTGAGAAAACAATTGCCAACATCAAAAAATAAGAACAGTAAATACATGAAATTAATTAATTCATTCTGCTCTCTGAGAGACTCAGCGGAACTGAAAAGTTATAACAGTGAGATTCAGAGTAACTGAGAAGTTACTGTTGTTATGGTTGGAAGCAAAAGTATTTACATATATAACTGAAATATCACTTATATTATCACTGTTGTTCCTCAAGTAAATTCCTGTTATTCGCAGGCAGGAAAAAATGACCTTCACATGCTGCATAATTAACTGGCAAAGTCACATGATGCTCGCCACCTGATATAGATCTTTGAAAGCGTTATAATATGGTTAAAACATAGTAACAAATTCTAGTGAAGTTATAATATTGCCCTGATGTCTCTTTTTTCGTATTAATATGTAGCAATTGATGACGTGACACTTAAACTTTTGTCTTTGATACCACAGCTAAATGTTATTTCGGGAGCACAAAATTTCTCTAGAATTTTTGCATCTTTAGAATTCAGTGCTATACGAGTTGTTTGAAAATTGCCTGTTTAATGCATTGTCTAACTTGTTTTTTGACAAGAATTCGTGAGAAGCAGTCATTTTCTGGCATTATTTAAGTAGAGAATTAACAACAAACTCCTGCAAATGATGTGACTGAGAGCGTTGTTAATTTTTTTTTGTTACTGATCCATACCAGAGTCTTTATACTAGTGAAACGCATCTTATAAGATGTGCCACGAATTTTCACTGCGTTTTTCCTGAAGGTCAAACGGTGCTGACTGATAAGGTCCGCAGCAGATGCCACCTGGTGGTGACTGAGGTGGTCAGCAGGAACTTAGTGATTTGCAGTAATTCAAAGAGTGATTATGAATAACTTATCAATAACATTCTGTAGGGCCCTTCCTTTTATTGCTAGTAATATTAATTTGACAGCGGAAAAAAGCAGTGTCTTGACAGGAACATCTTACTCTGATATCCTCTTTAGTCTACTGGATCTTTTGAAGAGTCAAGCTCCTTCCAGAATAAAAAAGTTGTACAAATTCGGGACTGTAACACAGTACTCGGTCACTATGTTAATGCTGTTTACATGCTCCTCCAGTGCTAAGTTTACATGCTCATCCAGTGCTAAGTTTACATGCTCATCCAGTGCTAAGTTTACATGCTCCTCCAGTGCTAAGTTTACATGCTCCTCCAGTGCTAAGTTTACATGCTCCTCCAGTGCTAAGTTTACATGCTCATCCAGTGCTAAGTTTACATGCTCATCCAGTGCTAAGTTTACATGCTCCTCCAGTGCTAAGTTTACATGCTCATCCAGTGCTAAGTTTACATGCTCCTCCAGTGCTAAGTTTACATGCTCCTCCAGTGCTAAGTTTACATGCTCATCCAGTGCTAAGTTTACATGCTCATCCAGTGCTAAGTTTACATGCTCCTCCAGTGCTAAGTTTACATGCTCATCCAGTGCTAAGTTTACATGCTCATCCAGTGCTAAGTTTACATGCTCCTCCAGTGCTAAGTTTACATGCTCATCCAGTGCTAAGTTTACATGCTCATCCAGTGCTAAGTTTACATGCTCCTCCAGTGCTAAGTTTACATGCTCCTCCAGTGCTAAGTTTACATGCTCATCCAGTGCTAAGTTTACATGCTCATCCAGTGCTAAGTTTACATGCTCATCCAGTGCTAAGTTTACATGCTCCTCCAGTGCTAAGTTTACATGCTCATCCAGTGCTAAGTTTACATGCTCATCCAGTGCTAAGTTTACATGCTCCTCCAGTGCTAAGTTTACATGCTCATCCAGTGCTAAGTTTACATGCTCATCCAGTGCTAAGTTTACATGCTCATCCAGTGCTAAGTTTACATGCTCATCCAGTGCTAAGTTTACATGCTCCTCCAGTGCTAAGTTTACATGCTCATCCAGTGCTAAGTTTACATGCTCATCCAGTGCTAAGTTTACATGCTCATCCAGTGCTAAGTTTACATGCTCATCCAGTGCTAAGTTTACATGCTCATCCAGTGCTAAGTTTACATGCTCATCCAGTGCTAAGTTTACATGCTCATCCAGTGCTAAGTTTACATGCTCATCCAGTGCTAAGTTTACATGCTCCTCCAGTGCTAAGTTTACATGCTCCTCCAGTGCTAAGTTTACATGCTCCTCCAGTGCTAAGTTTACATGCTCCTCCAGTGCTAAGTTTACATGCTCATCCAGTGCTAAGTTTACATGCTCATCCAGTGCTAAGTTTACATGCTCATCCAGTGCTAAGTTTACATGCTCATCCAGTGCTAAGTTTACATGCTCATCCAGTGCTAAGTTTACATGCTCATCCAGTGCTAAGTTTACATGCTCATCCAGTGCTAAGTTTACATGCTCCTCCAGTGCTAAGTTTACATGCTCATCCAGTGCTAAGTTTACATGCTCATCCAGTGCTAAGTTTACATGCTCATCCAGTGCTAAGTTTACATGCTCATCCAGTGCTAAGTTTACATGCTCCTCCAGTGCTAAGTTTACATGCTCCTCCAGTGCTAAGTTTACATGCTCATCCAGTGCTAAGTTTACATGCTCATCCAGTGCTAAGTTTACATGCTCATCCAGTGCTAAGTTTACATGCTCCTCCAGTGCTAAGTTTACATGCTCCTCCAGTGCTAAGTTTACATGCTCCTCCAGTGCTAAGTTTACATGCTCATCCAGTGCTAAGTTTACATGCTCATCCAGTGCTAAGTTTACATGCTCATCCAGTGCTAAGTTTACATGCTCATCCAGTGCTAAGTTTACATGCTCCTCCAGTGCTAAGTTTACATGCTCATCCAGTGCTAAGTTTACATGCTCATCCAGTGCTAAGTTTACATGCTCATCCAGTGCTAAGTTTACATGCTCATCCAGTGCTAAGTTTACATGCTCATCCAGTGCTAAGTTTACATGCTCATCCAGTGCTAAGTTTACATGCTCATCCAGTGCTAAGTTTACATGCTCATCCAGTGCTAAGTTTACATGCTCATCCAGTGCTAAGTTTACATGCTCATCCAGTGCTAAGTTTACATGCTCCTCCAGTGCTAAGTTTACATGCTCATCCAGTGCTAAGTTTACATGCTCATCCAGTGCTAAGTTTACATGCTCCTCCAGTGCTAAGTTTACATGCTCATCCAGTGCTAAGTTTACATGCTCATCCAGTGCTAAGTTTACATGCTCATCCAGTGCTAAGTTTACATGCTCATCCAGTGCTAAGTTTACATGCTCATCCAGTGCTAAGTTTACATGCTCATCCAGTGCTAAGTTTACATGCTCCTCCAGTGCTAAGTTTACATGCTCATCCAGTGCTAAGTTTACATGCTCATCCAGTGCTAAGTTTAGCCAATGAGCAAAACAGTGAACGAACAGTGCTTAAGGAATTTATTTTCAGAGCTTCTCCAGTACTTCGTTACTACAGCTTGACATTACAGCAGCGCCATCTAACACTGCTCAAGGTTGAATCATCAGACACACCATCAGCTGCTGTAACACGGAGACATGACACATGAACGTCTCCAGTGTGCACATACCGTACAACTACAGACATCCGCCCTCTTTCATATATATTTTGTTTAGTTTCACAAGTAGTGCAGTATGTCCTGCTATTCTGACGTCTTCACTGATTTCCTTTCTGACCATAGATGCCGTAATACTGATGATTTCATCTTGTATTCATGATGAATATATTTGGCGTTGCCAGATACACGGAAACTATCATTACTGAAACTTCTATATCTTTATTCCTAAATGTTTCGCCTACATCGTCGATCGAGTACACAATAGTCAGTAGGAACAGCAGAGACGATTACATCGTCTTCACATGTTTACTGCTTCTACTAACTCTTCTGTACTCGACTGAAGAAACCTTCTGTATATGTGAAAGTGCTTCAGAATAAAGATACATAGCTGTAGCACATGTATCTTACTTGTCAACCTGTCGGTCTGTATACCATTATCATATCCACACTGTCAGACACTGCAACACAACGGTGTCTCGCAACAGAAAACACCTTTCAAAATTTT
The DNA here is from genome assembly GCF_026875155.1 of Cherax quadricarinatus. Lineage (NCBI taxonomy): Eukaryota > Metazoa > Arthropoda > Malacostraca > Decapoda > Parastacidae > Cherax > Cherax quadricarinatus. Next base: position 18,327,708 of record NC_069404.1, read on the forward strand.
ACAAGTGATAATGGATGGATCTGAGAGGGACGTGACCTCGCAGTGATTACATTCTGTCTTCTACTAGTGTGGTGCACCTCACCTCGCAGTGATTACATTCTGTCTTCTACTAGTGTGGTGCACCTCACCTCGCAGTGATTACATTCTGTCTTCTACTAGTGTGGTGCACCTCACCTCCTGACAGTATACAAGTCTCCATACTGTTACTTCAAGTTCACATTGTTCCAGACTATAGAGCAAAACAAGTTTGGCAAGGAAGCAAAAAGTACTAGGTCAGCTTTTCCTTTATGTTTTAGGGGCATTGCAGCGGCGTAGGACGCTGTGAGGTCAGATTACTTTTCACCCTACTGGGAGTCACACTGACGCCAGGATAGCCAACAAAGAACACTGATCCATGCGTTAGTGTGAACAAAGTGTTTCACAAAACACGATAAACACTTACAGAGAAGTGTGATCAACTTTAGTGATAAATTGTGAACAATAAAGAGAAATCTTGTGGAACATAGTGTACCAGTGTGCGTATTCCTAGACTATGGAAGACGTGGACATCCAAGGACACCTCAGCTTCTATCAAGTCACTCATACCTGTCGAGGGTGTAAAGAACACCATAGCTCACGTTACAAGAGCAAGGTGGGTTGCAGATTTCTTGTAGTACGGGGGACTGCGCAGTTCTTGAGTCGCAAGGAGTTTGTAATCAACCTATAGTCGGCAGTGAGGTGCGGACTTTTGAGTCCACACAGGTAAGTTCGTCAGCAATCAGTGAATGAAATATGCTGACGTAACACCCCCTAGGGGTAAATTATTAACATAATATACTCTATTACAGTCCGTTGTGAAGTGGATAAGACAGCTTCTCAAGACCTCGCCTGCAGGGGCGGCTGTGTGGGCTATAGCTGTCATATTCAGCTAAGTTTCCCCTATATTTAATCTTTAACCTTAGCTGGTAAACCATTTCTCAGCAGGTCTAAAATAGACAAAAATATATTAGTTCTGCTAGAGCATGAACGCCTTCTTCAAATTCCTTTCTACTTTCAATTTCAAAATCAAAACGCTGATGCTTGTGCCTAAAAAATTCCTTGTACAAAATACAAAAAAAAAAAAAAATAAATAAAATAAAATAAAAAGGATATTGGGAAAACTTGAAAAGGTTTTGAAATAAGTTGCTCAAAATTTCACTTGATAAGTAAACAAAAATAAAAAATTACTTGTCAAACAAACGAATGAATGGGAAATAAAAATATTTTTAGGCAGAAAGAGAAGTTAGAGAACGTGAAAAACCAAGGAATGAAAGACTCTAAGGGATACAGGGATACATGATATACCACCAAGGGATACAGGGATACATGATATACCACCAAGGGATACAGTGATACATGATATACCACCAAGGGATACAGGGATACATGATATACCACCAAGGGATACAGGGATACATGATATACCACCAAGGGATACAGGGATACATGATATACCACCAAGGGATACAGGGATACATGATATACCACCAAGGGATACAGGGATACATGATATACCACCAAGGGATACAGGGATACATGATATACCACCAAGGGATACAGGGATACATGATATACCACCAAGGGATACAGGGATACATGATATACCACCAAGGGATACAGGGATACATGATATACCACCAAGGGATACAGGGATACATGATATACCACCAAGGGATACAGGGATACATGATATACCACCAAGGGATACAGGGATACATGATATACCACCAAGGGATACAGGGATACATGATATACCACCAAGGGATACAGGGATACATGATATACCACCAAGGGATACAGGGATACATGATATACCACCAAGGGATACAGGGATACATGATATACCACCAAGGGATACAGGGATACATGATATACCACCAAGGGATACAGGGATACATGATATACCACCAAGGGATACAGGGATACATGATATACCACCAAGGGATACAGGGATACATGATATACCACCAAGGGATACAGGGATACATGATATACCACCAAGGGATACAGGGATACATGATATACCACCAAGGGATACAGGGATACATGATATACCACCAAGGGATACAGGGATACATGATATACCACCAAGGGATACAGGGATACATGATATACCACCAAGGGATACAGGGATACATGATATACCACCAAGGGATACATACTACCCTAGAATACAGGGATACATAATATACCACCAAGGGATACATGGATACATAATATACCACCAAGGGATACAGGGATACATGATATACCACCAAGGGATACTGGAATACATGATATACCACCAAGAGATACAGGAATACATGATATACCACCAAGAGATACAGGGATACATGATATACCACCAAGAGATGCAGGAATACATGATATACCACCAAGAGATACATGAATACATAATATACCAAGAGATACAGGGATACATGATATACCACCATGGGATACAGGGATACATACCACCCAGGGATACAGGGATGCATAATATACCACCAAGGGATACATTGATACATGATATACCACCAAGGGATACAGAGATACATACCACCCAGGGATACAGGGATACATAATATACCACCAAGGGATACATGATATACCACGAAGGGATACAGGAATACATGATAAACCACCAAGAGATACAGTGATACATGATATACCACCAAGAGATACAGGGATACATGATATACCACCAAGAGATACAGGGATGCATGATATACCACCAAGGGATACAGGGATACATGATATACCACCAAGGGATACAGGGATACATGATATACCACAAAGAGATACATTGACACATGATATACCACCAAGGGATACAGGGATACATGATATACCACCAAGGGATACATGGATACATGATATACCACCAAGGGATACAGGGATATATGATAAACCGCCAAGGGATACAGGGATACTTGATATACCACCATGGGATACAGGGATACATGATATACCACCAAGGGATACATGATATACCACCATGGGATACAGGGATACATGATATACCACCAAGGGATACAGGTATACATGATAAACCGCCAAGGGATACAGGGATACATAATAAACCGCCAAGGTATACAGGGATACATGATAAACCGCCAAGGGATACAGGGATACATGATACACCACCATGGGATACAGGGATACATGATATACCACCAAGGGATACAGGGATACATGATATATACCTGGGGGGCATTCCGGGGGTCAGTGCCCTCGTTGATCCCCGTTAACCAGGCCTCGCCGTGGATCAGAGCCTGGTGAACCAGGCTGTTGCTGCCGGCCGCTGCAGTCCAACGTACGAACCACACCCCGGCTGGTTAGGTACTAACTCAAGGTCCAAATTCCAAAAACCATGAGTACAACCATTACAGGAGAGAAGGCCTGGTCACAGATCGGGCCGCGGGGGCGTTGACCCCCGGAACTCTCTCCAGGTAAACTCCAGGTAAGAAAACAACCGTCACCAACGGCAGAAGAATTCACTGAACAAGTGAGGAAGAGAGAGATCTAATCTTGAAAGCCTTGGATACCCACCACCAAATGTCATCGTCCATGTGTCCCATATTTCAACATTCCAAATGTTAACTGAACAAGAGCACTGCTCCAGAAATAATACCTGAGAGCAGGTGAGCCGAACACATACCTGAGAGCAGGTGAACCGAACACATACCTGAGAGCAGGTGAGCCGAACACATACCTGAGAGCAGGTGAGCCGAACACATACCTGAGAGCAGGTGAACCGAACACATATCTGAGAGCAGGTGAACCGAACACATACCTGAGAGCAGGTGAGCCGAACACATACCTGAGAGCAGGTGAGCCGAACAAACACATTCCAGAGAAATGTTGGGGATCTTCGTAAAGTTTTCCTGGAACCAACAGATAGCAGAACCAGCATACAAATAAAATACTGTATACGTGATCTTTAGTAACAACTAAGAAGCAGAGACAGAACTGTCTCAAATACGATACATACCATCACAGTTTAATGAAACTAGGAAAAGGTATAAATCCAACAGCCAGCGTGAAGAGACGTTTGGTAACTGTATCTCCAAAATAAACAGAACTATCGAATATTTTTGAAAAGTGGTTCTGAGCACCTTGACCCACACCAGTCCATAGGAAAGTGGTTCTGAGCACCTTGACCCACACCAGTCCATAGGAAAGTGGTTCTGAGCACCTTGACCCACACCAGTCCATAGGAAAGTGGTTCTGAGCACCTTGACCCACACCAGTCCATAGGAAAGTGGTTCTGAGCACCTTGACCCACACCAGTCCATAGGAAAGTGGTTCTGAGCACCTTGACCCACACCAGTCCATAGGAAAGTGGTTCTGAGCACCTTGACCCACACCAGTCCATAGGAAAGTGGTTCTGAGCACCTTGACCCACACCAGTCCATAGGAAAGTGGTTCTGAGCACCTTGACCCACACCAGTCCATAGGAAAGTGGTTCTGAGCACCTTGACCCACACCAGTCCATAGGAAAGTGGTTCTGAGCACCTTGACCCACACCAGTCCATAGGAAAGTGGTTCTGAGCACCTTGACCCACACCAGTCCATAGGAAAGTGGTTCTGAGCACCTTGACCCACACCAGTCCATAGGAAAGTGGTTCTGAGCACCTTGACCCACACCAGTCCATAGGAAAGTGGTTCTGAGCACCTTGACCCCCACCAGTCCATGGAAAAGTGGTCTGAGCACCTTGACACACACCAGTCCATGGAAAAGTGGTCCTGAGCACCTTGACCCACACCAGTCCATGGAAAAGTGGTCTGAGCACCTTGACACACACCAGTCCATGGAAAAGTGGTCCTGAGCACCTTGACCCACAGCAGTCCATGGAAAAGTGGTCCTGAGCACCTTCACCCACACCAGTCCATGGGAAAGTGGTCCTGAGCACCTTGACCCACACCAGTCCATGGAAAAGTGGTCCTGAGCACCTTGACTCACACCAGTCCATGGAAAAGTGGTCCTGAGCACCTTGATCCACACCAGTCCATGGAAAAGTGGACCTGAGCACCTTGACCCACACCAGTCCATGGAAAAGTGGCCCTGCGCACCTTGACCCACACCAGTCCATGGAAAAGTGGTCTGCACTTGGACCCACACCAGTCCATGGAAAAGTGGTCCTGAGCACCTTGACCCACACCAGTCCATGGAAAAGTGGTCCTGAGCACCTTGACCCACACCAGTCCATGGAAAAGTGGTCCTGAGGACCTTGACCCACACCAGTCCATGGAAAAGTGGTCCTGAGCACCTTGACCCACACCAGTCCATGGAAAAGTGGTCCTGAGCACCATGGAAAAGTGATATACAGAAACAAATATTTTTCGCTGAGAGAAACAAGAAAATGAAATTTTAAGGAAGTAGGATATTTAAAAAAAAAAGTGGAAAAAGTATAAAAAATATACTAAGGAACTTACAAAAAAAGTATTTGCGTACACACTGAGATCACACACAGTGAGATCATACACTCTGTGATCACACACAGTGAGATCATACACAGTGGGATCATACACTCTGAGATCACACACAGTGAGATCATACACAGTGGGATTATACACTCTGTGATCACACACAGTGCGATCATACACACTGAGATCACACACGCAGTGAGATCATACACACTGAGATCACACACAGTGAGATCACACATACTGAGATCATACATACTGAGATCATACACACTGAGATCACGCACAGTGAGATCATACACACTGAGATCACACACACTGAGATCATACACACTGAGATCATACACACTGAAATCACACACATTGAGATCACACATACTGAGATCATACACACTGAGATCATACACACTGAGATCACACACAGTGAGATCATACACACTGAGATTGCACACAGTGAGATCACACACACCTATATCATACACATTGAGATCACACACACTGAGATCATACACTCTGAGATCACACACACTGAGATCATACGCACTGAGATCACACACAGAGATCACACACACTGAGATAACACACACTGAGATCATACACTCTGAGATCAAACACATTGAGATCACACACACTGAGATCACACACTGAGATCGCACACAATGAGATCACACACTGAGATCACTCACACTGAGATCACTCACACTGAGATCACACACACTGAGATCATACACACTGAGATCACACACATTGAGATCACACACACTGAGATCACACACACTGAGATCACACACACTGAGATCACACACTGAGATCATACACACTGAGGTCATACAGATATCAAACACACTTAGATCATACACACTGAGATCACACAAATGAGATCACACACACTGAGATCATGCACACTGAGATCATACACTGAGATCATGGCCACTAAGATCATACTCACTGAGATCATGGTCACTGAGATACAGAGATCATACACACTGAAATCATACACACTGAGATCACACACACTGAGATCATACACACTGAGATCATGCACACTGAGATCATACACACTGAGATCATACTGAGGTCATACACACTGAAATCATACACACCGAGATCACACGCACTGAGATCACACACACTGAGATCACACACACTGAGATCACACTCACTGAGATCATACACACTGAGATCATGACCACTAAGATCATACACACAGATCATGATCACTGAGATACAGAGATCATACACACTGAAATCATACACACTGAGATCACACACACTGAGATCATGCACACTGAGATCACACACACTGAGATCATACACGCTGAGATCATACACACTGAGATCATACACGCTGAGATCATACACATTGAGATCACACGCTCTGAGATCATACACACTGAGATACACACTGAGATCATACACAGAGATACTGAGATCATACACATTGAAATCATACACACCGAGATCACACACACCGAGATCACACACACTGAGATCACTCACACTGAGATCACACACACTGAGATCACACACACCGAGATCACACACACCGAGATCACACATACTGAGATCACACACACTGAGATCACACATACTGAGATCACACACAATGAGATCACACATACTGAGATCACACACACTGAGATCACACATACTGAGATCACACACACCGAGATCACACATACTGAGATCACACACACTGAGATCACACACACATAACGGGTTTGTTTGGTATTCTGGTAGCGGGTGGATAAATGATACGTCTTCGGAGGCTTCTTACTTTATTGTTAAGTCGTGGTGGGTACACAGGCTTGTGTGTTTGTGCCCATGGCTCGGGCAGGGCCATCCCACGAGAGAGAGCTGGGAGGCCTTGTGTCTTGCTGCTAGGCCACTGTGTGAGTGAGGGTGAGGCAAGACTGGGCATACTGAAGTGGCAAGGCCTATAGGTGGCAGCACCAGCATGGCACGAAATTTGAACTAAGCTGGCAGACAGCATGGGCTGTCTGTGCAGACAGTACAGGCTGTCTACATACGCTCGGCCACCTACCGCGCGTCGTCCCGACGCGACAATACTGGTAGTAAAAGAAACTCGGTCTCTCTCTCATAGGAACAGGGCACAGAACACAAAATAAAAACATATATATACATATGGACATGGAAAAAAAACTTCCTACAGGGAGGGAAGAAAAAACATGTGGGGTGTGCTAAACATCGTGGTCATAGGCAATGAGCGTCGAAGGGCATCACAGCACGCCTTCCTGCGTCTGGACATACTGCAACACGGGAGACATCGCTGCGGCTGAGCTGTGACGTAACAGGTTACGGTCTCCTCTGGAACGGTGAAGCAGTCATCGTAGGAGTCGCTGCAGGTTTTCACTGAACCTGGGGCAAGACATGCTGGTGCCCTCGAGTGAGGCGTCGACAAAACTCGGCAACTAGGCAGGACTTCTGGCAAGCGACTCAGGAGGACACTTCTCGACTGGTACTGTCGCTGGGCTGTCACTGCCAGCAAGCTTGGAGTGAGTTGTGGAGCGAGTCGTGGCAGAGACGACTGGGTGAAACATCTGGGAGTCGTAACATCATACACCAGACTGCAGTGAGAGAGCTAGCAGTCAAAGTGACATCTTCTTTGTGCAGGCTGCTCACTGAAGCTTGTGACACGAGGCTGACACAGCGCCTGCCGACAGGGCTAACTGCGCCTTGGCGAGTATCATTCGGCAGTTGGAGTTATAGCAGAGATTAGTCTAAGCATCCCCAGACTTGTTTCTCTACATATAACTGCACTCTGACGGTCTGGAGGTGAAGTGAAACAAATCTTGATGGGAATCGTAGCAGGTACGATTCTGCAGAACATCACGAGCGACGAGCATAAAAGCTTTCTGTACAAGAGGGCTCATACGCTCAGGGCTGAGTAATCAGCTGTCAAACACACTGGTCACACGGGTGACTTAACACAGTGGTGCTACTCAGGTCTGGCTTAGACCTCACTGGACACACGGAAACTTTACACACACCGCGGTACAACATGGCTTAAACTAGCAAATGATGCTTTTCTGTGCATAAAACTGACACTAAGACATATACTAAAATGTGAGAACACTGAGAGGAATAAATTAATACACGACATATATCTTCTCTCAATCTTCTCGACAATAATGAAACAATTACTGAACACTCGATGGTGACATCATGTGATGTCAGGCGTGATGTCGCGAGGTGACGTCAGCAGCACTGTGACGTCAGGCAGACATCTCGAGGTGACGTCAGGCAGACATCGTGAGGTGACGTCAGCAGACATCGTGACGTCATGAAGTCGGGCAGCATCGTGGGTGACGTCGATGTGATGCGGGCAGCAGACCACAGCATGTGGCCTGGGACATCTGGTAACTCGCGTAGCTCGTAGGTCTACGTGACATCATCGCCCACACCCACGTGGCGTCGTGATCCACGAGGTGTCGTGATCTACGTGGCATGCTGATCCACGTAGCTTCGAGTGGCCTCGGGCACTCGGATACACAGCTCTGGCAATGAATTCACATGGAAAACAGCAGAAAACACAGCAAAGAAGGAGGCAGTGGTGAGTGTATGGTAGTGTGGTGGCGAGGAGCATGGGTGAGTGTATGGCAGGGGAGCATCTGGCCATTCCTCCTCCTCCTCCACCCACAAACACGTGGAGAAGCTCACACTGGATGCAGAAATCACCACAAAACTCACCTCTGGCTTCCTGAAACAGCTGTGCTGAGCTGAACAACAGCAGCAACATACAAGTGACGCTGAACACGTGACTTGAGAAACAGCGTGGGATGCTAGCGTGGGGTCACTGTGACGCCACTTAAAATTCTCGAAGAAATTTGGAAAATTTCGGCTGGATCCTGCTTGTACCTGTGTCTGGATGCTCAAACGTGCAGACACGACATCAGGATAACTTGTTGAGAGACGGATGCTTCTTGCATGGGATGATGAAGTGAAGATGACTTCATCCCTCTTCCTTCCTCTATCAGGGCAAACACAACTGCCACGACCACCGCTGGTACCATTTATAACGAGCTTATTTGGTGTTCTGGTAGCGGGTGGTTAATGATACGTCTTCAGAGGCTTCTTCGTTTATTGTTAAGTCGTGGTGGGTACACAGGCTTGTGTGTTTGTGCCCATGGCCCGGGCAGGGCCATCCCACGAGAGAGAGCTGGGAGTACTTGTGTGTTGCTGCTAGGCCGCTGTGTGAGTGAGGGTGAGGCAAGTCTGTGCATACTGAAGTGGCAAGGCCTATAGGTGGCAGCACCAGCATGGCGCGAAATTTGAACTAAGCTGGCAGACAGCATGGGCTGTCTGTGCAGACAGTACAGGCTGTCTACACACACTGAGATCACACACACTGAGATCACACATATATCATAGTAAACAAATAACCAAGATTCAGTGCTGAACAATGCAGTAAACAACAGGAGAGTGGAAGGTCCGTTTAGTTATCTCTCTACTTCTGCTATCATACATATTGTACATCTTACAGGAACGGATCCTACAGAATTTAAAAAGGATATAGAAATCATAACCGCATTTGCAGCTCCTGAAGCTTACTTGAAGAATTCTTTATTTACTGTGTAAAGAAGTGCAGAGTAACAATTACACGAGCACTCAAAGTTCTCTGGAGAAAAATCTTTGATCAAAGTGAAATCTCGAAGTATTAATAATGTGCAGACTTGCCATATTTCCATATAAGAAATATTAGAACTCTGGCAAAGCTATTGCTGTATAGCCCTTGTGGCTTAGCGCTTCTTTTTGATTATAATATTAATAATAATAATGGCAAAGCTATTCGTATCAGTAGTATAAACATCGTCCATAATCAAATTTTTTGAAGAGGTTCTGAGACGGGAAATATTGCATTTTTTTTTTTTAAATATCTACTTAATGTCAACATGAAGTTTAATGAAACATTCTGTTTGTTATAGCTAATAAACTATTATAACTATGACAGAAAGTTACAGAAATTTGGAAGAAAATTGATATGTTTATTTCTCATGTTTATACGGAGCTTCACCACAGCGTCTTGTAACAGCCATCTTGGAGAAAGAGCTAATTTAAGAACAAAAATCAAAAGCTGGAAAATGGATATTAAGTTTTCTAACTTAAAGAAAACAAAAGAGTAAATAAAGCAGTATCTAGCTTTGGCGATGTAAAAAAAAATCAATACCCCAAAAGCAGCGTCTGGGCCCCTACACTGTTTCTCATCCTTGGTGCAGATACACCGATACTCACTGGTTTCATTTTCGTAACATTCACTGCGATGATTGCAAATCTTGCATGAAAGTTACTTCAGAAGAACATAAGGAAAGTTTGCGAACAGACAACAGAGTCATTTGTCTGCAAATCAAAGTAATGTGATGTTCAGTGTTGGCATATATCAACTGCTCAGTAACGGAAAAGAACGAAAACTTCAATACTGGCACCAGATAAATAACGCAAAAGGATTACCTCGTTGAAAGAAGAGTATTTATATAAATGACTTGAGTATAATAATGTCAGGTGACCTGCGATTTAGAAAACACAATAAAGCATATACTGCGATGGCTAGAACAAGAATAACGTGGTAGATATTGAGAACTTTCAAAACATGAGACCTAATGCCGATGGTGATGCTTTTCAAATCTCTCGTGCCCTCTCATTCAGAATTTGGTCCGGTGTTGATGGCTCCGTTGACGGCAAGAGATACCAGAGCTGGAACACACCGTTTGCTGCCTGCATATAGCCAACAAAGCATTTTAACTACTGGAAAATCGTCAAATTACTGGAAATGTATTCTCCAGAGCAGAGAAGACGTATTTGATAATACATTCACGGAATTTACCTAAAAAACTAATCTCATATCTACGAACTACTGTAACATATTAAAGTGAGAGATACAGAAGGAAATGTAAAGTAGACCAAGTGAAAAGTAGAGGAGCAATAGACATACTAACGAGAATAATGTGCCAATATTCATTATACAATATTATTCATTATTCTAGAGGCATAAAGTATCAACAAATACTGCCAGAACAAGTGTGGAGGTTCTCAAGGAGAAACTAGTCCCAGAGCTAAGAGGTATGTTCTACGAGGAGAGGTTAAGGGAAATCAATCTGACGACACTGGAGGACAGGAGAGATAGGGGGGACATGATAACGACATACAAAATACTGAGAGGAATAGACAAGGTGGACAAAGACAGGATGTTCCAGGGATGGGACACAGCAACAAGGGGACGCAGTTGGAAGTTGAAGACACAGATGAATCACAGGTATGTTAGAAAGTATTTCTTCAGCCACAGAGTAGTCAGGAAGTGGAATAGTTTGGGAAGCGATGTAGTATAGACAGGATCCATACATAGTTTTAAGCAGAGGTATAGTGAAAAGGCGGGGCCAGGAGCTTGGACTCGACCTCTGCAACCTCAACTAGGTGAGTACACCCCCCCCCACACACACACACACAGGAAAGGCACTGCAATGGATCAGAGAATATCAAAAGGAGGCAACAACGAGTCATGGTACGTGACGAGGTGTCAGAGTATGGTCAGTCCTATGACCTGTGCTGTTTTTGGTATATGTGAATGACATAACGGAAGGGATAGACTCAGAAGTGTTCCTTTTTGCAGATGATGTGAAGTTAATGAGGAGAATTAAATCGTTCAAAGATCAGGCACGACTACAAAAAGACCTGGACAGGCTACAAGCCTGGTCCAGCAACTGGCTTCTTGAATTTAACCCTGCCAAATGCAAAGTCAAAAAGATCGGGGAAGGACAAAAAAGACTGCAGACAGTATAGTCTAGGTGGCCAAAGACTGCAAACCTCACTCAAGGAAAAGGATCTTGGGGTGAGTATAATACCGAGCACATTTCCTGAGGTGCTCATCAATCAGATAATTGCTGCAGCGTACGGGCGTCTGGCAAACCTAAGAATAGCGTTCCGATACCTCAGTAAGGAATCGTTCAAGACTCTGTACGTCAGGCCCACACTGGAGTATGCAGTACCAGTTCGGAATCTACACCTGGTCAAGCACGTCAAGAAATTAGAGATAGTGCAAAGGTTTGCAACAAGACTAGTCCCAGAGCTAAGGGGAGTTGTCCTACAAAGAAAGGTTAGGGGAAATCGGCCTGACGACACTGGAGGACAGAAGGGTCAGGGGAGACATGATAACGACATATAAAATACTGCGTGGAATTGACAAGATGGACAAAGACAGGATATTCCAGAGATGGGGCACAGAAACAAGGGGTCACAATTGGAAGTTGAAGACTCCTATGAGTCAAAGGTATGTTAGGAAGTATTTCATCAGAGTTGTTAGGCAGTGGAACAGCCTAGAAAGTGACGTAGTGGAGGCAGGAACCATACATAGTTTTAAAACGAGGTATGATAAAGCTCATGGAGCAGGCAGAGGGACCTAGTAGCAATTAGTGAAGAGGCGGGGGCAGGAGCTGTGGCTCGACCCCTGCAACCACAAATGAGTACAAATAGGTGAGTACACACACACACACACACACACACACAACACACACACACACACACACACACACACACACACACACACACACACACACACACACACACACACACACACACACAGACACACACACACACAGACACAGACACAGACACACACACACACACACAGACACACACACACACACACTGACACACACACACACACACACACACACACACACACACACACACACACACACACTTGTATCAAAGCGCGCCAAAGTGGTTAGGCCACTTACCTTCATCATCCCTCCTCCTCTACCCCCACCCACCCTTTTCCCATATTTCCATCCTAGCCCATCCTTCTTCCGTCCCCATCTTACCAAAGCTCTGGTCATAACTCACCTCACCACTGAGGTCTTTGGTTCGATACCCGGTATCAAACCACCGATGTATTCCTTAAGACACTTGCTGTCCATTTTCACCTATCAGTAAAATAAGTACCTGGGTGATAGTCGACTCGTGTGGGTCGCATCCTGGGACAAAAATTACCTAATTGTCCCGATATGCTCTGCATAACAAGGCCTGGTCACAGACCGGGCCGCGGTGGTGGCCCGGTCTGTGACCAGAAATCTGGTCTGTGACCCGAAACCCTCTTCAAGTATACACCATGTATTACGATGGACTTTCTCTATAGTAGTATGTCACTGACGTCAGCTATGGCCTGTATACCTTGTACATGAAGAAATAAAGATATCATTATTATTAATGTTTGCCTCAGCTTTCTATTGTTTGCTTCAGCTATCAATTGTTTGCTTCAGCTATCTATTGTTTGCATCAGCTATCTATTGTTTGCTTCAGCTTTCTATTGTTTGCTTCAGCTATCTATTGTTTGCTTCAGCTATCTATTGTTTGCTTCAGCTATCTATTGTTTGCTTCAGCTATCTATTGTTTGCTTCAGCTTTCTATTGTTTGCTTCAGCTATCTATTGTTTGCTTCAGCTATCTATTGTTTGCATCAGCTATCTATTGTTTGCTTCAGCTATCTATTGTTTGCTTCAGCTATCTATTGTTTGCATCAGCTATCTATTGTTTGCTTCAGCTTTCTATTGTTTGCTTCAGCTATCTATTGTTTGCTTCAGCTATCTATTGTTTGCATCAGCTATCTATTGTTTGCTTCAGCTATCTATTGTTTGCTTCAGCTATCTATTGTTTGCTTCAGCTATCTATTGTTTGCTTCAGCTATCTATTGTTTGCTTCAGCTATCTATTGTTTGCTTCAGCTATCTATTGTTTGCTTCAGCTATCTATTGTTTGCTTCAGCTATTTATTGTTTGCTTCAGCTATCTATTGTTTGCTTCAGCTATCTATTGTTTGCTTCAGCTATCTTTGTTTGCTTCAGCTATCTATTGTTTGCTTCAGCTATCTATTGTTTGCTTCAGCTATCTATTGTTTGCTTCAGCTATCTATTGTTTGCTTCAGCTATCTATTGTTTGCTTCAGCTATCTATTGTTTGCATCAGATATCTATTGTTTGCATCAGATATCTATTGTTTGCATCAGCTATCTATTGTTTGCTTCAGCTATCTATTGTTTGCTTCAGCTATCTATTGTTTGCTTCAGCTATCTATTGTTTGCATCAGATATCTATTGTTTGCTTCAGCTATCTATTGTTTGCATCAGATATCTATTGTTTGCATCAGTTATCTGTTGTTTGGTTCCAGTTGTGTGTTTGATGCTCTGCAGCCAAAAATTGATTCCTTTCAGCTAGCTATTGAATGATTATGTCCAGACATTGTTTCTCACCACCAGTTTATTTCTCACCACGGGTTGTTTCTCACTAGTTTGTTTCTAACCACCAGGTGTTTCTCACCACCAATTGTTTCTCACCACCAGTTTGTTTCTCACCACCGGTTGTTTCTCAACACCAGTTTGTTTCTAGCCATGAGTTGTTTCTCACCACCAGTTGTTTGTTTCTCACCACTAGTTTGTTTTTTAACCACCAGATGTTTCTCGCCACCAGTTGTTCGTTTCTCATCACCAGTTATTTCTCACTTCCAGTTGTTTCTCACCTTCAGTTGTTTGCTTCTCAACACCAGCTGTTTCTTACCTGCAGTTTTTTTCTCACTTCCAGTAGTTTCTCACCACCAGTTTCTCACCATCAATTGTTTCTCACCATTAGTTGTTTCTCACCACCAGTTGTTTCTCACCGCTAGTTGTTTCTCACCACCAGTTGTTTCTCACCACCAATTGTTTCTCACCATCAATTGTTTCTCACCATTGTTTCTCACCACCAGTTGTTTCTCACCACCAGTTGTTTCTCACCGCTAGTTGTTTCTCACCACCAGTTTCTCAACACCAGTTGTTTCTCACCACCAGTTGTTTCTCACCACCAGTTGTTTCTCACCACCAGTTGTTTCTCACCACCAGTTGTTTCTCACCGCTAGTTGTTTCTCACCACCAGTTGTTTCTCACCACCAGTTGTTTCTCACCACCAGTTGTTTCTCACCACCAGTTGTTTCTCACCGCTAGTTGTTTCTCACCACCAGTTGTTTCTCACCATTAGTTGTTTCTCACCACCAGTTGTTTCTCACCATTAGTTGTTTCTCACCACCAGTTGTTTCTCACCACCAGTTGTTTCTCACCACCAGTTGTTTCTCACCATTAGTTGTTTCTCACCACCAGTTGTTTCTCACCATTAGTTGTTTCTCACCACCAGTTGTTTCTCACCGCCAGTTGTTTCTCACCACCAGTTGTTTCTCACCACCAGTTGTTTCTCACCACCAGTTGTTTCTCACCACCAGTTGTTTCT
Organism: Cherax quadricarinatus; assembly: GCF_026875155.1. NCBI lineage: Eukaryota > Metazoa > Arthropoda > Malacostraca > Decapoda > Parastacidae > Cherax > Cherax quadricarinatus. The sequence continues at coordinate 18,343,396 of NC_069404.1, forward strand.
CACCACCAGTTGTTTCTCACCGCTAGTTGTTTCTCACCACCAGTTGTTTCTCACCACCAGTTGTTTCTCACCATTAGTTGTTTCTCACCACCAGTTGTTTCTCACCACCAGTTGTTTCTCAACACCAGTTGTTTCTCACCACCAGTTGTTTCTCACCACCAGTTGTTTCTCACCACCAGTTGTTTCTCACCACCAGTTGTTTCTCACCACCAGTTGTTTCTCACCACCAGTTGTTTCTCACCACCAGTTTGTTTCTCACCACCAGTTGTTTCTCACCACCAGTTGTTTCTCACCTCCAGTTGTTTCTCACCACCAGTTGTTTCTCACCACCAGTTGCTTGTTTCTCACCTCCAGTTGTTTCTCACCACCAGTTGTTTCTCACCTCCAGTTGTTTCTCACCACCAGTTTCTCACCTCCAGTTGCTTGTTTCTCAACACCAGTTTGTTTCCCACTATCCGGTATTTGTATCGCACCTCCATTTAGTTTTTCGCATCAGGTTGTTTCTCACCGCCAATTGTTTGTTTCTCATCACCCGTTGTTTGTTGCTCATTGCCATTTGTTTGCTTCCTGTCAGTCACCTGTTGCTTGTTTTCAGCAATCTGTTTCCTGCTTCCAGCCACCTGTTGCCTTCTTCCTGCCATCTGTTGCCTGCTTCCAGCCACCTGTTGCCTGCTTCCAGCCACCTGTTGTCTGCTTCCAGCCACCTGTTGCCTGCTTCCAGCCATCTGTTGCCTGCCTCCAGCCACCTGTTGCCTGCTTCCAGCCACCTGTTGCCTGCTTCCATCCACCTGTTGCCTGCTTCCATCCACCTGTTGCCTGCTTCAAATCACCTGTTGCCTGCTTCAAATCACCTGTTGCCTGCTTCAAATCACCTGTTGCCTGCTTCAAATCACCTGATGCCTGCTTCAGACTCACATGTTGCCTGTTTCCAGTCACCTGTTGCTTGCTTACAGTCACCTGTTGCTTGTTTTAAACCACATGTTGTTTCCAACCATCTGTTGCCTGCTTCCAGCCTCTTGTTGCATATTTGCATCCACCTTTTGCCTTTTTCAAGCCACTTTGCCTGCTTCCAGCCACCTGTTGCCAGCCACTTGCTGCCTGCTTCCAGCCACTTGTTGAGTGCTTCCGGTCACCTGTTGCCTGATTCCAGCCACCTGTTACCTGCTTCCAGCCACGTGCTGCCTGTTTCCCATCACCTTGCCTGCTGGCTGGCCTCGCTGTGCTGGATGGGCGAGTTCAATAATTTCTCAAGTGTTGTGTTAAAGGTGAGTGTACAGCTGGTCTCTCATAGTTGTCTCTACCTCAACCATCTCTATCCTCCCCTCCTCTTCCTCTGTCTCTCTTCTAAATCTCCTACCCTTCCACCACTAGCCTTTCCTATCTCTCGGATCCATGTTTGGCATAAGCCGGTAGGAGACTTGTACCTGCCTCGCATGGGCCAGTGGGCTTGCTGCAGTGTTCCTTCTTTCTTATGTTCTTATGCCCAACAGACTCGTGTCTGATAAATTAGACACATGTGCAACTCTTGGGTATCTTTATTGAGGAAACGTTTCGCCACACAGTGGCTTCATCAGTCCATACAAAGGAGAATCTTGAAGAACACGAGGAGAATGAGGTAATCAGTCCCTCAACCTTGAGTCGATGTGGTCAGTCCATCAATCTTGAATATTCTATTCAAGATTGATGGACTGACCACATCGACTCAAGGTTGAGGGACTGATTACCTCATTCTCCTCGTGTTCTTCAAGATTCTCCTTTGTATGGACTGATGAAGCCACTGTGTGGCGAAACGTTTCCTCAATAAAGATACCCAAGAGTTGCACATGTGTCTAATTTATCAACATGTCGGTTCTCTGAACCATTCATCTACAAAGACTCGTGTCTCTTGCTCTCAGCCCCTTATCTCTGTGGATCATCATTTACTCTGAATCTATATATCTCTCAGCTCTGTTTCCTATCCCCGTGCTAACCTCAGCCTCCCCTTCTTGCAGCCCTGTCTTCTCTGCCTCCCTTTCTCTCAGTCCCTTATCCTACCTACCCTGCCTCCCTGTCTCTCAGCCTCTTCACCTACTTACAGTGCCTTCCTTTCTCTCAGCCCCTTCACCAACTTACCCTGCCTTCCTATCTCTCATCCCCTTCACCAACTTACCCTGCCTTTCTATCTCTCAGCCTCTTCACCAACTTACCCTGCCTTCCTATCTTTCAGCCCCTTCACTTACCCTGCTTTCCTATCTCTCAGCCCCTTCGCCAACTTACCCTGTGATGTAGTCCAGCTGGGCTTGTGAGGTCTCTGGGGAGACCTAATTTAACCAATTATATGGTCACACCTTGCCTTGGCAAACGTCTGTAGCCACGCCCACGTCTGAGGTCTTTTGTTCTTGACGCCTCAGACCTAGGCGTCAGGTCGTACACGTGGTTGTGGAGGGTGCTTGGACCACCATAAAAGCCCAAGGAAGAGCTGAGTAGGGAGATTCGAGCGGAGCTGCTGCTGGGGTGCAGAGCTCCTGAGCAGAGACTACGAGCGGAGCTGCTGCTGGGGTGCAGAGCTCCTGAGCAGAGATCCGAGCGGAGCTGCTGCTGGGGTGCAGAGCTTCTGAGCAGAGACTTCGAGCGGAGCTGCTGCTGGGGTGCAGGGCTCGGGAGAAGGCTACTGAAGTCTCTGGAGGAGACTGTTGGAGGCATTGGGCAGAGTACTGGCTTGGCGCAGTACTCGTGCTGTGTAGGTCTTGGGACCTGTGGCTTAGTTCCTGTAGTGAACTGTCCTCTGTACTATATTGTAAGTAATATTCTGTTTCGCCAAGCTAATTGTATTCCCTGTCTCACTGCTTATACATACCATCCCATTTATTTAAACCACAATAATGTTCTGTTCCCAAATATATTATTGTACAAGGACTTAATAATAAACTGTGAGTAGAATAGTAATATTCACTGCCCACCGTTATTTATTCTTTTTTCTTATATTTTATTATGTTTATATGAGTGAAGAATGGGCGAGGCATATGTTAGTGAGTAGTGTAGAGTTAATGAGAGTGTCGTGGTGGTCACCACTGACCTGTCATTACCTACCTACCTCCGCTAATCTCACTCCTACCACCTCGCCTGTCTCTCCCCTGCCTACATAATCCCTTACTCCCATATTCCCCAAGTATATCCGATTCTTTCATTACCCCCCCCCTACATGACAACCCTGCCTTCCTATCTCTCAGCCCCTTCACTAACCTACCCTGCCTTCCTATCTCTCAGCCCATTCACTAACTTACCCTGCCTTTCTATCTCTCAGCCCCTTCACTTACCCTGCCTTCCTATCTCTCAGCCCCTTCACTTACCCTGCCTTCCTATCATTCACATTTTCTCTCCATCTGTAAGTCAGTGTATCCCACTGTATCGTTAACTCTCAACTACTCTCTCCTAGCTTCTTTTCCTTCTTTACCTATCATTCAGTCACTATCTCCTCTGTGTCTACCTATCTCTCAACCACTATCTTCTACCCCCTCTATGTCTGTATCTCTCAACCACTATCCTCTACCCACTATGTCTATCTCTCAACCACTATCCTCTACCCCCTCTATGTCTGCCTATCTTTCAGTCACTATCATCTACCTCTCCCCTGTCTATCAATCAGCCAAAATTTCTCAACTTCATGCCTCCCTGTCTCCCTATATTATTTCCTATTTCTTCTCCTTCCATATCTTCCAGCTATTTCCTATTCCCCCTCCCTCGCTTCTCTATCTCTCAGTCCAGTCTCCCACTCCCCACTTTCTTATCTATTACTTCGGTGTGGTGAAGGTCATTTATATACAGTTCAGTATCGCCATGAGTTACATCTTCAGACATCAGGGCTGAAGAAGCAGCTTGTGGCTAAACGTGTCTTCTAATAAGCGTCCTGAACTGTACATAATTGTCTTCTCCCACATCTTGATGGTATCATCATACGATTTCTCTATTATTCGGAGAGACTCCTAAGCCAGGCAGCCGTAGCACTGACCCCTCCCCCAAGACATCCTTCAGGTATTCTTTAGGTATCCTGCTTGTATTCATTAGCTACTCTCTCTACTTATCTGTCTCTAAGTAAATATCTCCCATTACGTCTGCCTCACTACCTCTCCATCGTAATATTTTGCTCCCAATGTCACTCTAGCTCTAAAAAAAAAACAACTCAGAATGCGAAAAAGATTTAGAAATTCTGATTAGCAGTAATATAAAACCAAAACAACAGAGTTAGCGTTCACAATACATTGCAGAGAATTCTTGGCTTCATATCAAAAAGTATAAACAGGAATGCTCACGTTTACAAAATGATATTTTATATAATTTTCTAAACAACGTGAGCATTCCTCTTATTTATACTTCCTGATATGAAGCCAAGAATTCTCTTCAATATATTGTGAACGCTAACTCTATGTTGTTTTGGTGATTAAGACAAATGTGCACCAATAAAGACACCCAACTGTTGCACTTCCATCTTCCACAGTCCTCAGGTTGCTCTTCAACTCTATATATCGTTGTTAGGCCTCATTTAGATTATATACCACAGTTCTGGCCACCATATTACATAATGGATATAAATACACTGGAAAACGTGCACAGAAATATCACAAAGTTGATTCCATGTATCAGAAATCTTTTCTACGAGGATACAGTGATGGCAGTGAATATCAACTCTCTAGAAAGATATAAAATTAGAGGGATATGTAAATGAAAAATAAGAAATAAAGAGGATGTAAATAACGTGCTAAAAATATCTACCCAAGACCAATAGAGGACTCGTAGCAATGGGTTAAGTTACAAAAATTTGCATTTAGAAAGAATAAAGGAAAACAGTGGTTTAGTAAAAGAGTTGTAGACGAGTGAAACAAACTCGTGAGTAAAGCTAAAACCGGGTGGATGTGTGTTGGACCATCCTAACATAGTTCAAGAACCATGCAACAATCCTTCTTCCTTATGCTATTAGCGAACATTCACGTCATTCTCAGACCATCCCTTCCTCTTTATTTTTTAGTCATCTGCTCTCCCTACATTACTATCACTCGGCTTATTCTCCTCTCTATATACTCCAGCATAGCTCCCCACACAACCTCCTCCACACTGTCCACACAACCTCCTCCATACTGTCCACACAACCTCCTACACACTGTCCACACAACCTCCTACACACTGTCCACACAACCTCCACCACACTGCCCCCACAACCTCCACCACACTGTCAACACAACCTCCATCAAACTGCCCACACAACTTCCACCACACTGTTCACACAACCTCCACCACACTGCCCATACAACCATCACCACACTGTCCACACAACCTTCACCACACTGACCACACAATCACCACCACACTGTCCATACAACCATTCACCACACTGTCCACATAGTCACACCACACTGTCCACAAAACCATCACCACACTGTCCACACAACCATCATCACACTGTCCACACAACCATCACCACACTGTCCAACACAACCCACCACACTGTCCACACAACCACCACCACACTGTCCACACACACCACCACACTGTCCACACAACCACCACCACACTGTCCACACAACCATCACCACACTGTCCACACAAACACCACCACACAACCACCACCACACAGTCTACACAACCATCACCACACTGTCCATACAACCTTCACCACACTGTCCACACAACCACCACCACACTGTCCATACAACCTTCACCACACTGTCCACACAACCTTCACCACACTGTCCACACAACCACCACCACACTGTCCACACAACCACCACCACACTGTCCACGCAACCACCACCACACTGTCCACACAACCACCACCACACTGTCCATATAACCATCACCACACTGTCCACGCAACCACCACCAAACTGTCCACACAACCACCACCACCACCCACTGTCCATACAACCATCACCATCACTGTCCACGCAACCATCACCACACTGTCCACACAACAACAACCACACTGTCCACACAACCAACAACCACACTGTCCACACAACCACCACCACACTGTCCACACAACCACCACACACTGCCCACACAACAACAACCACACTATCCACACAACCACCACCACAATGTCACACCAACCACCACCATACTGTCCACACAACCACTACCACACTGTCCACACAACCACCACCACACTGTCCACACAACCCACCACCACACTGTCCACACAACCACCACCACACTGTCACACACCACCACCACACTGTCCACACAACCACCACCACACTGTCCACACAACCACCACAACACTGTCCACACAACCACCACCACACTGTCCACACAACCACCACCACACTGTCCACACAACCACCACACACTGTCCACACAACCACCACCACACTGTCCACACAACCACCACCACACTGTCCACACAGCCATCACCACACTGTCCACACAACCACCACCACACTGTCCACACAACCACCACCACACTGTCCACACAACCATCACCACACTGTCCACACAACCTTCTCCACCACTGTCCACACAACTCCCACCACACTGTCCACACAACCATCACCACACTGTCCACACAACCACCACCACACTGTCCACACAACCATCACCACACTGTCCACACAACCACCACCACACTGTTCACACAGCCATCACCACACTGTCCACACAGCCATCACCACACTGTCCACACAACCTCCACACCACTGTCCACACAACCATCACCACACTGTCCACACAACCACCACCACACTGTCCACACAACCATCTCCACACTGTCCACACAAACCATCTCCACACTGTCCACACAACCACCACCACACTGTCCACACAACATCACCACACTGTCCACACAACCATTACCACACTGTCCACACAACACCACCACACTGTCCACACAGCCATCACCACACTGTCCACACAACCACCACCACACTGTCCACACAACCACCACCACACTGTCCACACAACCACCACCACACTGTCCACACAACCATCTCCACACTGTCCACACAACCATCCCACACTGTCCACACAACCACCACCACACTGTCCACACAACCATCACCACACTGTCCACACACCATTACCACACTGTCCACACAACCACCACCACACTGTCCACACAGCCATCACCACACTGTCCACACAGCCATCACCACACTGTCCACACAACCACCACCACACTGTCCACAAAACCATCTCCACACTGTCCACACAACCATCTCCACACTGTCCATACAACCATCACCACACTGTCCACACAACCATCACCACACTGTCCACACAACCATTACCACACTGTCCACACAACCACCACCACACTGTCCACACAGCCATCACCACACTGTCCACACAGCCATCACCACACTGTCCACACAAACCACCACACACTGTCCACACAACCATCTCCACACTGTCCACACAACCATCACCACACTGTCCACACAACCATCACCACTGTCCACACAACCACCACCACACTGTTCACACAGCCATCACCACACTGTCCACACAGCCATCACCACACTGTCCACACAACCTCCACCACACTGTCCACACAACCATCACCACACTGTCACACAAACCATCACCACACTGTCCACACAACCATCTCCACACTGTCCACACAACCATCACCACACTGTCCACACAACCACCACCACACTGTCCACACAACCACCACCACACTGTCCATACAACCATCACCACACTGTCCACACAACCTTCTCCACACTGTCCACACAACCTCCACCACACTGTCCATACAACCATCACCACACTGTCCACACAACCACCACCACACTGTCCACACAACCATCACCACACTGTCCACACAACCTTCTCCACACTGTCCACACAACCTCCACCACACTGTCCATACAACCATCACCACACTGTCCACACAACATCTCCACACTGTCCATACAACATCACCACACTGTCCACACAACCACCACCACACTGTCCACACAACCACCACCACACTGTCCACAAACCATCACCACATGTCCACACAACCATCACCACACTGTCCACACAACCACCACCACACTGTCCATACAACCATCACCACACTGTCCACACAACCATCACCACTGTCCATACAACCATCACCCCACTGTCCACACAACCACCACCACACTGTCCACACAAACCATCACCACACTGTCCACACAACCTTCTCCACACTGTCCACACAACCTCCACCACACTGTCCATACAACCACCACCACACTGTCCACACAACCATCACCACACTGTCTACACAACCTTCTCCACACTGTCCACAAACCTCCACCACACTGTCCCATACAACCATCACCACACTGTCCATACAACCATCACCACACTGTCCACACAACCACCATCACACTGTCACACAACTGCCACCACACTGTCCAAACAATCTTCACCACACTGACCACACAACAACCACCAGACTGTCCACACAACCATCACAACACTGTCCACACAACCTTCTCCACACTGTCCACACAACCTTCACCACACTGTCACACAACCATTACCACATGTCCACAACAACACCACCACACTGTCCACACAGCCATCACCACACTGTCCACACAACCATCACCACACTGTCCACACAACCATCACAACACTGTCCACACAAACCATCACCACACTGTCCACAAACCATTCCACACTGTCCACACAACCACCACCACACTGTCCACACAGCCATCACCACACTGTCCACACAGCCATCACCACACTGTCCACACAACCACCACCACACTGTCCACACAACCATCTCCACACTGTCCACACAACCATCTCCACACTGTCCATACAACCATCACCACACTGTCCACACAACCACCACCACACTGTCCACACAAAACCATCACCACACTGTCCACGCAACCACCACCACACTGTCCACGCAACCACCATCACACTGTCCACACAACCACCACCACATGTCCACACAACCTTCACGACACTGTCCACACAACCACCACCATACTATCCACACAACCACACTGTCCACACAACCACCACCACAATGTCCACCCAACCACCACCACACTGTCCACACAACCATCATCACACTGTCCACGCAAAACCCCCACCACACTGTCCACGCAACCACCATCACACTGTCCACACAACCACCACCACACTGTCCACACAACCTTCACGACACTGTCCACACAACCACCACCATACTATCCACACAACCACACTGTCCACACAACCACCACCACAATGTCCACCCAACCACCACCACACTGTCCCACAACCACCACCACACTGCCCACACAACCACCACCACACTGCCCACATCAAAAACAACCACACTGGGCCACGCAACCACCACCACAATGTCCACCCAACCACCACCATGCTGTCCACACAACCACTACCACACTTTCCACACAACAACAACCACACTGTCCACACAATTTACCACCACACTGTCCACACAACCAACACCACACTGTCCACACAACCACCACCACACTGTCCACACAACCACCACCACACTGTCTACACAACCACCACCACACTGTCCACACAACCACCACCACACTGTGTACACAACCACCACCACACTGTCCACACAACCACCACCACACTGTCCGCACAACCACCACCACACTGTCCACACAACCACCACCACACTGTCCACACAACCACCACCACACTGTCACACAACCATCACCACACTGTCCACACAACCAACACCACACCTTCCACACAACCACCCCCACAAATGTCCACACAACCAACACCACACTGTCCACACAACCACACCACACTGTCCGCACAACCACCACCACACTGTCCACAACCACCACCACACTGTCTACACAACCACCACCACACTGTCCACACAACCACCACCACACTGTCCACACAATCACAACCTCACTGTCCACACAACCACCACCACACTGTCCACACAACCACCTCCACACTGTCCACACAACCACCACCACACTGTCCACACATCCACCACCACACTGTCCACACAACCACCACCACACTGTCCACACAACCACCACCACACTGTCCACACAACCACCACCACTTTGTCCACACACACCACCACCACACTGTCCACACAACCTTCACCACACTGTCTAGATAACCACCACCACCACTGTCCACACAACCACCACCACACTGTCCACACAACCACCACCACACTGTCCACACAACGACCAGCACATTGTCCACACAACACCACCACACTGTCCACACAACTACCACCACACTGTCCACACAACCTTCACCACACTGTCCACACAATTACCACCACACTGTCCATACAACCAACACCACACTGCCACACAACCTTCACCACACTGTCCACACAATTTACCACCACACTGTCCATACAACCAACACCACACTGTCCACACAGCCTTCACCATACAGTCCACACAACACCACCACACTGTCCACACAACCTTCACCATACAGTCCACACAACCACCACCACACTGTCCACACAACCTTCACCATACAGTCCACACAACCACCACCACACTGTCCACACAACCTTCACCATACAGTCCACACAACCACCACCACTGTCCACACAACCTTCACCATACAGTCCACACAACCATCACCACACTGTCCACAGAACACAAGGTACTGTCACGTCACAACAATCCCTACCAGCATCCCGTTGCCATAGGAACAGACGAGATAATCTTTTCTTAATTTCTTACATCGGTAACTGATACTAATAGTTTGTGATCTCGTCTTTCCTCCTTCACTCACTCTCATAACGCTAATACCCTCTTCTTCCTCCTTTTCTTCTCCTCTCTGTCTCCTTATAATCCCTGGAAAACCCTCACCACAATTTTCTTTCTAAGCTTGAAATAACAAAGAGTAGTAGTACTGAACACATACTTTGCTGCCATGTTATGCTGGCGACAATTCTGTGATGATGTTATGGGAAGTGTGTATTGCACTTACCTGATTTTTTTTGACGTTTTGTGTCTTCAAGGTTCGAATCTCATCTCCTGGTCTGGCTTCTTATCTTTTCTTGAAAAGACAAGTTTCTCGATTAGATCATTGCTCTTCCTGGTTATCCTCAAACTGGTTATCATATCTTTCTTGCTTCGTTGATCCTGTGATGCTGTTCTCTGTGTCCTCATACCTTACTTACCGTAGCTCCGGAACTACTCTCGTAGTAAATCTTTGAACACTTTCCAGTGTTTTGACAAATAACTTCATGTGCTAGTGCTGCAAAGATAGGATTGACATGTGTTATTTGTTGAGATTCCTAGAGGCTAGTCTAATCTTCGCCAAAGAAGAATTTGCTGTAGAGGTTATCCTCTTGATATCTGCCTCTAGAGAAATGCTCGGCGCGATGCTCACCCCCAGGTCTTTCTTCATGGGTATGTTTTTTTTTTAACTTGTGTAGACAAGTCTATATTTAGTTTCTTGTTACTTTCCAGCTTCTCCATGTTTACAAAATTGCCTTTGCTGGGGTTGAAGTTTAGTAGACGTTTGTGTGACTTATCCTTCAGTTTATCCATGTGTGTCCTTTCTGTCCTTATCGGGTTTTCTCCTCATTAATTTCATAATTGCCAACAGGTATACTTCTGACTCTACTCTGGTTTATCCCTTACACATGGTACTCTTTAATTCTCTGCAGCTCCTTCCCTGTTATTCCTGCCTCATCCTCTAGTTTTAGTCCCATTCTGATGCGAAATGCAATGCCAAGTGCATTCTTACTGCCTAAAATAATACACGTATCCATCCCACACCCTCTCCTTTCTTACTTCTGTTTGTCATAGTACTGAAGCAACTTGGTGAAACACGATTTGTCGTATATGAATCCATGATGGTTGTTTATGAAGCCTCCTCTCTCTCTCTCTCTTTTTTTTTTTTACACAGGGTTTGACAAGGTTAGGTTAAGGATCCTTAGCTTTATTGACAAGCTATTTACAGGTTAAGGATTCTTAACTTTATTGACAAGCTAAGAGCTGTTAACTACATCAGCTCATTTGAAAGCATTTTTGTTATGAAACATACAAGTAGGAAACAGGATGAAGTTGGAGCCATCTGTGGGCCAGCATTTTCATCTGATCAATTGACTATCTCGTTGACATCATCATGCTGTACGAATGTGTTCCATACGTGAGTCATCCTGGGGATAAATGATCTCAGATGAAGTGATGTTCTGGATAAGGTACAGCCAGAGTGAGGTTGCTGCTTTCTGCCCGTCTTGTTGTATAGAAGCAAGTTGGTTCACGCTGTCCTCGAAGTGGATCCAAGTGTGGTACTTTGACAATATTGGCTTTGAACATAACAGTAAGACCACCCACATCCCTTCTGTGTTGAAGGCTCTGCTGAGATGACAACTATCCAGGATGGGTCCAGGCGAGAGATGAGACGACTTGCTTTGTTCTCTACTCTGTCAAGCAGTCGCAGATGAGAACGGGGGCAGGCGAACCAAGAAAGCGGAGCATACTCAAGGTGTGAGCGTACTTGTGCCTCGTACAAAATCTTTCAACCCCTGCTGTCAAGCAGATGCGAGATACGACGAAGTGCTGTAAGCTTCCTGGCTGCCTTGTTTGCAAGATTTACAACGTGGTTTTTCATGGTCAGTTTGGAGTCAAATTTCACCCCAAGGATATCAACTTCTTCTCCAGGTACCAACACCCTCCAATTCATCCTTACTACTGCACCGGCATTACCATCATGGTGCCTAGAGATCATCATTTGTGTTTTCTCAATTTCAAATGATTCTTGCCATATATTTCCCCAAGCTGATATAGCTCTTAGCTGGTGATTGATGTAGCTTAGAGCAGCTGGCATTTCTTCTCTTGGATAAGTGAATGTCTGTGTACAGTTGTCTGCATATGCATGAGATTCTAGAATGAGATGAAGAAGGTCATTGAAGTAGACATTCCATAACAATGGTCCCAGCACGCTTCCTTGTGAAACACTTGCCTCAATATGATGTCTTGCTGATTCCGTTCCATTGGGAACTACACTTAGAGATCTACCATGAAGGTAATCACTGAGGAGACATAGCGTAGAGCCTGCAATTCCCAGTGCTTGAAGTTTTGTTAAGAGGCCCTGGTGCCACACCCTGTCGAAAGCACCAGCAATGTCCAGTGCTGCCGCACAGCTGACTTTGGATTCTTCCAGTGACTGGTGCCACTTAGTGGAGAGGTTTAACAACAGATCAGCAGCAGAGTAACCTTTCCTGAAGCCATATTGACGATAACAAAGTAGTGAGTGGTAGTCAAAAAAATCTGTCATTGGCTTGAGATTATTGTCTCAAGGATCTTACCAGTGATTGACAGGAGTGACACTTGTCTGTAGTTGCTGATTTCTGCTCTGTTCTTTTTGTGAACAGAGACTACATTTGCCTCTTTCCACAGAGAAAGTCATTTACACTGTACTAGGCAGTGCTAAAAGATGCGAGTTAGAGGTTCTGCCAGCTGGTCTGCACATTTTCTCAGCAATCTTGGGCTCAACTTATCTGGGCCCACAGCCTTTTCTTGGTCAATTGATTTAAGAAGGAAATGCACCTCTTCCTGCCTTATTGCCGCCACCGACAGTTGGTGCTTCACCACTCTCCTCCGTCTCGTCATGCATGTCAATGTTACTGGTGTGTAGTTTAATGCTTGTTGTTTATCTCCGTTTTTATGCACTTAAAAATATTTATTCTGTGTTGTAGATTTTAGCTAGCCGCTCAGATTGCTTCTCTTCCCTCCTGCATAATCCATGATGATACCTTTTAGGACTGATATCATTTGATATATCAAGCTGGTTTCCATGTCTTTCCCAATCATGCGTATCAGTTTGCGTACACTTTCTGACATCCTGGTGTTGTCCCAGTTTATTCAGCTACTCACAGACTTCCTTAACATTTCTCATGAACTCACCTCCTTACTGTATCAGTCTTAATGCTTCGTCTTTTACCATTGACTTTCGTCTTATGTGCGCTTGTAGCAGACTTAATTTTGAATTTTCATTTGCTGCTGTGACGTTTTAAAAATCATCACTTTCCTTCATTTTTCAAGAGGTATATTTGACTCTGGCATTTCTATTCACTTTTTCTTCTGTTCTCCAATTCCTATAGTTTTTCAGCATTCTTGATTCTGATGTAGTATACAAAGACTTTTGCAAAAGTCTTTGACAAATGTGATCATGGTGTAATAGCACACAAAATACGTGATAAAGGAATAACAGGAAAAGTTGGTAGATGGATCCATAATTTCCTAACAAATAGAATAAAGTTAAGTCTGAGGCGGCTACTGTGAAAAGCTCTGTTCCACAAGGCACAATATACTCGCTCCCATCCTGTTCCTCATCCTCGTATCTGACATAGACAGGGATGTAAGACACAGCACCGTGTCTTCCTTTGCAGTTGACACCCGTATTTCCATGACAGTGTCCTCCATTTAAGACACTGCAAGGCTCCAGGCGGACATTAACCAAATCTTTAAATGGGCCGCAGAAAACAATATGAAGTTCAATAATCAGAAATTTCAATTACTATGATATGGAAAGCGTGAGGAAATTGAAAAAATATCGGAGTATAAAAAAATTCCGACTACACAATAGAGCAAAAACTAATGTAAAAGACCTGGGAGTGACAATGTCAGAGGATCTCACTTTCAAAGACCACAACATTGTATAAATCGCATCTGTAAGAAAAATGACAGGATGGATAATGAGAATCTAGCGATGCCAAGCTCATGATGACACTCTTCAGGTAGCTTGTTCTATCTAGGCTGGAATATTGCTGCACACTAACAGCATCTTTCAAGACAGGTGAAATTGCTGACCTAGAAAATGTACAGAGAACCTCCACAGCACACATAACTGAAATAAAACACCTAAATTACTGGGAACACTTGGAGTTCCTTAACCTGTACTCCCTAGAACGCAGGCGGGATCGATACATGATTATATACACTTGGAAAATCCTAGAGGGATTAGTGCCAAACTTGCACACGAAAATCACTCCCTACGAAAGCAAAAAACTCGACACACGATGCAACATCCCCTCAATGAAAAGCAGGGGTGTCACTAGCACGATAAGAGACAATTCAATAAGTGTCAGGGGGACAAGACTGTTTAACTGTCTTTCAGCATACATAAGGGGGATTAACAATAGACCCCTGGCTGTCTTCAAGCTGGCACTGAACAGGTATCTAAAGTCAGCACCTGACCAGTGGAGCTGTGGTTCGTACGTCGTGTTGCGTGCGGCCAGCAGCAACAGCCTGGTTGATCAGGCCCTGGTAGACCATGAGGCCTGGTCACAGACAAGGCCGCGGGGGCCTTGACCCCCGAAACACTTTCCAGGTATTCTCCAGGTATAATACAATACTTTAATGTTACAATAGAGTACCTGAAGGTTATAAGTTATAATGCAGCACCTGGAGGCTATAATGCAGCACCTGGAGGCTATAATGCAGTAGCTGGAGGCCATAATGCAGTAGCTGGAGGCCATAATACAGTACCTGGAGGCCATAATACAGTACCTGGAGGCCATAATACAGTACCTGGAGGCTGTAATACAGTACCTGGAGGCTGTAATACAGTACCTGGAGGCTATAATACAGTACCTGGAGGCTATAATGCAGCACCTGGAGGCTACAATGCAGCACATGGAGGCTATAATTCAGTACCTGGAGGCTATAATGCAGTACCTGGAGGTTATAATGCAGCACCTGGAGGCTATAATGCAGAACCTGGAGGCTATAATGCAGTACCTGGAGGCGATAATGCAGTACCTGGATGCTATAATGCAGTACCTGGAGGCTATAATACAGTACCTGGAGGCTATAATACAGTACCTGGATGCTATAATGCAGTACCTGGAGGCTATAATACAGTACCTGGAGGCTATAATACAGTACCTAGAGGCTATAATACAGTACCTGGAGGCTATAATACAGTACCTGGAGGCTATAATGCAGTACCTGGAGGCTATAATGCAGTACCTGGAGGCTATAATACAGTACCTGGAGGCTATAATACAGAACCTGGAGGATATAATGCAGTACCTGGAGGCTGTAATGCAGTACCTGGAGACTGTAATGCAGTACCTGGAGATTGTAATGCAGTACCTGGAGGCTGTAATACAGTACCTGTAGGCTATAATGCAGTACCTGGAGGCTATAATGCAGTATCTGGAGGCTACAATACAGTACCTGGAGGCTATAATACAGTACCTGGAGGCTATAATGCAGTACCTGAAGGCTATAATACAGTACCTGGAGGATATAATGCAGTACCTGGAGGCTGTAATGCAGTACCTGGAGGCTGTAATGCAGTACCTGGAGGCTGTAATGCAGTACCTGGAGGCTGTAATGCAGTACCTGGAGGCTGTAATGCAGTACCTGGAGGCTGTAATACAGTACCTGGAGGCTGTGATACAGTACATGGAGGCTGTAATACAGTACCTGGAGGCTGTAATACATACCTGAAGGCTGTAATGCAGTACCTGGAGGCTATAATACAGAACCTGGAGGCTATAATACAGTACCTGGAGGCTATAATACAGTACCTGGAGGATATAATGCAATACCTGGAGGCTGTAATGCAGTACCTGGAGGCTGTAATGCAGTACCTGGAGGCTGTAATACAGTACCTGGAGGCTATAATACACTACCTGGAGGCTATAATGCAGTACCTGGAGGCTATAATGCAGTACCTGGAGGCTATAATGCAGTACCTGGAGGCTATAATGCAGTACCTGGAGGCTATAATGCAGTACCTGGAGGCTATAATGCAGTACCTGGAGGCTATAAAGCAGTACCTGGAGGCTATAATGCAGTACCTAGAGGCTATAATGCAGTACCTGGAGGCTATAATGCAGTACCTGGAGGCTATAATGCAGTACCTGGAGGCTATAATGCAATATCTGGAGGCTATAATACAGCACCTGGAGGCTATAATGCAGTACCTGGAGGCTACAATGCAGTACCTGGAGGCTACAATGCAGTACCTGGAGGCTAAAATGCAGTACCTGGAGGCTAAAATGCAGTACCTGGAGGCTAAAATGCGGTACCTGGAGGCTAAAATGCGGTACCTGGAGGCTATAATACAGCACCTGGAAACTACAATGCGGTACCTGGAGGCTATAATGCAGTACCTGGAGGCTATAATACAGTACCTGGAGGCTACAATACAGTACCTGGAGGCTATAATGCAGTACCTGGAGGCTATAATACAGTACCTGGAGGCTATAATGCAGTACCTGGAGGCTATAATGCAGTACCTGGAGGCTATAATACAGTACCTGGAGGCTATAATACAGTACCTGGAGGCTATAATGCAGTACCTGGAGGCTATATTTCAGTACCTGGAGGCTATAATGCAGTACCTGGAGGCTATAATGCAGTACCTGGAGGCTATAATGCAGTACCTGGAGGCTATAAAGCAGTACCTGAAGGCTATAAAGCAGTACCTGGAGGCTATAATGCAGTACCTAGAGGCTATAATGCAGTACCTGGAGGCTATAATGCAGTACCTGGAGGCTATAATGCAGTACCTGGAGGCTATAGTGCAGTACCTGGAGGCTATAATGCAATATCTGGAGGCTATAATACAGCACCTGGAGGCTATAATGCAGTACCTGGAGGCTACAATGCAGTACCTGGAAACTACAATGCAGTACCTGGAGGCTAAAATGCAGTAGCTGGAGGCTAAAATGCAGTACCTGGAGGCTATAATGCAATATCTGGAGGGTATAATACAGTACCTGGAGGCTATAATGCAATACCTGGAGGCCATAATACAGTACTCCTGACACACACTCGTTCTTGTCTACCGACTTTTTTAATGTTCTAATTCTTCCTCTCCATTAATACTCTTAATTTTGTCTATAATCTCTCGTTTCTGCCTGATTTACCACCAGCTTCATCCAGTCGGTAAATTATAAGAAACCTTTTTCTTTCTCCTTCACATTCCTTTACTTGGAGATTACCCTCGTATGTTACTACCAGTTTCCTTGCTGTTATTTCACCTCTGGTGTTCCCAGTGACTGTCATCATCTGTGTGCTGGTTTAGTTAGTTAAAGATTAGCCGGTATTCTCCTGGCCCGGGCCTTTTCCAAGTGGTGGCCCGGCCTTGGCTCCCTCTTTAGGGAGTGTCTGAGACCTAAGTCTCCCATGGGAGGAGGCACAAGTACCTCCTATGTGTGCGGGTATTATCTCCATCATCTCTTCGTAATTCATTCTGGGTTTTCCCGTCATCATCATCCCCTTTTTTTCTCTCCCTGTCATTTTCTCCAGATCCTCCTTTATCCGTACTTGTGCGCGCATTTGTGTGTACTCACTTATTTGTGGTTGCAGGGGTCGAGTCATGGCTCCTGGCCCCGCCTCTTCGCTGACTGCTACTAGGTCCTCTCTCTCCCTGCTCCAAGAACTTTATCATAATTCTTCTTAAAGCTGTGTATGGATTCTGCCTCCACTACATCACTCTCCAGATTGTTCCACTTCCTGACAACTTTATGGCTGAAGAAATGCTTTCTAACATCCCTGTGTATTTACCGATTTGTACTCGCCTATTTGTGGTTGCAGGGGTCGAGTCATGGCTCCTGGCCCCGCCTCTTCGCTGACTGCTACTAGGTCCTCTCTCTCCCTGCTCCATGAGCTTTATCAAACCTCGTCTTAAAAAAAAACTATGTATGGTTCCCGTCTACACTAAGCCACTTTCTAGGTTTGTGTGTGTGTGTGTGTGTGTGTGTGTGTGTGTGTGTGTGTGTGTATTCACTAATTGTACTCAATTGTGGTTGCAGCAATCGAGTCACAGCTCCTGGCCCCTCTTCTTCTCTGGTCGCTACTAGGTTCTCTCTCACTATTCCATGAGCTTTATCTTACCTCATCTTAAAATTGTGCATGGATCCTGCCTCCACTACGTCACTTTCCAGACTCTTCCACTTCTTGACAACTCTATGACCGAAGAAATACTTTCTTTGACTCATCTAAGTCTTCAGCTTCCAATTGTGACCCCTTGTTGCTGTGTCCCATCTCCAGAACATCCTGTCTTTCTCCACCTTGTCAGTTCCTCTCAATATTTTATATGTCGTTATCAAATCCTCTTCTATCCCTCCTGTTCTCCAGTATTGTCAGGTCGATTTCCCTTAACCTTTCTTCGTAGGACATTTCCCTTAGCTCTGGGACTAGTCATGTTGCAAATCTTTGCACTTTCTCTAATTTTTTGACGTGCTTGACCATGTGTGGGTTCCAAACTGGTGATGCATACTCCAGTATGGGCCTGACGTATATGGTGTACAGAGTCTTGAACGATTCCTCACTAAGGTGTCGGAACTATACTCACCCCTAGATCCTTTTCCTTGAGTGAGGTTTGCAGTCTTTGTCCCCCCCTAGTCTGTACTCTGCGGTCTTCTTTGCCCTTCCCAATCTTCATGACTTTAAGAACATAAGGAACACGACTGCAGTAACTAGTGATATGGTTCTCAGACAAATAGAGAAATTAAAACCTAACAAATCCCCAGGCCTTGATGAACTGTTTGCAAGGGTGTTAAGGGAATGTAAAGAGGAACTTAGCATGCATTTGGCTAATCTTTTCAACATATCACTGCAAACTAGCATAGTGCCTGATAAATGGAAAATGGCAAATGTAATACCTATTTACAAGGCAGGAGACAGGTCCTTAGCTTCGAACTATAGACCAATAAGCCTTGATGAAATTAAGACACATGTGCAACATCTGGGTATCTTTATTGTAGACGTTTCGCCATCCAGTGGCTTTATCAATACAAATTCCAGGACACAACTCGAAGACAGTAGAACTATATACGGAAGATGAATTTGTATTGATAAAGCCACTGGATGGCGAAACGTCTACAATAAAGATACCCAGATGTTGCACATATGTCTTAATTTCATCTTGTCGGTATTGTATACCATTCTTGCACACCAATAAGCCTTACCTCCACAGTGGGAAAATTTATGGGATCAATAATTGCCGAAGCAATTCGTTGCCATCTCAAAAGGTATAAATTGATTAATGAATCTCAGCACGGTGTTACAAAGGGGCGTTTCTGTCTTACGAATTTACTGACTTTCTTCACTAAGGTATTTGAGGATGTAGATCATGGTACTGAATATGATATTGTGTATATGGACTTCAGTAAGGCTTTCGATAGAGTTCCACATCAGAGGCTATTGAGGAAACTTAAGGCACACGGAATAAGAGGAGAAATTTTTTCCTGGGTACAGGCATGGTTGACGAATAGGCAGCAGAGTGTTTGCATGAATGGGGAGAAATCAGAATGGGGGTACGTCACAAGCTGTGTTCCACAGGGGTCAGCGTTGGGCCCGTTGTTGTCCACAGTCTACATAAAAGACATAGATGAGGGAATAAAAAGCGACTTAAGTAAATTTGCTGATGACACCAAAATAGGCCGTCCAATTCATTCTAATGAGAACATTAGAGCACTCCAGGATGATTTGAATAAACTCATGCAGTGGTCGGAGAAGTGGCAGCTGCAGTTTAATATTGACAAATGAAAAGTTCTAAATGTTGAACAGGAAAATAATCATGCCACATATAAAAATAAATAATGTAGATCTTAATACTACGGATTACGAAAAGGATCTAGGAGTTCTGGTTAGCAGTAACCTAAAACCAAGACAACAGTGCATTAGTGTTCGCAATAAAGCTAACAGAATCCTAGGCTTCATAGCAAGAAGTATAAATAATAGAAGTCCTCAGGTTGTTCTTCAACTCTGTATATTCTTGGTTAGGCCTCATTTAGACTATGCTGCTCAGTTCTGGTCACCGTATTACAGGATAGATATAAATACTCTGGAAAACGTACAGAGGAGGATGACAAAGTTGATCCCATGTAACAAAGATCTTTCCTATGAGGATAGACTGAGGGCCCTGAATCTGCACTCTCTAGAAAGGCGTAGAATTATGACTGAGGTGTATAAAAGGAAAACAGGAATTAATAAAGGGGATGTAAATAGCATGCTAAAAATATCAAACAGACAGGACTCGCAACAATGGATTTAAATTGGAAAAATTCATATTCAGGAAGGATATAGGAAAGCACTGCTTTGGTAATAGAGTTGTGGATGAGTGGAACAAACTCCCGAGTACCGTCATAGACGCTAAGACGTTGTGTAGTTTTAAAAATAGGTTGGATAAATACATGAGTGGGTGTGGGTGGGTGAGAGTTGGACCTGACTAGC
The DNA here is from genome assembly GCF_026875155.1 of Cherax quadricarinatus. NCBI lineage: Eukaryota > Metazoa > Arthropoda > Malacostraca > Decapoda > Parastacidae > Cherax > Cherax quadricarinatus. Next base: position 18,364,542 of record NC_069404.1, read on the forward strand.
TACTAGGTCGGATATAGTGCTCCTCCCTTAAGTGACGAGTCTGACCTCACTAGGTCAAGGCATTGGCTTAAGCCGGTGGGAAGAATTGGAGCTGCCCCACATAGACCAGTAGGCCTGTTGCAATGTTCCTTCTTTCTTATGTTCTAATGAGGGCAAATATTCTACTAGTGGGATGGATCTGTGAAAGACCTGCCTAGTATGGGCCAACAGGCCTGCTGCAATGTTCCTCCTTTATGTTCTTATAAGAACATAAGAACATAAGAACGAAGGAACACTGCAGAAGGCCTACTGGCCCATGCGAGGCAGGTCCAAGTCTCCTATCGGCTTAAGCCAATGCACCCAACCTAGTCAGGTCAGGTCACATTGACTTAAGGGAGGAACACGGCAACCGACCTGGTAGCACAAGCTATCAGGTCTAACTCACACCCACCCACATCCACTCATGTATTTATCCAACCTAGTTTTAAAACTACACAACGTTCTGGCCTCTATAACTGTACTTGGGAGTTTGTTCCACTCATCCACAACTCTATTACCAAACCAGTACTTTCCTATATCCTTCCTGAATCTGAATTTTTCCAACTTGAAACCATTGCTGCGAGTCCTGTCTAGGCTAGATATTTTCAACACACTATTTACATCCCCTTTATTTATTCCTGTCTTCCATTTATAAACCTCAATTATATCCCCCCTAATTCTACGTCTTTCTAGAGAGTGCAGATTCAGGGCCCTTAGTCTATCTTCATAGGGAAGGTTTCTGATACATGGGATCAACTTTGTCATCCTCCTTTGTACATTTTCCTGAGCATTTATATCCATTCTGTAATACGGTGACCAAAACTGTGCAGCATAATCTAAATGAGGCCTAACCAAGGATGTATAGAGTTGAAGAACAACCTGAGGACTCCTATTATTTATGCTTCTTGATATGAAGCCAAGGATTCTATTAGCTTTATTGCGAACACTTATGCACTGTTGTCTTGGTTTCAGATTACTGCTAACCAGAACTCCTAAATTTTTTTCGCAATCCGTAATATTAAGATCTACATTATTTAGTTTATGTGGCATGGTTATTGTCCTGTCCAACATTTAAAACTTTGCATTTGTCTATATTAAACTGCATCTGCCACTTCTCCGACCACTGCATCAGTCTATTCAAATCTTCCAGGAGTGCTCTAATGTCCTCGTCAGAATGAATTCGACGGCCTATTTTGGTGTCATCGGCAAACTTGCCGATGTCGCTCTTTATGCCCTCATCTATGTCGTTTATGTAGATTGTGAACAGCAGGGGGCCCAACACTGACCCCTGTGGAACACCGCTCGTGACGCTTCCCCACTCTGATTTCTCCCCATTTATGTAAACTCTCTGCTGCCTATTTGTCAACCATGCCTCTATCCAGGAAAAAATTTCTCCTCCTATTCCATGTGCCTTAATTTTCCTCAATAGTCTCTGATGTGGGACCCTGTCAAAAGCCTTACTGAAGTCCATATACACAATATCATATTCATTACCATGATCTACCTCCTCAAATACCTTAGTGAAAAAAGTTAATAAATTCGTAAGGCAGGAACGCCCTTTAGTAAAACCATGCTGAGATTCGTTGATTAATTTATGCTTTTCAAGGTGGCTACGAACTGCCTCGGCAATTATTGATTCTATAAATTTTCCCACTATAGAGGTTAGGCTTATTGGTCTATAGTTCGAAGCTAAGGACCTGCCACCTGCTTTAAAAATAGGTATCACATTTGCCATTTTCCACTTTTCTGGCACCATGCCAGTTTGTAGTGATATGTTGAAAAGATTAGCCAAAGGTTTGCTAAGCTCCTCTTTACATTCCTTTAGAACCCTTGCATACAGTTCATCAGGGCCTGGGGATTTGTTAGGTTTTAATTTATCTATTTGCCTAAGGACCATGTCACTTGTGACCCTAATCGTGCACAGTTTATTATCGTCCTGTTCTACATAATTTATCATTACTGGAATATCGCTGGTATCCTCCTGTGTAAAAACTGAGAGGAAGTATGTGTTAAAAATTCTACACATTTCCTTATCACTGTCAGTGAGCTGACCCGAGGAACTTTTGAGTGGGCCTATCTTGTCCCTGATCTTACTTCTGTATACCTGAAAGAATCCTTTTGGGTTAGTCTTCGATTCTCTTGCAACTTTAAACCTCAATCTCTTTTTGCTTTTCTAATTCCCTTTTTTATTTCTCTCTTTAACTGAAATATCGATTTCTTAACTGCCCCTCTCCTCTTTTGATTTGCCTATATATGCCTCTCTTTTGACCAATCAGATATTTTAATCTATTGTTCATCCATTTAGGATCATTTTTGTTTGATCTGATTTCCCTATTTGGAACATAATTTGACTGAGCAGCTAGAACTATGCCCTGGAAAGCATCATATCGGCAACCATCACCACCTACCTGACCCTTAGTCAGGTCATTCCAGTTCAGCCCACCTAAGTAATTTTTCAGTCCTATGAAATCAGCCAAGCGAAAGTCAGGGATGGAGACTTGATTGCCATTATTAGGGGAATTCCATGATATATTAAAATTGGGTGATTTGTGATCACTTTCCCCAAGCTCATCATTAACCTCAAGATTATTAATTAGTGTTTCCCTACTGGCAAGAACCAAGTCAAGGAGGTTATTTCCCCTAGTTGGCTCTGTCACAAACTGTTTTAAAAAACAATCCTGGATCGTATCAAGAAAGTCGCCCGACTCTAAATTTCCTGTCAAATTGCTCCAGTCAATCTGTCTATAGTTGAAATCTCCCATTAGCACAACATTTTCGTATGTAGATGCCTTACGAATTTCGTCCCATAGAAGTTTACTGCACTCCCTATCAAGATTTGAGGCCCTGTAAATCACACCCAAAATTAGTTTTTCTCGGCCCTCGAGAAGCTGTAACCAAACAGATTCAGTGGCTAACGCTTCTACTTTTATATCTTGTCTAACACAACAATTTAAATTGTCTCTGACATACATCGCTACTCCACCACCCTTCCTGTTGACCCTGTCAGTGTGGAATAATTTATAGCCTTGTATGTGACATTCAGAGGGTATCTCTCTATCTTTCAGATTGAGCCAGGACTCTGTTATAGCAATAATATCTGTTTCCTGCACTTGCAATTAATCTTAGCTCATCTATCTTATTTCTTACACTCCTGCTATTAGTATAGTAAACCTTAAGGGAGCTAGTCCCTTGCTGTCCTCTGCTGTCCCCCTTTGTTTGCTGACCTGATCTATTGTCTTTATTTATAACTTCATGCTGAATGCCTTTTATACATTTACTGTTTCCAACCCTAGTGTTGCAACCTGCTTGTTTCCCACACACACCCATACCTCTATCTTCTATCAGTTTAAAATCATAGGCATTTCACCAATGACCTTCTCAATTGAGTTTGCAAGTGCTACCACCCCAGCCCCAGAGAGATGTACCCCATCCCTTGCATACATATCATGCTTGCCATAAAAGTTGTTCCAGTTGTCAATGAATGGGATTGCAAGTTCCTTGCAGTATCTGTCTAGCCAGCAATTTACACCAATTGCCCTAGACAACCATTCATTGCCCACTCCCCTTCTAGGCAAGATGCTACATATGATTGGGACCCCTCCCTTAGACTTAATGAAATCTATAGCTGACCTGTACTTACCTAGCAGCTCTTCTCTCCTACCCTTCCCAATATCATTTCCACCAGCACTGAGACAAATAATGGGCTTGTTCCCATTCCTTGACATTATATTATCCAGCCTGTTAACTATGTCCCCAACACCAGCTCCAGGGAAGCACACACTATCTCTCATCTTCTTATTTCTATTACAAAAAGCACGATCAATATATCTTACCTGAGAGTCACCAACCACAAGAATGCGTTTACCTCTGTTAGCAGGGGCAGTAGTACCCTTACCTTCACTGGCCACTGAAGTACATTCATCCTGAAGAACAGAGAAGCGATTTCCTACCTTCAGATCTTCACTCTTAACTTTCCTTATTCTGGTTCTCCTCCCATTACTGGTTACCACTCGCCACTTAAAGCAGGTGCTGGACTGCACCTCACTGCTGGTAGCCGTTGCTACCTCCCCACCTACAGCCTCCTCACAGCGAGAGACAGACTGCACCTCACTGCTAGAAGCCTCATTCCCCACAACTCCAGCCACCTCACACTCTCTCCCAGACCCACTGAGGTGGACCTTCAGCCTCCTAATCTCCTCCTGGAGGAGCAAGACCCCCTCCTTCAACTCTCCATTCTCAATTTTTAAAACACTGCAGAAGCAAGCCATGCTTAGTAACTGTCCACGCTAATCCCCAAAGCAGCTCAGGGTCTGTGACCTCACGTGACGACTGACCACTGAACACTGACTGACCACCGGCTTAAGCCAATGCCTTGACCTAGTGAGGTCAGACACGTCACTTATGGGAAGATCAGTACATCCGACCTAGTAGCACAAGCTAGTCAGGTTCATCTCACACCCACCCACACCCACTCATGTATTTATCCAACGTATTTTTAAAACTACACAACGTTTTAGCCTGAATAACTGTACTCGGGAGTTTGTTCCACTCATCCACAACTCTATTACCAAAGCAGTGCTTTCCTATATCCTTCCTTTGCATTTGGTGGGGTTAAATTCCAGGGGTCAGTTGCTGGACCAGGGTTGCAGCCTCTCCTGGTCGCTTTGTAGTCCTGCCTGATCCTCGTCCGATTTAATTCTTCTCATTAACTTCACAACATCTGCAAAGAGGGACACTTCTGAGTCTATCCTTTCCGTCAAGTCACTCACATGTGCCAGAAACAGGAGCGGTCCTAGGACTGATCCCTGTGGAACCCCACTCGTCACAGGTGCCCGCTCTGACACTTCGTCACATACTATGACTCTTTGCTGCCTCCTTGTCAGATATCCTGTGATCCATTGCAGTGCCTTTTCTGTTATGCATGCCTCATCCTCTAGCTTTTGCACTAATCTCTTTTGTGGAACTGTGTCGACAGTCTTCTTGCATTCCAAGAAAATACAATCTACCCACCTCTCTCTCTCTCTTTCTCTTGTCTTACTTCCATTATCTTGTCATAAAACTCCAGAAGGTTTGTGACACAGGATTTTCCTTCCCTGAAACCATACTGGTTGTCGTGTATAAGCTTCTTTCTTTTAAGGTACTCCACCACTCTCCTCCTGATAATCTTCTCTATGACTTTGCATACTATACCAGTCAGTGACACTGGTCTGTAGTTAAATGCCTCATGTGTATCTTTCTTCAAAATTGGGACTACATTTGCCGTCTTCCACACCTCAGGAAGTTGCTCAGTTTCATTGGATGTTTTGAAGACTATTGTTAGTGGCACACACAGCTCCTCTGCTCCCTCTCTAATTACCCACAGAGAGATGCCAGGTCCCAGCGCCTTTGAGGTATCTAGATCACTTAGCAGCATCTTCACCTTCTCCACGGTTATGTATATATCGTCTAGCACTTGGTGTATCCTTTGTTGGTGTACCCCACAATTCCGGCTTTCCGGAGTCCTTCCTCTCTTCTCGGTCGTTTCTTGTGAACTCCCCTCCTACCTCCCTCAGCCTGATTACCTGGTCCTAGACTTGTTTTCCTGCTGATGTGGCTACACAACAGCTTCAGATCAGACTTGGCTTTCGATACTATGTCATTATCGTATTGTAGATAAATGTTTCAGAAAACCGACAGGTTGATAAATTAGACACATGTGCAACACTTGGGTATCTTTAATGATACCCAAGTGATGCTCACGTTTTCGTATTGCCGCTGGGCCTCCCTCCTTACCTGTGCATATTCGTTACTGGCTCCTCGACTAATTTCTTTATTTTCTTGGGTTCTTCAGTACTTTCTCCATTCTCTAGTGCACTTAGTTTTTGCTTCTCTACACCTCTGGGTGAACCAAGGGCTCGTTCTGGTCTTCCCACTATTTCTGTTGCCCTTGAGAATGAACTTCCACTCTGCCTCCTTGCATTTTGTTGTCATGTAGTCCATCATTTTGCTTACTAATTTTCTCACCAATTCTCTTTCCCACTGAACGTCTTGTAGGAAATTTCTCATTCCTGTGTAGTCCCCTCTTTTACTGTTTGGCTTCACCCATCCTTCTCCTGCTTCCCTCTCAACTTGTAACTTTACTATGTATGTGTTCAATGCTCAGAACCACGTGATCACTATCTCCAAGGGGCCTTTTGTGTGTGATGTCTTCATTGTCTGAACTTCTCAAGGTGAATACAAGGTCCAGTTTTGCTGGTTCATCCTCTCCTCTTTCTCTCTCTGGTAGTGTCCCTAACATGTTGATGCATGAGCTTTTCCAGTACCACATCCATCATCTTGGCTCTCCATGTTTCTGGTCCCCCATGTGGCTCCTAGTTTTCCCAGTCAATGTCCTTGTGATTGAAATCACCCATAACTAGTTACTTTGCCAAACCCATGTGAGCCCTTCTGGCCACTTCAGCTAGTGTGTCTACCATTACTCTGTTGCTCTCTTCATATTCTTCTCTTGGCCTCCTGCCATTCTGTGGCAGGTTGTACATTACCGCAGTTACCACCTTAGGGCCCCCAGACTGAATTGTTCCTACTATATAGTCCATTTCGCCCATTCTGTCCATTCCTTAAATTCCCTCAAGTCCCCACCAGTTTTTCATGAGCAGCACAACTCCACACCCCCCCCTCTGCTTTTTTTTTTTATCTTTCCTCAGGATATAATATCCAGATGGAAAGATTGCATCTGTAATCCCGGCGAGTTTCGTTTCTGTGAGGCCTATGATGTCTGGGGACGTCTCCTTGATACTTTCATGCCACTCCTTTCATTTAATTGTCCACTTTTGTGCACAAAACTGTCAACTTTTTTTCAAATACTGTAGTCTGAGGGGTTCAATGGGGTTGGGGAAGTGGAAGACCTGGCATGGAACTATGGGGGTTGCTGTGAAGGTAGAGTTTGTGGTGGGGGTGGGGGCTGTGGGTACATCATGTGGGTTTTGGGTTAGTGTGCTTGGTTGCAGCAGGATTGTCAGTGTTGAGGGCCTTCTGTAGGTGGCTCTGAGAGAGATATTTGCTCTTCCTCCCGAGTCTGGATTCTCCTGCCCATCTCCATCCTTGCATTTTTGCACTCTCACTGTCTTCTTGTGTTCTGTTGCAGTCGAGATACACCCGCCAGAACGATGTCGATGTGTCCCTTGATGTCATGCTTTTTTCTGCAGGATTCTGGTTTGTACCGTTTCTGACTTGAAAATCATTTTGATTGGTCAGTTTCTTTTCTTCATGAACCCTCCTATTCTCATAAAATTTGCCGAGTCATGTCATCTGCTATTGCTTTCATGATACTTTCAATCACTTTTTTCTCCCCCTGTCATCTTACTTTGTAGGTCTCCCCTTCAACTTCCTGGAGCCCACGAACAAAGACTAACCTCTCCCTTTCATCCTCCTGCTGCATTTCCCTTTGTATCACCTCATCCAATTTAATTGCCTCCATTGAAACTTTCCTTTCTTCAAATCCCTCTCTGCCTGGTGTCCCTGTACCCACTGGCATGTTATTTTTCCTCCTCAGTTTTTCCTGGGCACCGCTGTGGTCTGTTAGGGCCTCTGTGTATAGCTTAACTCTCATTTTCTTTGGGCCTCTCGTTTTGTGCTCCTTATCTTTTCCTGGGCTCCTCAGTTGTTCGATAGAGCCTCTGTGTATAGGTTAACTCCATCGTTTCCTTCAGTCCCCTTAATTGTTCCTGGTGTACTTCTCGCCGTTTCCCGGGCACACACTGGTCTGATAGGACCTCTGCTTACAGCTTAACTCCTTTGTTCCCTTCAGTCACCTCGTTTGCTACTGATGTACCAGTTCCTGACGTCATGAATATGCTGCTCTTTGGTTTATTAGACTGTTTCAGCTTTTTCAGTTCCTCCTCTAAACTCTGTATCCTATCTTCTGCTGCTGTGGCTTATAGTTCCCACTTCCAGCTCTCTGCAGCCATCCTCTCCTCCAATTTGTTGCTAAGCTCTTCTACCTTCCTTTTCCACACTTGTTCCCTTCTCATGAGCTCTGTTACCTAGTCGTCCTTCCGAGACTCATCCTCCAGTCCCCTGGGTTTCCCTCCTGCTCTCTGGCACCCATTTTTTTTTTAGTTTTCACAGAATGAAAAAACTTGTGTATTTCGTGTGGTCGTTTGTCATGTGTGTTCACTTTGTGTATATTCACCTAATTGCTCACCTATTGTGGTTGCAGGGGTTGAGTCACAGATCCTGGCCCCGCCTCTTCACTGGTCGCTACTCGGTCACTGTCCCTGCTCCATGAACTTTATCATACCTCTTCTTAAAGTTATGTATGGATCCTGCCTCCACTATATCACTTTCCAGACTATTCCACTTCTTGACAACTCTATGACTGATGAAATACTAACATCCCTGTGACTCATCTTAGTCTTCAGCTTCCAACTGTGACCCCTTATTGCTGTGTCCTATCTCTGGAACATCCTGTCTCTGTCCACCTTGTGGATTCCTCTCAGTATTTTATATGTAGTTATCATATCTCCCCTGTCTTTCCAGTCCTCCAGTTCGTCAGGTCTTTCCTTATCCTCTCCTCCTAGGACATGCCTCGTAGCTCCGGGACTAGTCTCGTTGCAAACCTTTGCACTTTCTCTAATTTCCTGACGTGCTTAGACAGGTGTGCCTGACCAGTTTGGGCCTGACCTACACGGTGTACAGGGTTCCGAACGATTCCTTACTGAGATGCCGGAATGCTATTCTTAGGTTTGTTATGCTCCTATATACTGCAGGAGTTATTTAGTTGATGTGCACCACGGGAGATGTGCTCGGTATTATACTCACCCTAAAATCATTTTCCTTAAGTGTGGTTTGTAGTCTTTGGCTCCCTAGACTGTACTCTGTCTGTGGTCTTCTTTGCCCTTCCCAATCTTCATGGCTTTGCACTAGTTGGGGTTGAACTCCAGGAGCTAGTTTCTGGACCAGGCCTGCAGACTGTCCAGATCCCTTTGTAGTCCTGCCTTGTCCTCCTGTCGAATTCTCCTCTTTAACTTTACACTGTCTGCATACAGGAATACTTCTGAATCTATTCCTTCTGTCATGTCATTCACATTCACTAGAAACAGCACCGGTCCTTCGACTGACCCCTGTGGAACCCCGCTCGTCACAAGCGCCCACTCTGACACCTCGTAACGTACCATGCATGACTCGCTGTTGTCTTCTCATCAGGTATTCTCTGATCCATTGCATTGTTTTCCCTGTTATCCCCGCCTGGTCCTCCAGATTTTGCACTAATCTCTTGTGTGGAACTGTGTCAAAAGCCTTCTTACAATCCAAGAAAAAGCAGTCTATCCACCCATTTCTCTCTTTTCATGCTACTGTCACCCTGTCATAGAAATCTGGTAGGTTTGTGACACAGGATTTCCCGTCCCTGAATCCGTGCTGGTTGTCGTTGACAAGCTCACTGATTTCTATTTCCTCCACCACTCATCTCCTGATAACCTTCTCCCTGACTTTGCATACATGTCAGTGACACTAGTCTGTGTGTGTACTTACCTATTTATGGTTGCAGGGGTCGATTCATAGCTCCTGGCCCCTTTTGTGTGTGTGTGTGTGTGTGTGTGTGTGTGTGTGTGTGTGTGTGTGTGTGTGTGTGTGTGTGTGTGTGTGTGCGCGTGTGCGCGTGTAAGCCGTACTTTCCGAATAGGCCGAACTCCCTTAAAAATGATAGATAACACTATGAAACAAAATTTCACTTTTGTCGTGTTCCTGGGAAAAAAAATCATTTCCCAATTCTTTATAACTAAACAAAATTTAAAAAAGCAGTCTTGATCCCAGAACTTTGCTTTTGTGGTCACGACACTTCTAGAACACTTTCAAGAAAGTCTGATGTAAAACTATTATGTTCTAGGGTTTTGCTTGGCAAATATAAAAACAGGGACTAAAAACCAGCATTCAGTTCAGCTCTGGCTGCCTGAGAAGACACATCAGAAGAAGTGAAATGGCATCATGAGGCTGCAGTCATTCTCCTGATGCATTCTGCTACATGTGTGATCAATTCATTAAGACAAGAGCAAAGAAGTTCTCTGTAACAGCATCTAAAAAATGTGTGAAGCTTACAAAGCATATTTTGTCATGCCAGTTGGTGGCCAAGACAAGACCTGGGCGCCTCATGTTGCTTGTGAACATTGTAAGAAAATACTGGAAGGTAAGAAAGTCATTAGTTATATGAAGGATAAAATCTTGAATAGGAACATTTTTTTTTTAAATGAAATTTAACAGAAACTAATTCTCTTGTTCTTTTACATGATGGTATAGAGGAGAAAAAATAGCCACGAAGTTTGGTGTTCCTAGAATATGGTGTGAACCCACTGATCACTCAACCAACTGCTACTTCTGTCTGGTGGATCCTTCCGAACACCGAACTGGGAAAAATGCACTTGCTATTTCTTATCCAGATTTTCCTTCTTCTACTGCACCAGTACCACACAGTGCTGATCTTCCTGTACCTACACCTCCAGAAAGTCAACCGTCAGAAGAAGAAAGCAGCAGATCAAAAAATGAAGAGCACAGTGAACAAGACTATGATCTCACAGATGCAGCTGTTGGGAGGAATCCTAACTACCCCAACTAAACAGACCTCCATGACCTTATCAGAGATCTTGGTTTGACAAAGTCAAATGCTGAGCTTTTGATTTCAAGGCCCAAGGAGTGAGACTTGGTGGACGAAAGTGTGCAAGTGACAAACCAAAGAAAGCATCACCAACATTTTTCAAGCCTCTTCACTAATGAAGAGAGGTTTGTTACTGTAATGATGTATCAAGCCTGTTTGATGAAATTGGAATTGCATGCAATCCAGATGAGTGGAAACTCTTCATTGACAGCTCCTCCAGAAGCCTAAAAGCTGTACTTCTGCACAATGGGAACAAGTATCCATTTCTTCCCTTGGCTCAGTCAGTGCATCTTAAGGAGGACTACAACAGTGTCAAACTCCTACTGGAAGCTTTGAACTATGATAAATATGGCTGGGAGGTTATTGGAGACCTAAAAATGGTGGCATTTTTGATGGGACTTCAAGGAGGTTTTACTAAGTTTCCCTGTTATCTCTGTCACTGGGATAGTAGAAACAGAGCAGCACATTACCAGAGGAAGCACTGGTCTCAATGGACTGAGTTCTCAGTAGGAAGACAATATCAAACATAAACCATTGGTAGATTCTCAAAAGATTCTGTTCCCTCCATTACACATCAAACTAGAGCTAATGAAACAACTTGTTACAGCTCTTGACAAAAAGTCTGCAGCCTTCAAGTATCTTCAAGATTTCTTTCTCAAGCCATCAGAGGCAAATGTGAAGGCTAGCATCTTCACTGGACCACAAGTCAGGAAAATCATGGAGTCCTCAGAATTTCCCTAGAAACTCACAGAGAAGGAATAGGAACCCTGGGAGAGTTTTGTTGCTGTAGCAAAGGGCTTTCTGGGCAACAACAAGGCTAATAAGCTATGGTAAAAAGGTAAAAAGTTACGGTCAGATGGGCTGTAGGATGACCCTTAAGGTCCATATCCTTGATGCTCATCTTGAAAAGTTCAAGAAGAATATGGGAGCAAGGCGAGCGCTTCCACCAAGATATAATGGATTTTGAACACAGATATCAGGGATCTTATAATGAAAACATGATGCGAGGCTACATATGGGGACTTATTATTATTATTAAAGATTCGCCGGTATTCTCCCGGCCCGGGCCTTTTCCAAGTGGTGGTTCGGCCTTGGCTCCCTCTTTAGGGAGTGTCTGAGACCTAAGTCTCCCATGGGAGGAGGCACAAGTACCTCCTCATCTTTGGGACCAACTGTCCCCAGGCCTAGCCACAAGCTAGGCCTCTCTGGTCTGCCATCCCCGCCCCAGGGGGGCAAATGGGAATGAGTCTTATGAGCTAAAGGCTCGGGCTCAGGCACCTACCCTGCCCTAGAAGGGTTAGGCATGGTATCGATTTTTGGGGACTTTTTTTTTTTTTTTTTTCGCCGGTATTCTCCCGGCCCGGGTCTTTTCCAAGTAGTGGTGACCCGGCCATGGCTCCCTATCTGGGGAGTGTCTCGAGAATTAAGTCTCCCATGGGAGGAGGGATAAGTACCTCCTCATCTTTGGGACCAAGTGTCCCCAGGCCTAGCCACATTCCCCGCCCTCACGGGGCTCGTAGGGAGAAGCTAGGCCTCTGGTCTGCCATCTACCCCGCCTCGAAGGGGCTCGTGGGGATGGCAGCCTTATGAGCTGCAGATGGTAGCAAGCTCAGACCGTGTCATTTTTTGGGACTTATTATTATTATTAAAGATTAGCCGGTATTCTCCCGGCCCGGGCCTTGTCCAAGTGGTGGCCCGGCCTTGGCTCCCTCTTTAGAGAGTGACTGAGACCTAAGTCTCCCATGGGAGGAGGCACAAGTACCTCATCTTTGGGACCAACTGTCCCTAGGCCTAGCCACAAGCTAGGCCTCTCTGGTCTGCCATCCCCGCCCCAAGGGAGCAAATGGGAATGACAGTCTTATGAGCTAAAAGCTCGGGCTCAGGCACCTACCCTACCCTAGAAGGGTTAGGCATGGTGTCGATGTTTTTGGGACTTATTATTATCAAAGATTCGCCGGTATTCTCCCGGCTCGGGCCTTTTCCAAGTGGTGGCCCGGCCTTGGCTCCCTCTTTAGGGAGTGTCTGAGACCTAAGTCTCCCATGGGAGGAGGCACAAGTACCTCCTCATCTTTGGGACCAACTGTCCCCAGGCCTAGCCACAAGCTAGGCCTCTCTGGTCTGCCATCCCCGCCACAAGGGGGCAAATGGGAATGACAGTCTTATGAGCTAAAGGCTCGGGCTCAGGCACCTACCCTACCCTATAAGGGTTAGGCATGGTGTCGATCTTTTTGGGACTTAAACAGGAAAGTGATTTGTTGCTGTTCGCAAATCTAGAAAAACTGCTCATTTTTAACTTTGTAAATATGTTTCAGAAAGTTTAAAATAAAATGTGTAAATTTGATTTTATTTATGTAAATTTTATTTATGTTTTTGTCTTACATCAAAAACTAGCAAAAATATTGAAATTTAGCCATGTCAAAAATTCATCCTGTAAGCAATAAAAACAAAGTTTTAAAGGAATAATGGCCGTTTTTTATTGTCTTGCAATAAAAGGAGCTGGAAAATAACACTTACTTGTCAGGAACAAAAATTGTGTTACATAGTGTAATCTTTTTCATTGACAGAGATATAAATATTTATATTTTTGGATCAAACCCAACTTAGAAACCTCACCTAACCTAACTTTAACGTAATTTATATTAGCTAAGTTCTGGTATATATATCGTAGGTAAATTTAAATTTAATATTACTGCGAAGCAATATATATATATATATAATATATATATAATATATATATATATATATATATATATATATATATATATATATTATATATATAAATAAATAAGGTACCACCTCTAGAACTGTTATAGGGACTCTCATCCTCAGAGAAAAGAATAAACTTGCTTCAGGGAAAACTCAAGATTCTCCCTGAAGCTGTTTGAGAATTTTCTCCTACCACCCCCTATATTATATATATATATATTATTTAAAGACAAAATACAAAATACATTGACAAAACATTCACAAAAATATGATACAAAGTAAAACAACATAGGTAACTCAGAGCTACATCTTGAATACTTCGTCCAGCTCCCCGGCGGTGGGCCGCGTGCCCAGAATGCTGCAGGCATTTCCTCTCTGGATCGCAACATTTGCCAAACTGCGGCAGGCCAGGACTCGACCCTACGAATCTTATACCGCCCCCAGAGACAGCACAATGTAGACATCGCCTTACCACTTGAGCCAGTGATCCTACAAATCACTTGTATCATGATTTCATTGCTATATAGACTGCTTGTTGAGGTGGGTATTCAAACAGGATGAGGCTGAAATTATTCCTGGAGATACCACTGCCACGAGTGTCCTCGGATCACGAGAAAAACATGTAGCTCAGCTGCATGCGTAATTCTTGTAGGATCACTGGCTCAAGTGGTAAGGCGATGCGTACATTGTGCTGTCTCTGGAGGCGGTACAAGGTTCGTAGGGTCGAGTCCTGGCCTGCCGCAGTTTGGCAAATGATTTAAAATCACTTGTTTCGTGATTTCATTGATATTATATATATATATATTTATATATAATATATATATATATATATATATATATTATATATATATATATATATATATATATATATATATATATATCGTGCCGAATATGTAAAACTGGTCAATTAGCAAGAACTCATTTAAAATTAAGTCCTTTCTAAAATTTTCTCTTATACGTTTAAAGATATATTTTTTTCATTAATGTTGATGTACAAATTTATAATTTTGCACCAAAAGAATCTTAGAAAACTTACCTAACCTTATTATAACAAGAACAATTTATTTTAGCCTAACGCAACTAAATATATTTTAGATTTGTTTACAATAATTTAATACTAAACAAACACAATGAAATATATTTTTTCCGTTAGGTTCAGAATGATTTTGGCGAAATTATTGCATACACAAATTTTCACTTGTCCTATATGGCAAGTTGAACGTTGCTATTTAAGCCAAGATCGCAAGTTCTGCCTATTCGGCACGACATATATATATATATATATAATATATATAATATATATATATATATATATATATATATATATATATATATATATATATATATATATATATGCAGTAATGGCAAGAAAATCATTGTTCCAGAGCAGCATTGCAACTCTGTTATTATGAAAATGCTTTTAATCTTAGGTATTTTAACTCAAATAACCCGCACGGTATTGTGCCTTTTTGTTATTTAGTTATTTATTTAGGTATTTTAACATTTTCAATAATATTTTCAAATGCTTTACAAAAGAAAGAAAAGTTGGAGTTAGTAATATTAGAAGTCATAATGATGTACTTTGATGCAATGTTTTTACTACAGCATAATGTTGCTTTATATTAACCTCAGTAATTTAAATCATTCATCTTAAAAAATTCTAATCTTACTATTAATACAGAAATATAATTTTCACATATTTCCTAGTTATTAAGTAATATATATATATATATATATATATATAATATATATATATATATATATATATAACTATACATTTTAAAAATGATTTTGACTAATGCAATCTAAAGTTTGCTGCTAAATCATCAGCCAACTAGAAGTGAGAAATGCGGAGACATGACAAGTGAAGTGATGTTTAGAGTTCGTATATGTGTTGTGTGACGTGTGTTTACACTGTGCAACACATGTGATGTGTGTTTACACTGTGCAACACACATGTGACGTGTGTTTACACTGTGCAACACATGTGATGTGTGTTTACACTGTGCAACACATGTGATGTGTGTTTACACTGTGCAACACGTGTGATGTGTGTTTACACTGCAACACATGTGATGTGTGTTTACACTGTGCAACACATGTGATGTGTGTTTACACTGTGCAACACATGTGATGTGTGTTTACACTGTGCAACACGTGTGATGTGTGTTTACACTGTGCAACACGTGTGACGTGTGTTTACACTGTGCAACACGTGTGACGTGTGTTTACACTGTGCAACACGTGTGACGTGTGTTTACACTGTGCAACACACGTGACGTGTGTTTACACTGTGCAACACACGTGACGTGTGTTTACACTGTGCAACACACATGTGACGTGTGTTTACACTGTACAACACACATGTGACGTGTGTTTACACTGCGCAACACACATGTGACGTGTGTTTACACTGCGCAACACACATGTGACGTGTGTTTACACTGTGCAACACACATGTGACGTGTGTTTACACTGTGCAACACACATGTGACGTGTGTTTACACTGTGCAACACACATGTGACGTGTGTTTACACTGTGCAACACACATGTGACGTGTGTTTACACTGTGCAACACACATGTGACGTGTGTTTACACTGTGCAACACACATGTGACGTGTGTTTACACTGTGCAACACACATGTGACGTGTGTTTACACTGTGCAACACACATGTGACGTGTGTTTACACTGTGCAACACACATGTGACGTGTGTTTACACTGTGCAACACACATGTGACGTGTGTTTAAACTGTGCAACACACATGTGACGTGTGTTTACACTGTGCAACACACATGTGACGTGTGTTTACACTGTGCAACACACATGTGACGTGTGTTTACACTGTGCAACACACATGTGTTTACACTGTGCAACACACACGTGTTTACACTGTGCAACACGTGTTTACACTGTGCAACACATGTGTTTACACTGTGCAACACATGTGTTTACACTGTGCAACACATGTGTTTACACTGTGCAACACGTATGTGTTTACACTGTGCAACTCATGTATGTGTTTACACTGTGCAACACATATATAAGTGTTTACACTGTGCAACACATATATATGTGTTTACACTGTGCAACACATATATATGTGTTTACACTGTGCAACACGTGTGTTTACACTGTGCAACACATATATGTGTTTACACTGTGCAACACATATGTGTTTACACTGTGCAACACATATATGTGTTTACACTGTGCAACACGTGTGTGTTTACACTGTGCAACACATATATAATATGTGTTTACACTGTGCAACACGTGTTTACACTGTGCAACACATATATATGTGTTTACACTGTGCAACACATGTGTGTACACTGTGCAACACATGTGTGTACACTGTGCAACACATGTGTTTACACTGTGCAACATGTGTGTACACTGTGCAACACATGTGTGTTTACTCTGTGCAACACATGTGTGTACACTGTGCAACACATGTGTGTTTACTCTGTGCAACACATATGTGTGTTTACACTGTGCAACACATGTGTGTGTTTACACTGTGCAACACATGTGTGTGTTTACACTGTGCAACACATGTGTGTGTTTACACTGTGCAACACATGTGTGTGTTTACACTGTGCAACACATGTGTGTGTTTACACTGTGCAACACATGTGTGTGTTTACACTGTGCAACACGTGTGTTTACACTGTACAACACTGTGTTTACACTGTGCAACACGTGTGTACACTGTGCAACACGTGTGTGTTTACACTGTGCAACACTGTTTACACTGTGCAACACATGTGTGCACACTGTGCAACACGTGTGTTTAAACTGTGCAACACTGTTTACACTGTGCAACACATGTGTGTGTTTACACTGTGCAACACATGTGTGTACACTGTGCAACAGTTTGTTTACACTGTGCAACACATGTGTGTACACTGTGCAACATTGTGTTTACACTGTGCAACACATGTGTGTACACTGTGCAACATTGTGTTTACACTGTGCAACACATGTGTGTACACTGTGCAACACGTGTGTGTTTACACTGTGCAACACATGTGTGTGTTTACACTGTGCAACACGTGTGTTTACACTGTGCAACACATGTGTGTGTTTACACTGTGCAACACATGTGTGTGTTTACATTGTGCAACACGTGTGTGTTTACACTGTGCAACACATGTGTGTGTTTACACTGTGCAACACGTGTGTGTTTACACTGTGCAACACATATGTGTGTTTACACTGTGCAACACGTGTGTGTTTACACTGTGCAACACATATAATATGTGTTTACACTGTGCAACACGTGTGTGTTTACACTGTGCAACACATGTGTGTGTTTACACTGTGCAACACATATGTGTTTACACTGTGCAACACATATGTGTTTACACTGTGCAACACATGTGTGTTTACACTGTGCAACACGTGTGTGTTTACACTGTGCAACACATATAATGTGTGTTTACACTGTGCAACACATGTGTGTGTTTACACTGTGCAACACATGTGTGTGTTTACACTGTGCAACACATATATGTGTTTACACTGTGCAACACATATGTGTTTACACTGTGCAGCACGTGTGTGTTTACACTGTGCAACACGTGTGTGTTTACACTGTGCAACACATGTGTGTGTTTACACTGTGCAACACATTGTTTACACTGTGCAACACATATATGTGTTTACACTGTGCAACACGTGTGTGTTTACACTGTGCAACACATATATAATATGTGTTTACACTGTGCAACACGTGTGTTTACACTGTGCAACACATGTGTGTACACTGTGCAACACGTGTGTTTACTCTGTGCAACACATATGTGTGTTTACACTGTGCCACACATGTGTGTGTTTACACTGTGCAACACATGTGTACACTGTGCAACACATGTGTGTACACTGTGCAACACATGTGTGTACACTGTGCAACACATGTGTGTACACTGTGCAACACGTGTGTACACTGTGCAACACATGTGTGTACACTGTGCAACACATGTGTGTACACTGTGCAACACATGTGTTTACACTGTGCAACACATGTGTTTACACTGTGCAACACGTGTGTGTTTACACTGTGCAACACATGTGTGTACACTGTGCAACACATGTGTGTTTACTCTGTGCAACACATATGTGTGTTTACACTGTGCAACACGTGTGTGTTTACACTGTGCAACACTGTGTTTACACTGTGCAACACATGTGTGTGTTTACACTGTGCAACACGTGTGTTTACACTGCAACACTGTGTTTACACTGTGCAACACGTGTGTACACTGTGCAACACGTGTGTGTTTACACTGTGAAACACTGTTTACACTGTGCAACACATGTGTGCACACCGTGCAACACGTGTGTTTACACTGCAACACTGTGTTTACACTGTGCAACACGTGTGTTTACACTGTGCAACACATGTGTGTACACTGTGCAACATTTTGTTTACACTGTGCAACACATGTGTGTACACTGTGCAACACATGTGTGTGTTTACACTGTGCAACACATGTGTGTACACTGTGCAACACATGTGTGTACACTGTGCAACATTTTGTTTACACTGTGCAACACATGTGTGTGTTTACACTGTGCAACACATGTTTGTGTTTACATTGTGCAACACGTGTGTGTTTACACTGTGCAACACATATAATATGTGTTTACACTGTGCAACACGTGTGTGTTTACACTGTGCAACACATGTGTGTGTTTACACTGTGCAACACATGTGTGTGTTTACACTGTGCAACACGTGTGTGTTTACACTGTGCAACACATGTGTGTGTTTACACTGTGCAACACATATGTGTTTACACTGTGCAACACATATATGTGTTTACACTGTGCAACACATATAATATGTGTTTGCACTGTGCAACACGTGTGTGTTTACACTGTGCAACACATATAATGTGTGTTTACACTGTGCAACACATGTGTGTGTTTACACTGTGCAACACATATAATATGTGTTTACACTGTGCAACACATGTGTGTGTTTACACTGTGCAACACATATAATATGTGTTTACACTGTGCAGCACGTGTGTGTTTACACTGTGCAACACGTGTGTGTTTACACTGTGCAACACGTGTGTGTTTACACTGTGCAACACATATATGTGTTTACACTGTGCAACACATGTGTGTGTTTACACTGTGCAACACATGTGTGTTTACACTGTGCAACACATATAATATGTGTTTACACTGTGCAACACGTGTGTGTTTACACTGTGCAACACGTGTGTGTTTACACTGTGCAACACATATAAGTGTTTACACTGTGCAACACGTGTGTGTTTACACTGTGCAACACGTGTGTGTTTACACTGTGCAACACGTGTGTGTTTACACTGTGCAACACTGTGTGTTTTACACTGTGCAACACGTGTGTGTTTACACTGTGCAACACGTGTGTGTTTACACTGTGCAACACGTGTGTGTTTACACTGTGCAACACGTGTGTGTTTACACTGTGCAACACGTGTGTGTTTACACTGTGCAACACGTGTGTGTTTACACTGTGCAACACGTGTGTGTTTACACTGTGCAACACGTGTGTGTTTACACTGTGCAACACGTGTGTGTTTACACTGTGCAACACGTGTGTGTTTACACTGTGCAACACGTGTGTGTTTACACTGTGCAACACGTGTGTGTTTACACTGTGCAACACGTGTGTGTTTACACTGTGCAACACGTGTGTGTGTACACTGTGCAACACGTGTGTGTGTACACTGTGCAACACGTGTGTGTGTACACTGTGCAACACGTGTGTGTGTACACTGTGCAACACGTGTGTGTGTACACTGTACAACACGTGTGTGTGTACACTGTGCAACACGTGTGTGTGTACACTGTGCAACACGTGTGTACACTGTGCAACACGTGTGTACACTGTGCAACACGTGTGTACACTGTGCAACACGTGTGTACACTGTGCAATACGTGTGTACACTGTGCAACACGTGTGTGTGTACACTGTGCAACACGTGTGTACACTGTGCAACACGTGTGTGTGTACACTGTGCAACACGTGTGTACACTGTGCAACACGTGTGTGTGTACACTGTGCAACACGTGTGTACACTGTGCAACACGTGTGTGTGTGTACACTGTGCAACACGTGTGTACACTGTGCAACACGTGTGTGTGTGTACACTGTGCAACACGTGTGTACACTGTGCAACACGTGTGTGTGTGTACACTGTGCAACACGTGTGTACACTGTGCAACACGTGTGTGTGTACACTGTGCAACACGTGTGTGTGTACACTGTGCAACACGTGTGTACACTGTGCAACACGTGTGTACACTGTGCAACACGTGTGTACACTGTGCAACACGTGTGTACACTGTGCAACACGTGTGTGTGTACACTGTGCAACACGTGTGTACACTGTGCAACACGTGTGTGTGTACACTGTGCAACACGTGTGTACACTGTGCAACACGTGTGTGTGTACACTGTGCAACACGTGTGTACACTGTGCAACACGTGTGTGTGTACACTGTGCAACACGTGTGTACACTGTGCAACACGTGTGTGTGTACACTGTGCAACACGTGTGTACACTGTGCAACACGTGTGTGTGTACACTGTGCAACACGTGTGTACACTGTGCAACACGTGTGTACACTGTGCAACACGTGTGTGTACACTGTGCAACACGTGTGTACACTGTGCAACACATGTGTGTTTACACTGTGCAACACGTGTGTACACTGTGCAACACGTGTGTACACTGTGCAACACGTGTGTACACTGTGCAACACGTGTGTGTGTACACTGTGCAACACGTGTGTACACTGTGCAACACATGTGTGTGTTTACACTGTGCAACACATGTGTACACTATGCAACACATCATTCATTGATTAAATACATATTTTACTATTTCTTCTATCACTATTTTACTACTACTACCGTCACTAGAGCAACCACTACTATTGCTTCTAGTACTACTAAGTTCTACATCGGGCACTTCCCAAAGTTCCCTGTATATACCCTCAGTATCCTTGTATTGTTTTCAGTGGCTTGATAAAGAACCTGACGGCGATACACAACCATCTGAGTGTCTGATAATTATCAGATTTACCTAAGATATTACCGGTAATTGTATCATTTATTATTCAATATCAGAGTAAATATTTTTATATCTTATTTCGAATGTTAGGTAGATTCTGTTTATTTGCCATTGAAAGAGTTCTTTCTGGTGGCTAAAGAAAACAGACTCCGAAGTTTCTTGACTTGAATGAACTTAAATCTCCAAGAAAAATAGTTGTATAATGATGTGATCATCAAATACGGTGCCCCGTGGCCTGGTGCCTCTCGCTTCACACGGCGAGGATCCGGGTTCGATTCCCGGCGAGGGTAGAAACGTCGGGCATGTTTCCTTTCACCGGTTGTCTATGTTCCCCGTCAGGAAAACGGGTAACCGGGTGTTAGTGGACTGGTGTGGGTCGCATCCCGGGAGAAAACTGACCTAATTTGGCCGAAATGCTCTGTATAACTAGCGGCTTTCTATATAGTAGTATGTCATTGGTCAGCTAGACCTGTATATCTGGTACATGTGCTTGTAGAAATTATTATTATTATTAAAGATTCGCCGGTATTCTCCCGGCCCGGGCCTTTTCCAAGTGGTGGCCCGGCCTTGGCTCCCTCTTTAGGGAGTGTCTGAGACCTAAGTCTCCCATGGGAGGAGGCACAAGTACCTCCTCATCTTTGGGACCAACTGTCCCCAGGCCTAGCAACAAGCTAGGCCTCTCTGGTCTGCCATCCCCGCCTCAAGGGGGCAAATGGGAATGACAGTCTTATGAGCTAAAGTCTCGGGCTCAGGCACCTACCCTGCCCTAGAAGGGTTAGGCATGGTGTCGATGACTTGTAGAAATAAAGATATTCATCAAATGTGAAAGCAACTGCAGACATGTAATAAACTCGGTGCTGTTTTGGTAAAAAATATCCCGCTGAAGAGACGAATAATTATCAACGTGGATTATATCAAGAGAGATATTCCACAGGCAGCAGTGGTAAAAATAATGCGCCATTTCAACACGTAAATACAGAGTATTATGAACTAAATTTCAGTGAAGATGGTTGCAACAGTAAGCAGCGGAGGGTGTTAACCAACCAACCAACCAACCAACCAACCTATTATTTGGTTTGGTTGGTTGGTTGGTTGGTTGGTTGGTTGGTTGCTACTTAGTTACTTCGTTACTTTGTTACTTACTTACTTACTTACTTACTTTAAGGGGAGACAGTTATAATTATCTTTGATCCCAGTTTGGGTGCTCGACGTATACGGAAATGTCGACCCTTTACTGAATACCTTTCTTCTCAGTATAGTTAGAGTCAAAAAGAGATAATTGACTAACAAAGAGTAAGTTTGAGGCTACACTTACTGCCGTAGTTAGATAATATCAGATTTGAGAACGGTGTTTGGTACGGTGCGATGATGGAGCAACAGAAATTGTCGAGTGGTTATTTATACCCAGACGGGGATCCTCCTGCAGTGCTCCTTCATCCTTGTGTACCTGACGTGTCTACATGCATAAAGACGTCCTTCTAGTTTAATGTCTCCTGAGGAGGGTCTGTAGCCTGACCAATCACATTTGTGTTATTTTCAGCTACTGAACGTGGATTATTCTTTTATATTACCCACTCGGTCAGAGGATAATTTTCTCAGTAGGATAGCAAAGGTAATTTCTGACTTTCCTTCTTTGCTTGAGATTACCAAGACTCAGGACCTTTATAGTACAGTGTACATAGATCAGTACACTGATCCATAAATGCATTCACAATATCAATGTCAAAAAATTAAAAACCTCTAAAACATCGACACATGGAGGTGTTTCCTTCAACGTACACGAAGAACACATGGAGACGTCACCATCAACGTTCATGAGGAACACATGGAGACGTCTTCATCAACGTACACGAGGAACACATGGAGACGTCACCATCAACGTTCATGAGGAACACATGGAGACGTCTTCATCAACGTACACGAGGAACACATGGAGACGTCACCATCAACGTACACGAGGAACACATGGAGACGTCACCATCAACGTACACGAGGAACACATGGAGACGTCACCATCAACGTACACGAGGAACACAGGGGAAAACGTCACCATCAACGTACACGAGGAACACATGGAGACGTCACCATCAACGTACACGAGGAACACATGGAGACGTCACCATCAACGTACACGAGGGAGGAACACATGGAGACGTCACCATCAACGTACACGAGGGAGGAACACAGAGGAGACGTCACCATCAACGTACACGAGGGAGGAACACATGGAGACGTCACCATCAACGTACACGAGGGAGGAACACAGGGAGACGTCACCATCAACGTACACGAGGGAGGAACACATGGAGACGTCACCATCGACGTACACGAGGGAGGAACACATGGAGACGTCACCATCAACGTACACGAGGGAGGAACACATGGAGACGTCACCATCAACGTACACGAGGGAGGAACACATTGAGACGTCACCATCAACGTACACGAGGAACACATGGAGACGTCACCATCGACGTACACGAGGGAGGAACACATGGAGACGTCACCATCAACGTACACGAGGAACACATGGAGACGTCACCATCGACGTACACGAGGGAGGAACACATGGAGACGTCACCATCAACGTACACGAGGAACACATGGAGACGTCACCATCAACGTACACGAGGAACACATGGAGACGTCACCATCAACATACACGAGGAACACATGGAGACGTCACCATCAACGTACACGAGGAACACATGGAGACGTCACCATCAACGTACACGAGGAACACATGGGGACGTCACCATCAACGTACACGAGGGAGGAACACATGGAGACGTCACCATCAACGTACACGAGGAACACATGGGGACGTCACCATCAACGTACACGAGGAACACATGGGGACGTCACCATCAACGTACACGTGGGAGGAACGCTGGAAAACGTACCACCCAACATACACGAGGAACACATGGAGACGTCACCATCAACGTACACGAGGAACACATGGAGACGTCACCATCAACGTACACGAGGAACACATGGAGACGTCACCATCAACGTACACGAGGAACACAGAGACGTCACCATCAACGTACACGAACACATGGAGACGTCACCATCAACGTACACGAGGGAGGAACACATGGAGACGTCACCATCACCGTACACGAGGAACACATGGAGACGTCACCATCAACGTACACGAGGAACACATGGAGACGTCACCATCAACGTACACGAGGAACACATGGAGACGTCACCATCACCGTACACGAGGAACACATGGAGACGTCACAATCAACGTACACGAGGGAGGAACACATGGAGACGTCACCAACGTACACGAGGTACACATGGAGACGTCACCATCAACGTACACGAGGAACACATGGAGACGTCACCATCACCGTACACGAGGGAGGAACACATGGAGACGTCACCATCAACGTACACGAGGGAGGAACACATGGAGACGTCACCATCAACGTACACAAGGAACACATGGAGACGTCACCATCAACGTACACGAGGAACACATGGAGACGTCACCATCAACGTACACGAGGAACACATGGAGACGTCACCATCAACGTACTCGAGGGAGGAACACATGGAGACGTCACCATCAACGTACACGAGGAACACATGGAGACGTCACCCTCAACGTACACGAGGGAGGAACACATGGAAACGTCACCATCAACGTACACGAGGGAGGAACACATGGAGACGTCACCATCAACGTACACGAGGGAGGAACACATGGAGACGTCACCATCAACGTACACGAGGAACACATGGAGACGTCACCGTCAACGTACACGAGGGAGGAACACATGGAGACGTCACCATCAACGTACACGAGGGAGGAACATATGGAGACGTCACCATCAACGTACACGAGGGAGGAACACATGGAGACGTCACCATCACCGTACACGAGGGAGGAACACATGGAGACGTCACCATCACCATACACGAGGAACACAGAGACGTCACCATCAACGTACACGAGGAACACAGAGACGTCACCATCAACGTACACGAGGAACTCAGAGACGTCACCATCAACGTACACGAGGAACACAGAGACGTCACCATCAACGTACACGAGGAACACAGAGACGTCACCATCAACGTACACGAGGGACACAGAGACGTCACCATCAACGTACACGAGGAACACAGAGACGTCACCATCAACGTACACGAGGAACACATGGAGACGTCACCATCAACGTACACGAGGGAGGAACACATGGAGACGTCACCACCAACGTACACGAGGAACACATGGAGACTCACCACCAACGTACACGAGGGAGGAACACATGGAGACGTCACCACCAACGTACACGAGGGAGGAACACATGGAGACGTCACCACCAACGTACACGAGGGAGGAACACAGACGTCACCATCAACGTACACGAGGGAGGAACACAGAGACGTCACCATCAACGTACACGAGGGAGGAACACAGAGACGTCACCATCAACGTACACGAGGGAGGAACACAGAGACGTCACCATCAACGTACACGAGGGAGGAACACAGAGACGTCACCATCAACGTACACGAGGGAGGAACACATGGAGACGTCACCATCAACGTACACGAGGGGGGAAAACACATGGGACGTCACCATCAACGTACACGAGGGAGGAACACATGGAGACGTCACCATCACCGTACACGAGGGAGGAACACATGGAGACGTCACCATCAACGTACACGAGGGAGGAACACATAGAGACGTCACCATCAACGTACACGAGGGAGGAACACAGTTGGGACTCAGATTAGGTAAACAAAACACATACATTACATTTTCTGTATTACAAAATAATGGAAATACTCACAAAGTTCTGGAGATCACAATAAGTCTTGAGAAATATTGTTTATTAAAACATGGAATGTGAAACATATCTATTTTATTGTATGGAAATAAAATATAAACATCATAAATATTAGTTTTGGTCTCTCTCACTCAATATGCTTTACAACAGAGATCTAATTTACTAAAAGCTTTAGATAAGGTAGTAAACATCTCTGTTGACATTTCACGACACAAACTCTCCTTGTTCGGTTGTATGACGCAATTTCCACACATCTACATTGTAATCAGTAAAAGTGAACTTGTATACAATATTAGAACACTTGGAAATCGTAATTTTGAATTACAATATTTCATTTTCGGGCTGTAAGGTATTACCCTACATATATAAATTCGTTAGAAAACATTCAGCGACGAATGACAAAATTAATTCATTGTATTAGAAATCTTCCGTATGAAGAAAGATTGAAGTCCCTTTGTACGACGAAGAATGAGGGGAGACATGATCGAGGTGTATAAGTGGAAGATGGGTATTAATAAAGGGAAAATAAATAACGTCTTGATAATATCTCTCCAAGAGAGAACCCGCAATAATGGATACAGAAAGTATATAGGAAAGTATTGGTTTGGAAACAGGGTAGTTGATGAGTGGAAAAGTGGTGACCTGTACTTAACTCTGTGAAGACTTGTGTGTGTGTTCTCTGTGAATCTGAACCAAGATGCCCTCTCTTGAGCAACTCTTCCAGCAGCTAAAAGAGGAGCTTAGGATTGCTAAGCTGGAGAACAAGAGGATTCGTAGTAATCCTCCTGTTTTGAGTCCTCAGGTTAAGAGGGGAACCTGGTCAGTGGCAGGGCAACATGGAACCAAGCTGAGGATCAAGAAGACTGTTGGAGAGGCAGAAACAACGAAGAACCAGAAGACTACTGTGGAAACTTTCAACCTATTTTCGGTGATACCTGATGAATGTGGGTTTTCTACTGGGAACGTCACAATGAACACCAACGAAGCATTGGCAGACGTGAGTGAGACATCCATAGAAGACCATCGAGAACATCACGACGAATTCCACAAGTAAAGGTAAGAACATTGTTTTAGTTGGAGACAGTCAGGTTAAGTTTATGGATAGGGCCTTTTGTCTTAGGGACAGGAAGAGGAGGCAGAGGGTACGTTTTCCTGGGGCTGGGATGGGGGATATTGTTAGCCATCTGGACGACATCATGAAAGGTAATGGGAGCAATCCTATTGTCT
The DNA here is from genome assembly GCF_026875155.1 of Cherax quadricarinatus. NCBI lineage: Eukaryota > Metazoa > Arthropoda > Malacostraca > Decapoda > Parastacidae > Cherax > Cherax quadricarinatus. The sequence continues at coordinate 18,392,021 of NC_069404.1, forward strand.
GCCTCAGTGCGGGAGGCAACGATGTTGGCAGACGTTGGATGAGGACCTGACTAGCAGGTATAGGTCAGCAATAGAAATAATTAGAAAGAAGGGTGGAAACCCTGTCATATGTGGCATTTTGCCAAGGAGAGGAGTTGGAAACGAATGGTCGTTGAGGGCAACTGGTGTCAACTGCTGGCTGGACAAATACTGTAAGGGAAATGTGGTAACATTCATTGACAACTGGGACATCTTCTATGACAGAAATGACATGTATGCCAGGGATAGGGTTCACTTATCTAGGTCTGGGGTGGGGGCACTGGCAACTGCAGTGGAGGGAGCTGTTAGGGCTTTAAACTAGGAATAGCTAGTGGTATGGGTTTTGGCGATAATAAAGTGAAGTCCCAGTGTAGTAATATTATGAGTTCTAGTGGAACCAGTAATAGGCAGAATGAGGTGGATATTGGAAAGTCAGTGACACTAGGTGACAAGAACAGTAATAGGTTTAGTGGAAAAACGGAAATGAGCAGGAAGGGTAAAGAGAAAGGAGGATCTTTAAAAATATATTATGCTAATAGCCGTAGTGCTAGGAATAAAATGGACGAGTTGAGATTAGTTGCTAGTGCAGGTAACATTGATGTATTTGTCATCACTGAGACAGAGTTTAATTCCAATATTCGGGAAATGCCTGCAGAATGTCACATTCAGGGTTTCAAATTGTTCCAAATAAATAGAAGTATCGCGAAAGGGGATGGGGTGGCACTGTATGTCAGTGACCGCTTGAACTGTGGCATAAAAACTGTTAAGTCTGAAGGAACACATACTGAGTCGGTCTACATAGAATTTTCAGAGGGGCATGAAAAATTGATTCTAGGAGTGATATACCGTCCCCCAAACTTAGATAGGGGCCAAGGGAGACTACTATGGGAGGAAATTGTTAAGGCCACAAGGCACGGTAACGTAGTAATTCTAGGAGACTATAACTTTAGTCAGATTGATTGGAATTTCTTGTCTGGGAATTTAGAATCAAACGACTTCTTAGTAGTAGTTCAGAATTGTTTTTTGAAGCAGTTTGTCACAGAGCCTACAAGGGGAAATAACCTGCTTGACTTGGTTTTGGCAAACAAAGAAACCCTTGTTAATAATTTAGAAATAACAGAGGAACTCGGCAAAAGCGATCACTAATCAATTACCTTTAGCAATGAATGGAAGTATGATAGTAGGGATAATTCAGTAATGGTCCCAGATTTTCGCTTAGCAGATTACGATGGGCTTAAAGAACACTTATCATCTGTTGACTGGGGTAACGAAGAGAGCTATCAGTATGACAGCTTTCTTAACACAATACATGCTGACCAAAGAACATTTATCCCATGTTGAAGATTGAGACACTTATGCAGCATATGGGAATCTTTATTCAGGAAACGTTTCGCCACGCAGTGGCTTCATCAGTCCAATACAAAGAGGAAGGCGTAAGGAGAGGAGGAGTATGAGGTAATCAGTCCCTCAGCCTGGAGTCGATGTGTTCAGTCCATCAATCATCTACAAGATTGAGGAAATGGTATGGTGATACCGACAAGATGTGGAAAAAGACACTTATGTACAGTTCAGGACATTTATTAAAGGAAACGTTTCGCCACGAGTGGCTTCTTCAGTCCTAATACAGAGAAAACTAAGAAAACACACATATATATTGTGGTGGGAGTCAGGTGAGGTGAAGCGTGGGTAGAGGTGGTAGTAGTAGTAGTAGTAGTAGTAATGGAACTAAGGAGGTGAGGTAGAGAGGGACCTGCTGGCATCAAGTTAAAACCAGTTTTCCCCGGATGGGTAATATCCTCTTGCTTAAAAATTTTGAAATACTGTAACTACCGGACTTTTGCTTTATAGTGTTACTGACGAAATTAGTGCAGCTTCAATGCATTTTCTCCGTCTTAAGTCGTCTTCTTTAATAATTGTTTAGCTTCATTGAATTTCATGAGGTGTCCAACATCGTCTCTATGTTGAACACATGCGTTTTTGCGGTCATCATTTCTGCAAGCATTTTTGTGTTCTGTATCCTAATGTCCAGAGTTCTGGCTGTTTCCCCTACATATACTTTGTCACACCCCCCACATGGTATAGTGTAGATTCCTGCACTTGTGCCAGAATCATGCTTGGGTTTTTGTATCAGGTTCCTAATAGTAGTTGAACAGCTGGTTGATATTTTAGCCACTTTTCTGTCAAAAATTTTTGAAACATTTGTGGCAACGTTGCTGACCGGTTAAACGATGTAACTTGGTGGCTTTTCTTCAATTTGATAGGTGTTGGTCTTGCTGAGGATACGTGTTGCACGTTTCCTGCAGTCACGTATGAAGTGTAGGGGAAAGTGTAGTGAACTAAAAGAGTTGGTGATGTATGTACATTCTTCTTCGAGGAACTGCGGACTGGAAATTTGTAGGCTCTCAGAAAGAAGCCAATAACTACCCCCCTTTTAGTTTTTTGTGTCATGGTGAGAGAAGAAATGTAGAAGATCATTCTTGTAGGTAGGCTTCCGGTAGACTTTAAAAGAAAGTTTGCTTTCCCCTGTGCGTAAGAGAACGTCGAGAAAAGGTAACTGGTTGTCCTTCTCCTCCTCTAGAGTAAATTTAATAGTAGGTTCCAGAGTGTTGATGGTGTTGAGGATGCCCTGTACGTCAAGATTTTTGGGTACAATGACCAAAATATCATCTACGTACCGCATCCAAGTAACTGAACGAGGGATGTTATTGAGGATCCTTCTTGATTCCAGGTCCTCCATATATAAATTGGCAAGAACTGCACAAACAACTCTTCGGACTAGCCATGGGATCCCCCCTCAGTGCAGTTCTTGCCAATTTATATATGGAGGACCTGGAATCAAGAAGGATCCTCAATAACATCCCTCGTTCAGTTACTTGGATGCGGTACGTAGATGATATTTTGGTCATTGTACCCAAAAATCTTGACGTACAGGGCATCCTCAACACCATCAACACTCTGGAACCTACTATTAAATTTACTCTAGAGGAGGAGAAGGACAACCAGTTACCTTTTTTTCGACGTTCTCTTACGCCCCAGGGGAAAGCAAAATTTCTTTTAAAGTCTACCGGAAGCCTACCTACAAGAATGATCTTCTACATTTCTTCTTCACCATGACACAAGAACTAAAAGAGGGGTAGTTATTGGCTTCTTTCTGAGAGCCTACAGAATTTCCAGTCCGCAGTTCCCCGAAGAAGAATGTAAAATACATCACCAACTCTTTTAGTTCACTACACTTTCCCCCACACTTCATACGTGACTGCAGGAAACGTGCAACACGTATCCTCAGCAAGACCCAAAACCCATCAAATTGAAGAAAGCCTCCAAGTTTTCATCGTTTTACGGTCAGCAACGTTGCCACAAATGTTTCAAAAATTTTTTGACGAAAAGTGGCTAAAATATCTACCCGCTGTTCAACTACTATTAGGAACCTGATACAAAACCCAAGCATGATTCTGGCACAAGTGCAGGAATCTACACTATACCATGTGGGGGGTTTTGGACAAAGTTTTATGTAGGGGAAACAGCCAGAACTCTGGACATTAGGATAGCAGAACACAAAAATGCTTGCAGAAATGATGACCGCCAAAAACGCATGTGTTCAACATAGAGACGATGTTGGGACCCATGAAATTCAATGAAGCTAAACTAGTTATTAAAGAAAACGACTTAAGACGGAGAAAATGCATTTAAGCTGCACTAATTCTGTCAGTAACACTATAAAGAAAAAGTCCGGTAGTTACAGTATTTCAAAAATTTTTAAGCAGAGGATATTACCCATCCTGGGAACTGGTGTTACTTGATGCCAGCAGGTCCCTCTCTACCTCACCTCCTTAGTTCCATTACTACTACTACTACTACTACTACCACCTCTACCCACGCTTCACCTCACCTGACTCCCACCACTATATATATGTGTGTTTTCTTAGTTTTCTCTGTATTAGGACTGAAGAAGCCACTCGTGGCGAAACGTTTCCTTTAATAAATGTCCTGAACTGTACATAAGTGTCTTTTTCCACATCTTGTCGGTATCACCATACCATTTCCTCAATCTTGTAGATGATTGATGGACTGAACACATCGACTCCAGGCTGAGGGACTGATTACCTCATACTCCTCCTCTCCTTACGCCTTCCTCTTTGTATTGGACTGATGAAGCCACTGTGTGGCGAAACGTTTCCTGAATAAAGATTCCCATATGCTGCTTAAGTGTCACAATCTTCAAGAAGAACGATTGAAGACTCTTAAACTACATTCACTTGTAAGACGAAGAATGAGGAGAGACATGATCGAAGTGTATAAGTGGAAGATGGGTATTAACAAAGAGGATGTAAATAAAGTTTAGAGGATATCCCTTCAAGAAAGAACCTGCAATAATGGATTCAAATTAGATAAGTTTAGATTTCGAAAGGATATAGGAAACTATTCGTTTGGAAATAGGGTAGTTGATGAGTGGAACAGTCTGCCTAGTAGGGTTATTGAAGTTAAAACGTTGAGTAGTTTCAAATTTAGGTTATATAAATACATGAGTGAGAGGGGTTGGATTTGAGTGAGACTTGCATAATGAGTAAATAGAATCATCAAAACTTATTTCTTGGGTATCATTGTAAATTGGGTTTGGCAAATATTTTGTTAGTGGGAAGGATTGTTAAGGACTTGCCTAGTATGGGCCAACAGGCCTGCTACAGTGTTCCTCGTTCATGTTCTTTCAAAAACACAATCGAAACTCTCTGGTTTCTATTGGTAAGCCATGCCTCTATCCATGTTAGAACTTTACCTCCTATACCATGAGCTGCTACTTTTCTTAAGAGTCTCTTGTGAGGTACTCTAGCGAAGGCCTTACTTAGCTCAGTGGTGACGTGTACTTAGCTCAGTGGTGACGTGTACTTAGCTCTGTGAAGACCTGTTTGTGTGCTCTTGAGTGGTGACCCGTACTTAACTCTGTGAAGAAGTGTCTTGTTTGCTTCTGTGGACTGAACCAAGATGCCCTCCATCGAGCAACTTTACCAGCAACTTAAGGAAGAATTGAAGGCAGCGAAGATGGAGATACGGCGATTGACCGAGGAAAACAAGAGGATTCGTAGTAGTCCTCCTGTTTCGAGTCCTCAGGTCAAGAAGGGATCGTGGTCAGTGGCTGGACAGCAGGGGACGACGAAGTTGACGATCAAGAAGACGAATGGAAAGCCAGAAACGATGAAGAAGAAAGAGACTGCTGTGGAAACTCCCGTGGAAACCTCCAACGCATTCTCGGTGCTACCCGACGAATGTGAGTCTACTACTGGGATCGTCACGACGAACGACAACAAGGAAGGTAAGAATATTGTTGTTGTTGGGGATAGCCAGGTTAGATACATGGATAGGGCATTCTGCTTGAAGGACAGGAGTAGGAGACAAAGGGTATGCTTTCCTGGGGCTGGGATGGAGGACATTGTTAGCCGGCTTGACAACATCATGTTAGGTAAGACACATATCCAACAGTTAGGTATCTTTATTATGAAACGTTTCGCCTACACAGTAGGCTTCTTCAGTCAAGTACAGAAAAGTTGATAGAAGCAGAAGATACTTGAAGACGATGTAATCAGTCCATCACCCTTAAAGATACCTAACTGTTGCATATGTGTCTTACCTAACAACCTGTCGGTATTTTATACCATTTTAATTGACAACATCATGAACGGTAATGGGATCAATCCTATTATTTGCCTCAGTGCTGGAGGCAATGATGTAGGCAAGCGTAGAAGTGAGGATTTAGTTAGAAAGTTCAGGACAGCTATAGACATGATTAGGAAGAAGGGGGGGCGCCCTGTTATATGTGGCATTTTGCCAAGAAGAGGTGTTGGTAATGAATGGTTGTCCAGAGCAATTGGTATTAATTGTTGGCTGGATAAACACTGTAAGGATAATGCAGTACCATTCATTGACAACTGGGGCAACTTCTATGGCCGAAATGACATGGGATGCCCGGGATGGGGTTCACTTATCCAGGGCAGGTGTGGGTTTTCTTGCTAACTCAGTTGAGGGGGTTGTTTAGGACTTTTAAACTAGGATTAGTTAGAGGTATGGGTTTTGAAATGATTAATAATTGAATATGGATATTGCTCTGATTTAAGAATCTTAATAGTAACTGTCATGGAGTAACTCTGGGTAATGATAAAATTTTAGAAATTGTGTAAAAACAAAGATGAATAGGGAAAAATGTGCAGAAGAAAAAAACATATTTATGGTATTTTATGCTAACAGTCGAAGTGCAAGAAATAAAATTAATGAACTACGTTTGGTAGCATGTGCTGGGAACTTTGATTTTCATTGCATTAACTGAAACGTGGTATGATTTAAAGAGTCGGGATTTTGACTGCTGAGTGTAATATTCAGGGATTTAAGTTATTCAATGTGGATAGATGTAATAGGGAGGGGGGGAGGAGTTGCATTGTATGTTCGAGAAAATATTAATTGTTGCATAAAAAAAGGTATAAAATAGATGAGCAGTAACAGAGTCTGTTTGGGTAGAGTTCGTGGGAGGGTCAAGAAAAACTAATTCTAGGTGTAATATACCGACCTCCAGGCTTGGATCACGATAGAGGGAGACTTCTTTGGGACGAAAAATTTTTAGGGTTCTGGACACAGTAACGTAGTCATAGTAGGGGACTTTAACTTTAGCCAAATTGACTGGAATTCTTTGACAGGTTTAAACTAGAGTCCAGTGACTTCTGGAAACAGTTCAGGACTGTTTTCTGAAACAGAGTGTAACTGAACCTAACCCGGGGTAATAATTTGCTAGACCTAGTCTTGTCAAATAAGGAAACACTCGTGAATAATCTGGAGATCACTGAAGAGTTGGCGCAAGTGATCACAAAATCCATCACCTTTGCATTAATTGGGAATGCAAGAATAATGATAATACAGTAAAAATCCCCCATTTTCGTTCTGCCGATTATAATGGACTTAGGGAACATTTTGTCTAATCTTGATTGGGGTTATCTAGCTAGTGATTTTATTGACGATAATCATATTATGAATATGAAGGGATCTGCTTTTATGATTGTTTTCTTAATAATGTACACAGTGCCCAGAGTATATACATTCCCCAGGGGAGAAATTAGGTCTAATAATAACGATCCCAAATGGGTTAACAGGAGGCTAAAGCAATCTATTAGGGGGAGAAAAGGGGAATTTATAGGGCATCAGAAGAGGAGAGGTTAACCTTACTGATCAATATGTTCAGCTTAAAAGAGAAGTAAAAAAGGCGATTAGAAAGGCTAAACGTGGGCTATGAAATTAGAGTTGCTAATGAATCAAAGACTAATCCAAAGGGGTTCTTTCAAGTGTATAGGACGAAGGTGAAGGAAAAAGTGGACCTCTAAAATCTGGGAATGGACAGCTGAAGGATAATGAACTGGAAATGTGTTCCTTATTTAATTACTATTTTTTGTCAGTTTTTACACAGGAAGATGTAAATGAGATTCCAGTAATTAAAAATTATTTGTTCCTGATGAATTTAAGTTAACTAATATTACTGTCACGAGGGACATGGTTATTAAACAGATAGACAAACTGAAACAAAATAAGTCCCGGGACCGATGAGTTGTTTTCAAGGGTACTTAAGGGAAAGCAAGATGGAGCTTAGTCAGCCATTAACGAGTGTATTCAAAGGTCCATCCTTACAGTGTTGTGCCAAAAGATGTGGAAGATGGCTAATGTGGTTCCTATATTCAAATCAGGGGATAAGTCCACTCCTTCAAAATTACCGTCCAATAAGCCTGACATCTATGTGGGCAAGTTATTAGAATCAATTATAGCTGACATTATCAGAAGTCACCTTGAAGAGCATAACTTGATAAATGAATTCAGCATGGATTCACGAGAGGGGCGTTCCTGCCTGACAAACTTACTGACGTTTTCAATAGAACATTTGAGGGGAGTTGACAGTGATAAGGAATATGATATTGTTTATTTGGTTTTAGTAAAGCCTTCGACAGAGTACCTCACAAGAGACTCTTAGAAAAGTGGCAGCTCATGGTATAGGAGGTAAAGTTCTAGCATGGATTGAGGCATGGCTTACCAATAGAAAGCAGAGAGTTACCATTAATGGAGTGAAATCTGAATGGGGATTAGTCACTAGTGGCGTTCCACAAGGATCGTTTTAGGCCCTCTCTTGTTCATAATTTACATTAATTGACCTTGATGAAGGGATTACTAGTGACATGAGTAAGTTTGCTGATGATAAAAAGATAGGCGTATAATTCACTTAGGAGGATATAAATGAACTCCAGGACGATTTGAACAAATTAATGTTTTTGGTTGAGAAATGGCAGATGAAGTTTAATGTGGATAATTTGTAAGGTACTTGCCCTTGGTAATGAAAATAACCCTCGAAGCTATAATCTAGGTGAAGTAGAGTTTGGGTTTCATACAGAATGTGAAAAAGACTTGGGGTCATGGTAAGCAGAAATCTAAAGCCAAGACAGCAGTGCCTCAGTGTGCGCAACAAGGCCAAAAAGATTACTTGGATTTATCTCAAGAAGTATAAGTAACAGAAGTCCAAAAGTTATTTTACAGCTCTATACATCACTAGTGAGCCTCATTTAGATTATGCTGCTCAGTTTTGGTCCCCTTACTAAGGATGGACATAGACTCATTAGAGAACATACAGAGAAGAATGACTAAAATGATTTACTGTGTAAGGAACCCCCCGTATGAAGATAGACTTAAAGCCTTAAATCTCCACTCTTGGAGAGGCTTTAGAATGAGGGGAGATATCTTTTGAAGTGTTTTAAGGGATGACGGGCATAAACAAGGGAGACATTAATAAAGTACTGAGGGTGTCGAACCAGGTAAGAACCAGGAATAATGGATTTAAGTTGGATAAATTTAGATTTAGAAAGGACATAGGTAAGTACTGGTTTTCTAACAGAGTTGTAGATGCGTGGAACAGTCTTCCCAGTGGGGTGATAGAGGCTAGGACCTTGGGTAGCTTTAAGAAGAGACTGGACAAATATATGAGCGGGAGTGGCTGGGTTTGATTGGTGTTGGGGGGTGCGGGAGTTGTTTCTTGAGTAGCTTTAGGTAGATGTCGTTTTGATAAGGACCTGCCTCGTATGGGCCAGTAGGCCTTCTGCAGTGTTCCTACATTCTTATGTTCTTATGTTCTTATGAGTGGGAGGGGCTGGGTTTGATTGGTGTCTTATAAACACAAATGCAGTATAATGTGATCCTTTATTGACAACGTTTCACCCACACAGTGGGCTTTTTCAAGTCACACACGAATCTACCTGGGGTTGGAAGGTACGAGAGTATTTATAGTCTCGTACCTTCCAACCCCAGGTAGATTCGTGTGTGACTTGAAAAAGCCCACTGTGTGGGTGAAACGTTGTCAATAAAGGATCACATTATACTGCATTTGTATTTATATTTCCATTGTGTCGGTATTTTATACCACTTATTTCCATTGGTGTCTTGGGGAACGGGAGTTATTTCTTGGGTAGCTTTAGGTAGATGTCGTTTTGATAAGGACCTGCCTCGTTTGGGCCAGTAGGCCTTCTGCAGTGTTCCTACATTCTTATGTTCTTATGTTCTTATTCTTTATCACTGTCAACTGCCTCAAATGTTCTATTGAAGAACGTCAGTTAATTTGTCAGGCAGGAACGACCTCTCTTGAATCCATGCTGAGATTCATTTATCAAGTTATGCTCTTCAAGGTGACTTCTAACAATGTCAGCTATAATTGATTCAAGTAACTTGCCCACTATAGATGACAGACTTACTGGACGGTAATTTGAAGGAATGGACTTATCCCCTGATTTGAATATAGGAACCACTTTAGCCATCTTCCACAACTCTGGCACAACACCAGTAAGGATGGACGCATTAAACACACTCGTTAATGGCTGACTAAGCTCCATCTTTCATTCCTTAAGCACCCTAGAAAATAACTCGTCGGGTCCCGGGGACTTATTTTGCTTCAGTTTGTCTATCTGTTTAATAACCATGTCTCTCGTGACAGTAATATTAGTTAATTTAAATTCATCAGGAACTAAACAATTGTTAACTACTGGAATCTCATTTACATCTTCCTGTGTAAAAACTGACAAAAAATAGTCATTAAATAAGGAACACATTTCCAGTTCGTTATCCGTCAGCTGTCAATTCCCAATTTTCAGAGGTCCTACTTTTTCCTTCACCTTCGTCCTATAAGAACATAAGAACATAAGAAAGGAGGAACACTGCAGCAGGCCTGTTGGCCCATACTAGGCAGGTCCTTTACAATTCATCCCACTAACAAAACATTTGCCCAACCCAATTTTCAATGCCACCCAAGAAACAAGCTCCGATGTGCAAGTCCCACTCAAATCCAACCCCTCCCACTCATGTACTTATCCAATTTAAATTTGAAATACCCAAAGTCCTAGCCTCAAAAAACCCCAACTAGGTAGACTTTTCCCACTCATCAACTACCCTTTTTCCAACAATACTTTCCTTGCCCTTTTCTAAATCTAAATTATCTAATTTAAATCCATTACTGGGGTTCTCTTGGAGGTTTCCCCAAAGCCTTGTTAATTCCCTTTATTAATTACCTATCTTCCACTTTACACTTCGATAGGTCCCCTCATTCTTCGTTAACAAGTGAATGTAATTAAAAAAATCTTCAACTTTCTTCAAAGGAGATTCTAATGTAGTATTAATTTTAGTCATCCTATGCTGAAAGTTTTTAACGAATTTATGTCCCTTCTGTAAATGGAGACAGAATTACTGATTCTGGGTGAGGCCTATAATATGATAAAGCTCAGTATGCCCTCGGGACCGGCTTACCCCCCCAAAAATAGTAATCTATTTTTCCATTAGTTCCTTGGGATTCTTCTTGAAGATTGAGACACTTATGCGCATTGGGAATCTTTATTCAGGGAAAAGTTTCGCCACACAGTGGCTTATCGTCAATACAAAGAGGGAAAGGGGAAGGAGAGGAGGGAAAGAGGTAATAGTCCCTCAAACCCGGAGCGTGTGTTCAGTCCATCAATCTTTTAGAAAGTACGCATAGGGGCCCTAGCGTGGCTTTTATACTGTGTGATTGACGGAAGAGATGGAGGCGGGGGCATTGGGACCCTCCATAGTCGAAGTAGGTCTTCGTCCAAAGGTTGAACAAGTGTTGAAAAATTCTTTGTAACAAGGCCCCATGATGCTGCCGTGTCTGACAGTTGTGATGAATGGTTTGAAAAACCGACAAGTTGAAGATTGAGACACTTATGCAGCATATGGGAATCTTTATTCAGGAAACGTTTCGCCACACAGTGGCTTCATCAGTCCAATACAAAGAGGAAGGCGTAAGGAGAGGAGGAGAATGAGGTAATCAGTCCCTCAACCTGGAGTCGATGTGTTCAGTCCATCAATCTTGTAGAATGTACAGCATAGGGCCGTAGACGTGGCTTATATACTGTAGTGAGTTGACGTGAAGCAGATGGAGGCTGGGTCATAGTGGTACCATCCACTAGTCGAAGTAGGTCTTCGTCCAAAGGTTGAAACAAGTGTTGAAGAATCTTTGTAACAAGACCCCATGATGCTGCCGTGTCTGACAGTTGTGATGAATGGTTTGAAAAACCGACAAGTTGAAGATTGAGACACTTATGCAGCATATGGGAATCTTTATTCAGGAAACGTTTCGCCACACAGTGGCTTCATCAGTCCAATACAAAGAGGAAGGCGTAAGGAGAGGAGGAGAATGAGGTAATCAGTCCCTCAACCTGGAGTCGATGTGTTCAGTCCATCAATCTTGTAGAATGTACAGCATAGGGCCGTAGACGTGGCTTATATACTGTAGTGAGTTGACGTGAAGCAGATGGAGGCGGGGTCATAGTGGTACCATCCACTATTCGAAGTAGGTCTTCGTCCAAAGGTTGAAACAAGTGTTGAAGAATTCTTTGTAACAAGACCCCATGATGCTGCCGTGTCTGACAGTTGTGATGAATGGTTTGAAAAACCGACAAGTTGAAGATTGAGACACTTATGCAGCATATGGGAATCTTTATTCAGGAAACGTTTCGCCACACAGTGGCTTCATCAGTCCAATACAAAGAGGAAGGCGTAAGGAGAGGAGGAGAATGAGGTAATCAGTCCCTCAACTGGAGTCGATGTGTTCAGTCCATCAATCTTGTAGAATGTACAGCATAGGGCCGTTAGACGTGCTTATATACTGTATGTGAGTTGACGTGAAGCAGATGGAGGCGGGGTCATAGTGGTACCATCCACTAGTCGAAGTAGGTCTTCGTTTCCCAAAAGGGTTTAAAAAAGTGGTTTAAAAATTCTTTGTTAAAAAAGACCCCCAAACCACGTTACGGCCCCATGTGTTTAAAATTTTACAAGATTTATGGGGTGAACCCCATCGACTCCAGGTTGAGGGACCCGATTACCCATTTTCCTCCTCTCCTTCGCCTTCCCCCTTTTTTTTGGATGATTTAAGGCCCCTGTGTGGCGAAACGTTTCCTGAAATAAAGTTCCCCTTGTGCAAAAAAGTGTCTCAATCTTCAACTTGTTTGGTTTTTTTTAAACCATTCCCCTACAACTGTCAGAACGGCCCGCATCATGGGGTCTTGTTTTTAAAAAATTCTTCAACACTTTTTTTCAACCTTTGGACGAAGACCAAATTCGATAGTGGATGGTACCACTATGACCCCCCTCCATCTGCTTTACGTCAACTCACTACAGTATTATAAGCCACGTCTACGGCCCTATGCTGTACATTCTACAAGATTGATGGACTGAACACATCGACTCCAGGTTGAGGGACTGATTACCTCATTCTCCTCCTCTCCTTACGCCTTCCTCTTTGTATTGGACTGATGAAGCCACTGTGTGGCGAAACGTTTCCTGAATAAAGATTCCCATATGCTGCATAAGTGTCTCAATCTTCAACTTGTCGGTTTTTCAAACCATTCATCACAACTGTCAGACACGGCAGCATCATGGGGTCTTGTTACAAGAATTCTTCAACACTTGTTCAACCTTTGGACGAAGACCTACTTCGACTAGTGGATGGTACCACTATGACCCCGCCTCCATCTGCTTCACGTCAACTCACTACAGTATATAAGCCACGTCTACGGCCCTATGCTGTACATTCTACAAGATTGATGGACTGAACACATCGACTCCAGGTTGAGGGACTGATTACCTCATTCTCCTCCTCTCCTTACGCCTTCCTCTTTGTATTGGGACTGATTGAAGCCACTGTGTGTGGCGAAAACGTTTCCTGAATAAAGATTCCCATATGCTGCATAAGTGTCTCAATCTTCAACTTGTCGGTTTTTCAAACCATTCATCACAACTGTCAGACACGGCAGCATCATGGGGTCTTGTTACAAAGAATTCTTCAACACTTGTTCAACCTTTGGACGAAGACCTACTTCGACTAGTGGATGGTACCACTATGACCCCGCCTCCATCTGCTTCACGTCAACTCACTACAGTATATAAGCCACGTCTACGGCCCTATGCTGTACATTCTACAAGATTGATGGACTGAACACATCGACTCCAGGTTGAGGGACTGATTACCTCATTCTCCTCCTCTCCTTACGCCTTCCTCTTTGTATTGGACTGATGAAGCCACTGTGTGGCGAAACGTTTCCTGAATAAAGATTCCCATATGCTGCATAAGTGTCTCAATCTTCAACTTGTCGGTTTTTCAAACCATTCATCACAATTGCTGTCTTGGTTTAAGGTTGCTGCTTACCATAACCCCCAAGTCCTTTTCGCAATCTGTATGGCTAAGTTCTACATTATTTAACTTATAAGTGCTAGGGTTATAGACACTCCCGAGCTTCAGAACCTTGCATTTATCCACATTGAACTGCATCTGCCACTTTTCTGACCAAAAGTAGAGTTTGTCTAAATCATCCTGAAGTTCCCTAACATCTACGTTTGAATCAATTATCCTACCTATCTTCGTGTCATCGGCGAATTTGCTCATATCACTAGCAATTCCTTCATCAAGATCATTGATATATATTATAAACAACAACGGGCCCAAGACTGATCCCTGTGGAACGCCACTTGTTACTGATCCCCACTCGGATTTAACCCCATTTATGGACACTCTCTGCTTCCTGTCTGTGAGCCATGACTCGATCCACGAGAGCACCCTCCCCCCAATGCCATGAGCTGCTACTTTCTTCAACAGTCTTTGGTGCGGAACTCTATCAAATGCCTTACTAAAATCTAAGTAAACAATATCAAATTCTTTATCGTGGTCAACAGCCTCAAAAGCTTTACTGAAGAAAGTTAATAAATAGTTAGACAAGACCGCCTCTTGTGAATCCATGCTGAGTATCATTAATCAAGCTATGCTTATCGAGATGGCTTCTTATAATCTCAGCTATAATTGATTCTAGCAACTTGCCTACAATTGAGGTCAGGCTTATTGGGCGGTAATTTGACGGTAACGACTTGTCCCCTGTTTTAAAAATAGGAATTACATTAGCCATCTTCCACATATCAGACACTACACCTGTTTGAAGAGATAAATTAAAAATATTAGTTAATGGTTCACAGACTTCCATTTTGCATTCCTTAAGAACCCTTGAAAAAACCTCATCAGGACCCGGTGACTTATTTTGCTTCAGTCGGTCTATGTGCTTCACAACCATTTCACTAGTGACTGTGATATTACATAATTTATCTTCTTCTGATCCACTATAAAAATTAATTACCGGAATATTATTAGTGTCTTCCTGTGTAAAAACCGAGAGAAAATAATTATTTAAAATCGAGCACATTTCATTCTCTTTGTCAGTAAGATGCCCATAGTTAAAAGAAAGAACCCCTTTGGATTAGTCTATGATTCATTAGCAACTCTAATTTCATAGTCACGTTTAGCCTTTCTAATCCCCTTTTTTACTTCTCTTTTAAGCTGAACATATTGGTCGGTAAGGTTAACCTCTACTCTTCTGATGCGCCTATGTATTCCCCTTTTCTCCCCTAATAGATGCTTTAGGCTCCTGTTAACCCATTTGGGATCGTTATTATTAGACCTAATTTCTCCCTGGGGAATGTATATACTCTGAGCACGGTGTACATTATTAAGAAAAAATCATAAATGAAGATCCCTTCGTAATCATAAGTATGATCATCGTCAATAGAATCATTAGCAATATAACCCCAATCGTGATTTAACAGGTGTTCCCTAAGTCCATTATAATCGGCAGAACGAAAATCAGGGATTTTTACCGTATTATTTTTATTCTTGTATTCCCAGTTAATGCTAAAAGTGATGGATTTGTGATCACCTGCGCCAAGCTCTTCAGTGATCTCCAGATTATTTACGAGTGTTTCCTTATTTGACAAGACTAGGTCTAGCAAATTATTACCCCTGGTAGACTCTGTTACACACTGCTTCAGAAAACAGTCCTGAACTGTTTCCATAAAGTCACTGGACTCCAGATTACCGGTCAAAAAATTCCAGTCAATTTGATTAAAGTTAAAATCCTCTATCACTATGTTATTGTGTCTAGAAGCCCTAACAATTTCGTCCCAAAGAAGTCTCCCTCTATCGTGATCCAAGCCTGGAGGTCGGTATATTACAACTAGAATTAGTTTTTCTTGACCTTCTACAAACTCTACCCAAACGGATTCCGTTACTGTTCCATCTATTTTTATACCTATTTTTATGCAACAATTAATATTTTCTCGAACATATAATGCAACTCCTCCCCCCTTCCCATTACATCTATCCAAATCGAACAACTTAAACCTTTGAATATTACACTCAGCAATCATATCCCGACTCTTTAAATCATACCAGGTTTCAGTTAATGCAATGACATCAAAGTTCCCAGCACATGCTACCAAACGTAGTTTGTTAATCTTATTTCTTGCACTTCGACTGTTAGCATAAAATACCATCATATGCTTTTTCTTCTGCACATTTTTCCTATTCACCTTTGTTTTTACACAATTTCTGAAATTATCGTTACCCAGAGTTACTCCATGACAGTTACTATTAAGATTCTTAATATCAGAGCATAAGTCAATATATCCATACTCATTATTTATCATTTCTAAACCCATTCCTCTAACTAATCCTGGTTTAAAATCCTAACAACCCCCTCAACTGAGCTAGCAAGAAAAACCCACACCTGCACTGGATGGCATGTATGCCATCCCTGGCATACATGTCATTTCGGGCATAGAAGTTGTCCCGGTTGTCAATGAATGGTACTGCATTATCCTTACAGTGTTTATCCAGCCAACAATTAATACCAATTGCTCTGGACAACCATTCATTACCAACACCTCTTCTTGGCAAAATGCCACATATAACAGGACGCCCCCGTTCTTCCTAATTATGTCTATTGCCATCCTGAACCTTCTAACTAAATCCTAGCTTCTACGCTTGCCTACATCATTGCCTCCAGCACTGAGGCAGATAATAGGATTGATCCCATTACCGTTCATGATGTTGTCAAGCCAGCTAACAATGTCCTCCATCCCAGCCCCAGGAAAGCAAACCCCCTGTCTCCTACTCCTGACCTTATAACAGTCCTGTTCTTATAACAGTCTGCCTAGTAGGGTTATTGAGGCTAAATCCTTGGGTAGTTTCAAACTTAGGTTGGATAAATATATGAGTGAGAAGGGTTGAATCTGAGTGCGACTTGCACATGAGTTAATAGAATTATCAAAGCTTATTGCTTGGGTAGAATTCAAAACTGAGTTGGGCAAATATTCTGTTAGTGGGATGGATTGTGAAGGACCTGCTTAGTATAGGCCAACAGGCCCTTAATAAGCAGTTCTTATCAGTTCATCTCATAGCCGAGCTCTCTCGGCTGTATAACATCACTATCTTTAGGATGTTACCCATAACACTCGGTAAAACGCCCGGGCTGACAAGGACAAGAGATGTAAAGAGGCATACCCAAGTGTCTTGACTCTTTCTAAGACAGTAGAACCTTCCAATATTTATCCATTCTTTCGTTTCTCTTCGTATCTTGCTCCCTCATACCCACACAAACTGAACATTGTGATATCTTCTGTAAGAAATTCATTCTGTGGGACAGAATACGACAATGAAATACATTTGACTGCACCTTTCACGGAGAATATGACAGTAACCTAATAGGCCTACCAAATTTAAAAAATAACAAAATAGCCGAACATGCATTACAAACACTTGAACATTTCTTTATAACAGGGCTACACTCGGCCCTGTCTCAAATATCTACTCACAAAGTGAAGAGGATTTCCCCCTTGGCACCGCCTCTCGTCCCACACACTGCCTGCATTTACTAAAATAGTGTTGACTATTTGTTATCAAGTTATAAATTCCATTGTATTATGATTCCTACCCAAATACATAATCTGCAGAGACGGATGAAATATCAGCAAGAATATTCAACGATTATGGATACTAAACTCCAAACCCACTAACAGTTATTCAAATTCACCAAATCAGACAAAGGCGACAAATTGCTTCGTGGCTCGAAGCTAACTAATGTTACTCCAGTATTTAAAGGAGATATTTCAAGTGTCTTTACTTAATTCATTAGTTTGATAATAGTTGTGGGTAAATTAATGGAACCTAGAATAAGTGACAATATGGTTAATTTTCTGGTGATAATCATCTATTAAACAATCATCGTCATGGATTTCACAACCAAAGATTTTGTCATACAAATTAATGGGAATTTCTCTGCTGCATTTGCAAAACGTGTTAAAGTTCCCACAGATCTGGTGTGATTCCGTTTACAAAAGTCACTGAACAAAATATTGTAGAGGCGATTACTGAGCAAACAAAAGTCTCATGGCCTAGAGGGCACTCTTCAGGGTTAGATCAGTAACTAACTTAATGCAAGGAAGCAGTGAGTAATATTTAGTAGCAGAGACGTTTGACGAGTGCGATCCCTCAGGGATCAGCTCTGTGCCCTGTCTTGTTTTAATATCCTTAAATAATTTAAAACTTGTGCTTACGTTCAGAAATGACAATCTTTGATAATAATAACAATAATACTACTACTACTACTACTACTACTACTAATAATAATAATAATAATAATAATAACATTTATTTCTGCAAGTACATGTACGAGGTATACAGACCTAGCTGATATCAATGACATACTAAATAGAAAACCCCTTGTTATGCAGAGCATTTTGGGCAAATTAGGTTAATTTTCTCCCCAGGATGCGACCCACACCTGTCGGCTAACACCCAGGTACCTATTTTCCTGATAGGAGAAGAGGGACAGCAGGTGTTTTAAGGAAACACGTCCTAATGTTCCACCCGTACTGGGCATCGAGCCACGGACCTCAGTGTGTAAGCTGATCTCTCTTCTAGAGGTACATCTCTTCCTTATCTACACAGTTTAAAACACACAAAGCTTACACTTTATTAAGTAAATAGTTAGAAAAATATTAACGCAAACTGTCGGGATCTACTGTTATCATGGTCTCAACGCCACGCCAACAAGCACCACTGACTGTTGGTTCTCTGAACCAGCTAGCACCACTGACTGTTGGTTCTCTGAACCAGCTAGCACCACTGACTGTTGGTTCTCTGAACCAGCTAGCACCACTGACTGTTGGTTCTCTGAACCAGCTAGCACCACTGACTGTTGGTTCTCTGAACCAGCTAGCACCACTGACTGTTGGTTCTCTGAACCAGCTAGCACCACTGACTGTTGGTTCTCTGAACCAGCTAGCACCACTGACTGTTGGTTCTCTGAACCAGCTAGCACCACTGACTGTTGCTTCTCTGAACCAGCTAGCACCACTGACTGTTGGCTCTCTGAACCAGCTAGCACCACTGACTGTTGGTTCTCTGAACCAGCTAGCACCACTGACTGTTGGTTCTCTGAACCAGCTAGCACCACTGACTGTTGGTTCTCTGAACCAGCTAGCACCACTGACTGTTGGTTCTCTGAACCAGCTAGCACCACTGACTGTTGGTTCTCTGAACCAGCTAGCACCACTGACTGTTGGTTCTCTGAACCAGCTAGCACCACTGACTGCTGGTTCTCTGAACCAGCTAGCACCACTGACTGTCGGATCTCTGAACCAGCAAGCAGCACTTACTGTCGGTTCTCTGAACCATCAAGAAGCACTGACTGTTGGTTCTCTGAACCATCAAGCAGCAGTGACTGTTGGTTCTCCGAACCAGCAAGCAGCACAGTGTTATTCTCCGAACCAGCAAGCAGCACTGGGGTGTTGGTTCTCTGAACCAGCAAGCAGCACTGGCTGTTCGTTCTCTGAACCAGTAAGCAGCACTGGCTGTTCGTTCTCTGAACCAGTAAGCAGCACTGAGTGTTGGTTCTCTGAACCAGCAAGCAGCACTGACTGTTGGTTCTCTGAACCAGCAAGCTGTACCAAGTGTTGGTTCTCTGAACCAGCTAGCACCACTGACCGTTGGTTCTCTGAACCAGCTAGCACCACTGACCGTTGGTTCTGTGAACCAGCAAGCAGCACTGACCGTTGGCTCTCTGCACCGGCTAGCACCACTGACCGTTGGTTCTCTGAACCAGCTAGCACCACTGACCGTTGGTTCTCTGAACCAGCTAGCACCACTGACCGTTGGTTCTCTGAACCAGCTAGTACCGCTGACTGCTGGTTCTGTGAACCAGCTAGCACCACTGACCGTTGGTTCTGTGAACCAGAAAGCACCACTTACCACTGGGTCTCTGAACCAGCAAGCAGCACTGACCGATGGTTCTCTGAACCAGCTAACACCACTGACCGTTGGTTCTGTGAACCAGCTAGCACACACTGACCGTTGGTTCTCTGAACAACACAAAACAAGCACTGTCCGTTGGTTCTCTGTCCAGCTTAGACCACTGACGTTGGTTCCCTGAACCAGCTAGCACCACTGACCGTTGGTTCCTGAACAGCTAGAACCACTGACCGTTGGTTCTCTGAACCAGTAGCACCACTGACCTGTTGGTCTCGGAACCATTAAGCAGCACTGATGTTGGTATTATCTGAACCCATTAAGCAGCACTGACTGTCGGTTCTCTGAACCAGCCAGCAGCACACTACTGTTGGTTCTCTGAATCAGCAAGCAGCACTGATGTGGTCCCTTTGTGCCAGTTAGCAGCCATCGACTGTTGGTCTCTGAACCAGTAGCAACACTGATGTTGGTTCTCTGACTAGCAAGCAGCACCGACTCTGGTTCTCTGAACCAATAAAGCAGTACTGACCGTTCGGTTCTCTGAAACAGCTAGCAGCACCGACTGCTGGTTCTCTAAACCAGCAAGCACCACTGGTGTTGGTTCTTGAAACCAGCTAGGAACACTGACTGTCGGTTCCTGAAACCAGCAAACAAGCACTGATGTTGGTTCTCTGAACCAGCAAAACAGCACTGAGTGAGGTTGGTTCTCTGAGCAGCAAAGCAACACTGACTGTTGGTTCTCTGAACCAGCTAGCAACACTTGACTGTTTGGTTCTCTGAACTAGCAAGCAGCACCGACTCTTGGTTCTTGAAAACCAACCAAGCAGTAACGACTGTTGGTTCTC
This sequence comes from Cherax quadricarinatus, assembly GCF_026875155.1. Lineage (NCBI taxonomy): Eukaryota > Metazoa > Arthropoda > Malacostraca > Decapoda > Parastacidae > Cherax > Cherax quadricarinatus. Next base: position 18,412,523 of record NC_069404.1, read on the forward strand.
TGAACCAGCTAGCAGCACCGGACTGCTGGTTTCTCTGAACCAGCAAGTAGCACTGGACTATTGGTTCTATGAACCAGCTAGGAGCACTGTCTGTCGGTTCTCTGAACCAGCAAAAACAGCACTGACTGTTGAGTTCTTCTGAAACCAGCGAACAGCATGACTGATGTTGGTTCTCTGAGCCAAGAAAAGCAACACGGACTGTTGATTCTCTGAGCCAGCAAGCAACACTGGACTGTTGGTTCTCTGAATCCAGCTAGCAACACAGGACTGTTGGTTCTCTGAACTAGCAAGCAGCACCGAATCTTGGTTCTCTGAACCAGCTAGCAGGCACCGGTGATGCTGGTTCTCTGAACCAGCTAGGAGCACTGACTGCTGGTTCTCTGAACGAGCAAGGAAGGCACTGACTGTGGTTCTCTGAACCAGCAAACAAACCCTGACTGGACTGTTGGATTTCTCTGAACCAGCAAGCAGCCACTGTACTGTTGGTTTCTGAGCTAAGCAAGCAACTCTGTGGTTCTCTGAACTAGAAGCAGCACCGGTCTCTTGGTTCTCTGAACCAACAGCAGAAACGAATGTTGGTTCTCTGAACCAGCTAGTAGCACCGACTGCTGGTTTCTCTGAACCAGCAAGCAGCACTTACTATTGGTTCTCTGAACCAGCTAGCAACACTGATATTGTTCGCGTACCAGCTTGCACCACTGACTGTAGGTTCTTTGAACCAGTAAGCAGCACTGACTTGGTGGTTCTTCTGAACAGGAAGCAGCAGTGGCTCTTGGGTTCTCTGAACACAGCAAGCAGCACTGACTGGTGGTTTTCTCTGGAATCAGTTAGCTGCACTGACTGGCTGGTTTCTGTGAGCTTCAAGCTATGGCTCAGGCACCTTTACCCTACCTCCCATCCCTGCTTGCTGCAGCGCAGGCAAGGCAGCAACAAGTGCTGCTCCTCTAACTTTGCCGTCCCTGGGCCTATCCGAACTCCAGTGATGGCCAAATTGCAAGTAGTGCTGCAACAAACATGCAGGGACCCTATAGTGACATAAAAACCCGACGGTGACAACGAAATGGACTTAAATATGACAAAAGAGGACCGGATAAAGTACCAGACCTGCTGCCAGACGTGAACCAGACATGAGACGTTTCCCACTACAATGGAAATAAACTGACCTCATATCAACTGCTCCAGTGCTCAACGGGAAGACAACTTGGCAAAAAAAACCTGATCAACCAAAAACTCCAAGGAATGACAAGGTCTGTAGGACTTTTTTCCTCATGCCAAACGAGGAAAAGAATTGGCATTTAAACATGGCTGACCGGCATCCAAAACACCAGCTACTGTCAGACGTACAACTAGCGAAAGTGAATTTCTCATCTTTATTGACGTTCATCTGTACTGACAGTAGCATCATATCTGTACACCATCATGTCACCTGTACAGTTGCTAAACGAGAGGAAACACAGGAGACATCGTCAAATCAACAGTACAAAACTCCAGGTTATAGGATGGCTTATCCCTCAGTGCCAGTCGTGGAAACAAGTGAATAGTTAAACAGCGGTCAAGGTTAATGTTTTAGTAGCGACCTATATTCAGCTGACCAGTGTTACGTGAGAGAATCCAAAGCAGAAATGCAAATATATCTATAAACTCAAGGAAAGTCTGGTTGTAGGTGGCGTTTACTTACCTCAGCTGTTTTAAAAATAGCCGAGTCAGCAGAACCAGGTCAGGCAGTCAACACACGACACAACCCCCGATAATGGAATTGAGGTGGATTTTTGGAAGATTAAACCATTGATTAAAAACTTTCTGGGTCTACCAGACTGGAAAGGAGGTTAGAAGTTAATAGGTGAACCGGACTGTGAAGTGAGGCGGGAAGGGGGAGTGTGTAATAAGGGTTACTGAAAGGGTTTGTGAAGTTAAGGGAAAGTGAGCAGTGAAGAGGGTTTTGAAGAAGAAAATTTATCTAGTAAAGCAGATACGAAGTGTACTAGGTGACTGGAAAGAGAAAAAAATTATTATTGTATATGAGTAAAAGAGCGATGAGTGAAAATGGCAGGCATTAGGGGGGTACAGGGCTTGCCATAGTTATTTTATCTTTCTTCTTCAATTCCATGAAGAAAGAAATCATATGGGGTTTGGAAAGGTGAAATGGAGTAAACAGAGGACCTGGGACAGTTAAAAGCCCAACAGTTGCATTCTTACAGAAAGATAAATGTCACTATCGCCGCAAGGTCATTATGGCAACACCGCATACCCAAACAATAAAACAGTGGCACCCGCTTCTTATTGTAGCGCTCTTAAGTGGTGATATCCAAATTAATCCAGGGACCTCAAAAACTAATTGTGCAGAGGGCAAAACAGACAGATAAATGACGGTGATATGACGGTTCGTAGCTAGGAATGATAACCTTAACTCCTAGTAATGCATACATTGGTCAATGCGAGTCAATACAGCCATTATTATCTCAAACACTACCAAACAGGTGCATACACTGTACTAAGTTACGCATGAAAAACGGAAAAGGGCACCTTATGTAAAATGTGTAAGGGGGTTGGGTGCATGATGGATGTATGTACAATTATGTAACGGTGCCAGTGAATTCATTTTGTGTGTAAACAAATGCACTTTGGCACCAGTTTACCATTTAGCGTGATGACATTGATTTACCTTAATTTTAATACAAATGGGTCCATTGCCATATATTGATGATTATAAATGTTTTATGGAAAAAGGCCTTCACTTTGTCATGTCAACGCAAGATCACTTCTTCTAAATTGGCAGAGATTAAGATTTAGCTTAACAAAAAATTAGGGCGGCAGTTATAACCATCTTCGGAATCCTGGTTGGATGATACTGGTGAATGACGACGGAGGTCAAAAATAGCATGGTTAACAATATAAAAAACGCTTAGATAGGAACAGAAAAGGGTGGTGGAGTATGTGCTTACATTAGAAATGACTTAGCTTACAACCAAGACCTGAATTTAAATAACAATATACTGGTGGATTCTATGGTTTTGAAGTAGTGCTGCTTCCAAAGACCCAAAGCCAATCTTAGTAGGGAACTAGTTACCGCCCTCCTACCCAGGGACCAGTTCTTAGAGACTTTTCCAGAGTCTTGTCCGGAGTTGAAAACAATTGCGAGACAATAATATTGGGCGACTTCAATATCTGTTTTCAGCAGCAAAATAACGGGCTATGCAAAAGGTATAAGCAAATTCTAGGTTTAAATAGTTACACTCAACTAATTAATACACCAACCCGGATCACACAGTTCTCAGCCACCCTAATTGACCACATACTTTGTAACCGCTCTGAGAACATTAGTCAGTCAGGCGTCATTACCACAGGTCTTAGTGATCATTTCATCATTTACTGCACCAGGAAAATCACTAGGGATAGGATAGGCCTACACAGGACAATAAAAATGAGGTCAACTAGAAACTACAGTAAAGAAACACTGGTAAATAGGCTACACAATTGTGATGGACAGAGATAAAAGTTGCACGGGACGTAAACGATGCCTGGGAAAAATTCAATACAATGTTCACTACCATCCTTGATAATATTGCACCAGTTAAAGAGGTTAGGATTTAAACGAAGAACTGAACCCTGGATGATACTGAGATATTAGATAATATGAAATTCAGAGACCAGCTGCTAAAAAGATTTAAGCAAACAGACAGGATATTGCAGCACTAAATGAATTCCAAAGGGTGAGGAACAGAGTACAGAGACTTATAAAAGGAGCAAAGGCAAAGCACTATTGCTCAAAAATTGAAAGAGTATAAGCATAACCCCAGAAAGCTCTGGCAACAACTAAAACAGTTGGGGTATAGCCATAAGCCAGTAGATAGGTCTAACATAGTACTCACTATCGATAATGAGGTATGCCACGAAACATCTAAGGTGGCAAATTGCTTTAATTCCTACTACACATCTGTTGCATCAACACTAGTAAGTAAACTACCAGCTGCATCAAATACCTTTAACACAGACTCTGATAAGTTTCAAACATACTATACCAATAAAGGGGTAACCCCAAACAGTTGTCAACTAGTAAGTGTATCTCATGACTTTATTCAAAAAGAACTAAGCAGGTTAAACCCAACTAAGAGCACAGGCCCTGATAACATCCCGTCTAAGTTCCTAAAAGATGGTGCTTCTGAACTGTCAATCCCTATTGCTCACATAATAAATCTATCAATCACCACTAATACCGTACCGGAGGGGTTCAAGGAGGCCAGAGTTACTCCTATCTTCAAGAAAAATAGTAGGTCTGATGTCAGCAACTATAGGCCTGTTAGTATACTCAGTATAATATCTAAAATTCTAGAGAGGGCGGTGTACTCTCAAGTAGTTAAGTACCTTAATGACAACAACATTCTCCATAGCTATCAATCGGGCTTTAGAAGATCCTACTCAACCGACACCTCCCTAATTAATCTGATGGATTACCTGAGAACTGAAATGTCAAAGGGGAACCTCATAGGTATGGTAACCTTAGACCTGCAAAAGGCCTTCGATACTGTCAACCACAATATATTATGTAAGAAACTTCAAGCTATCGGTATAGGTTCTGTAGACTGGTTTTAAGTCCTACCTTTAGCAACAGGAGACAAATAGTCAAAATCAACAAAACGGAATCAGAACCCCTGCCGATAACATGTGGAGTTCCCCAAGGTAGTATTCTGGGTCCCTTATTATTCTTATGTTATGTCAATGACATGCCTATCAGTGTCAAGTGCAAACTCCTTACTGTATGCAGATGACAGTGCCCTGTTAGTGTCAGGTAAAGACCACAAGATATGCTAATGTTTTAACACTGGAACTGGAGTCCTGCAGCAAATGGTTGTAGACAACAAACTATCATTACACCTAGGGAAAACTGAAGCCATTCTCTTTGGCACGAAACATAAACTGAGAAGGGTAAATAATTTTAATGTTTCCAGTGTAATGGGGAGCCATCACTTTGGTTTATCAGTAAAAAAATCTGGGAATCCCTTTGACCCATGATGTCAGGAGAATTGTAGGGAACAGTGTGTAAAAAACGAATGCCAGACTGAAGTTCGTATAGACGGTTCCCCAAAACCAATCAAAAGCAATGACTTTTTTGGTTCTTTTGAACCTTCAACAGCAATTACTGTTGGTTTTCCCCGAACCAAAAAGCACCCACAGTTTTTAAATTCTCCGAACCAAAGCAAGCAGCACGGGAGTTTTGGGGTTCCCCTAAACCCAAACAAGCAGCACTGGCTGTTGGGTTCTTAAAACCAGTAAGCAGCACTGGCTTTTCCCGTTCTCTGCCCCAAAGAAAGGGAAACATGAGTTTTGGGTTTTCTCTGAACCAGAAAGCAGCATGATGTTGGTTCTCGGGCCCCAAAAGCTGTACCAAGGGGTTTGGTTTTCTCTGAACCAGCTAGCACCACTGACCTTTGGTTTCCCTCTAAACCCAAGCTAGCACCCTGACCTTTTGGTTCGTAAACCAGCAACCCAGCACTGCCCGGGTTGGCTCTTTTTGCCCGGCTAGCCCCCAAACTGACCTTTGGGTTCCTGAACCACCCCTAGCCCCCCGGGACCTTTGGGTTTTCTCTAAACCCGGCCTAGCACCCCCGGACCTTTGGGTTTCTCTGAAAACTAGTCCCCCGCTGACTGCTGGTTCTGTAAAACCACAAAGCACCCCCTGCCCGTTGGTTCGTGAACCAGAAAAGCCCCCCCCAATTTTTCCACTGGGTTTTTTTCTAAAACCCCCAAGCAGCACTGCCCCAATGGTTTTTCCTGAACCAGTAACCCCACTAAACCTTTGGGGTTTCTGTAAAACCACCCTAGAAAACCAAATGCCCGGGGTTTTCTTGAACCAAAAACAGCACTGACCTTTGGGTTCCTGTTTTCCACTAGTACCAAGACCGTTTTTTTCCCCTGAACCAGCTAGCACCATGACCTTTGGGTTTCCCTAAAACAGCTAGCACCAGGGCCTTTTGGTTCTCAAACCGTAGCACCCCCATGACTGTTGGTTTCCTGAACCATTAAGCAGACTGAAGTTGGTATTTGAACCATTAAGCAGCACTAAAGGGGGGGTTCTTCTAAAACCAGCAAGCAGCACCTACTGTTGGTTCATTTTAAACCCACAAGCGCATGACGTTGGCCCCCTTTGACCCAATTTAGCGCTTCGACTTTTGGTTCTCTAAACCCAGCTAGAAACCCCACTGACGTTGGTTCCTGAACTAGCAACCCAGCCCCGGGACTCGGGTTCCTAAAACCAATAACAAAACTGACCGGGGGGTTCATTTGAACCAGCTACAGAAACCGACTGCTGGTTCCCCAAAACCCCACAAGCACCCCCTGAGTTTGGGTTTCCTAAACCCCACCCTGGGAACATAAATTTCCCGGTTCTCTAAAACCAGAAAAACCGGGCACTGACTTTTTGGTTCTTTTAACCAGCAAACGAAACTAAATAAGGGTTGGTTCTCTGACCCACAACCCAACACGGACTGTTGGTTCTCTGAACCCAGCTACCCAACCACTGCCTGGGGTTTCTCGGAACTAGCAACCCAGCACCAAACCCTTGGTTCCTAAACCAAACAAAGCAGTAACGACTTTTTGTTTCTCTGAACCAAAACTGCACCCCGCCCGGGCTGGTTCTTGAACCAGCAATTTAGCACGGACTATTGGTTTTCTGAACCAGCAAGGAGCACTGCCCTGCCCGGTTTTTCCTGAAACCACCCAAACAGCACTGACTTTTTTTGGGGGTTTTCTTAAACCCAGCAAAACAAAACTGATTGTCGTTGGTTTTTCTGAGCCAGCGCAAACATTGACTTTTGGTTCTCTGACCCCAGCAAGCAACACTGATGTTGGTTCTTAAACCCACTACCCAAACCTGACTGTTGGTTCTCTTAACTAGCAACCCAAAACCGACTTTTGGGTTCTCTGAACCACTAGCAGCCCAAACCTGCTGGTTCTCTGAACCAGTTTGGACACTAAAGTGGTTCTCTGAACGAGCAAGGAGACTGATTTTTGGTTTTTTTTGAACCGGGCAAAAAATATGACTGACTTTTGGTTCTCTAAACCCAAAGCAAGCAGCACTGACTTTTGGGTTTCCCCCCCTTTTTGACCCAGCAAAAACTCTTTTGGGCCCCCTCTAAAATAGCAACCCGGGGCACCGACTCGGGGTTTCTCTGCCCCAACAAAGCAGAAACCCGCCTTTTGGGGTTTTCGGGGGAAACCACCCAAAGTAGCCCCGATTTGTTTTGGTTCTCTAAACCAGCAAGCGGGAAATGACATTGGTTCTCTGAACCAGCGGAAAACACTGACTTTTGGGTTTTCCTGCGTCCCCAGCTTGCACCACTGACTGTTGGGTTTTTTTGAACCAAAAAAGAAAGAAACTGCCCTTTTGGTTCTCAAAACCGGGGAAACAGCAAGGGCTTTTGGGTTTTCTCTAAAACCGGGCAAGCAGAAATAAACTGGTGGTTCTATGAACATTTATTTGAAAACTGACGCGGTTTTCTTTTGGCTGCAAGCTTGGCCCGGGCACCTACCCCTACCTTCCCCATCCTGCTTGCGCAGCCCGCACCCAAACCCAGCAACAAGGCTGCTCCCTTTTCTTGCCGTCCCCCCCTGGGCCTATCCAAAACCCGGGGTGTTTGGCCCAAAATTTGCAAGTAGTGCTGCAAAAACATGCGGGGAAACCCTTAAAATGACATAAAAACTAAAGGTGCCCAACAAAAATGGACTAAAAAATGCCCAAAAGAGGGACCGGCATTCAAGTACCAGACCGGGGGCCAGACGTGAACCAGCCCTGAAAACGTTTTCCCCCAAAAAATTGAAAAAAACTGCCCCCCTTTTCAACTGAAAACCCAGTGTTTCAAGGGGAAGACAACAGGGCCCAAAAAAAATTTTGATAACAAAAACCCCCAAGGGAAAATGACGGGTTTCGGGTAGGACTTTTTTCCTCTTTCCCAAAAAAGAGGAAAAAAAATTGGGGGCATTTAAACAGGGGGTGACCGGCACCCAAACCCCAGCAAACAGTCGACAACAACTGGGCGAAGGAAATTTCTTTTTTTATTGCCTTTCATCTTACGACAGTGGGCATCAAAACTTTTTACCACCATCATGTCACCTGTATTTTTGCTAACGAGGGGGGAAACAAGGGACTTCGTCAAATCAACAGAAACCAAAACTCCAAGGTTTTTAAGGATGGTTATCCCCGGGGCCAGTCGGGGGAAAAAAATGAAATTTAAAACCAACCCAAAGGGTTTTAAAATGTTTTAGGGGGAGCCAAACCTATATTCACCCTGCCCAGGTACGTGGAGAACCCAAAAGCAAAAAGGGCCAAATATATTTATAAACTAAAAGGAAAGCTGGTTGTGGGGTGGCGTTTTTTCCCTCAGTGTTTTAAAAATAGCCGATCAGCAGCCCGGGGCGGGCCAGAACAACCCAGACACAACCCCCGAAAATTTTAAAAATTTGAGGGGGATTTGGAAGAAAAACCCTTTGATTAAAATTTTCTGGTCAAACCGAAGGGAAAGGGGTTTAGAAGTTAATAGGTGAAAAGGGCCCTGTGAAGTGAGGGGGGAAAGGGGAAATTTTTAAAAAGGGGGTTAACTGAAAGGGGTTTGTGAAGTTAAAAAAAAGTGAGCGGGAAAAAGGGGGTTTTTTAAAGAAAAAAAATTTACAAAAAAAAAGCAGATTTTAAAGTTTTACTAGGGGGACTGGAAAAGGAAAAAAAATTATTGTTATGAGTAAAAAAAAGGCGATAAATTTTAAAAATTGGCGGGTTTTTAAAGGGGGGTAAGGCCCCCAAAATTTTATATTTACTTTCTTTTTTTTTTTTAAAATTCCATGAAGAAAGAAACCCGGGGTCAGGGGTTTTTGGAAAAAAGGGGGGGAAGGGAGTAACAGGACCTGGACAGTAAAAGCCCAACATTTTGCCATCCTACCAGAAAAGTAAATGTCATTTCCGCCGAAAGGGTTTTGGCAAAAACCGCTTTCCCCAAACAAAAACAGTGGCACACAGCCCCTTATTGTAGCGCTTTTAATTTGGGTGATAACCCAAATTAATCCAAAACCCTCAAACTATTGTGCAGGGGCAAAAAGACAGATAAATGAGGGTGATAATGACGGTCCTCGTAGCTGGAATGATCCCCTTTTTAACTCCATTTTGTAATGAATACAAAAGGTTTTAAAAAAATGCGGGGGCAATAAAGCCATTTTTTATCTCAAAACCACTACCAAACAGGTGCATCCACGTACTAAAAGTACGCATGAAAAAGGGGAAAAAAGGAAATTATGAAAAAAATGGGGAAAGGGGGTGGGTGCATGATGGATGTATGTCCCAATTTTATAGAAAACGGTGCCAGAATTCTTTTTTGTGTGTAACAAATGCACTTTGGCACATTTTACCATTTAGCAGGATGAAAATTGATTTACCAAATTTTTTAATACAAATGACCCTTTGGGCCATATATTGATGATTAAAAATTTTTTTTATGAAAAAAGGCCTTCACTTTGGGTTCCAGTCAACGCAAGATCACTTCTTCCTAAAATTGGCAAAAGATTAAGATTTGGGGTAACAAAATTAGGGCCCCGGCATTTTAAACCACCTAAAATCCTGGTTGGTTTTGATAGGGTTTGGACTGAGGCCGGGGTTTTCAAAAATAGATGGTTACAATAAAAAACGCTTAGATGGGAAACCCAAAAAGGGGGTGGATAGTGTTTTCCCTTAGAAAGGGACTTAGCTTACAACCCAAGACCTGTTTTTAAAAAACAAAAAATGGAAAATTCAGGGTTTTGGGAATGCTCCCTTCCTAAGCCAAACCCATCTTAGTGGGAAATTATTACCGCCCCCCAAACCCGGGGACCATTTTTTTAGAAAAATTTTTCCCAGAGTCTTGCCCGGGGATTTGAAAACAATTGCAAAGACAATAATTTTGGGGGGAATAAATATCTGTTTTTCAGCAGCAAAAAAAACGGGTATGAAAAAGGAAAAAGAAAATTTCCCAAGGTTTTAAAATTTATTTTAAAACTCAAAATTTAAAATACACCCCCCCGGATCAAAACAGTTCTCAGCCACCCTAACTGCCCAACTTACTTTGTAACCCCCTTGGAAACTTTATTCAGCCCAGGAGTCATTACCACAGGCCTTAGTGATCTTTTCATCATTTCCCTTGCCCCCCGGAAAAAACTAGGTTAGGATAGGCCTACAAAAGGGACAATAAAAATAAAGTCAAATTTAAAAAAACTACAGTAAAAAAAAACCCCCTGGAAAATGGGCTAACAATTGTGACGGGACAGAGTAACAAGTTGCAGGGACGAAAAAGGGATGCCGGGAAAAAATTCCCAAAACAATTTTTTCACTACCATCCTTGATAATATTGCCCCATTTAAAAGGGGTTAGGATTAAACAAGAACTAAAACCCGGGGTTTGGCCCACTGAGTTTATTAGATAATATGAAATTCAGGGGCCCATCGTAAAAAGTTTTAAAAAGAAACAGACGGAAATTTTGAAAGCACTAAAAAAAATTCCAAAGGGTAAAGGAAACAAAATGCAGAAACTTATAAAAGGAGCAAAGGAAAAAGCACTATTGCTAAAAAAAATTAAAGGGAGTATAAGCAAAACCCCAAAAAGCTCGGGAAAACAACAAAAAAATTTGGGGGTTTATAGCCCTAAGCCAGTAGATAGGTTAACATAGTACTCACTATGGGAAAAAGGGTATGCCCCGAAACTTTTAAAGGGGGAGCAAAATTTTGCTTTAATTCCTACTACCCCTCTTTTTGCATCAACACTAGTAATAAACAAACCAGCTGAAATCAAAACCCCTTTTTAACACAACTTTTGAAAAAGTTTCAAACATACTATACCAATAAAGGGGGAACCCCAAACAGTTGGGCAACTCGAAGTGGAAACTCAAGACTTTATTCAAAAAGAACTAACAGGTTAAAAACCCAAAATAAGAGCACAGGGCCCTTGGGTAACAACCCCTCAAAAATTCCCAAAAAATTGGGGCTTTTTTAAATTTAAAACTCTATTGCCAAAAATTTTAAAAAATCTATCAATCACCACTAATTCCGTACCGAGTGGTTCAGGAGGGCCCGAGGTTTTCCTATCTTTAAAAAAAAATAGTAGGGGCTGATGTAAAAAACTATAAAAACCTGTTAGTATAATCAGTTTTATATCCAAAATTCTAGGAGGGCGGTGTTTTCTCTCAAGTAGTTAAGTCCCTTAATGACCAAAAAACATTCTCCAAAAACTATCAATCGGGTTTTGAAGAACTTACTCAACCGACAAACCTCCCCAATTAATTGTGGGGTTAAACCCGAGAAATGAAAAGTCAAAAGGGGAACCCCATAGGTAGGTAACCTTAGACCGCAAAAGGCCTTCGATAAAAGTCAACCACAAAAATATTTTTTAAAAAACTTCAAGGGTATCGGTTTTGGTTCTGTAACTGGGTTTTTGTTTTACCCTTAACACAGGAAAAAATTGGGCCCAAAAACAACAAAACGGAATCAGAACCCCTGCCGATAGCATGTGGAGTTCCCCAAGGAAATATTCTGGGTCCCTTATTATTCTTTTGTTATGTCAATTACATGCCTTTTCCGTGTCAAGTGCAAACTCCTATGGGATGAGATGACAGTGCCCCCGTTAGTGTCAGGTAAAGAAACCCCCAAGGATATAGCTAATGTTTTAAAAAACTGGAACTGGGGTCCTTTCAGCAAATGGTTAGTAGACAACCAAAAATATCCTTACACCTCGGGAAAACGAAGCCCCTTTTTCCCTTTTGGGACAAAACAAAATGAGAAAGGGGAAATAATTTTAATTTCCAATGTTAAAGGGGGGGGCCCCTCACTTTGGTTTTTCATCGTAAAATATCGGGGAATCCCCCCTTTTACCATGCATTTCAAAAGGGGAATTGATTTGGGGGCAGTGTAGTAAAGAAAGCGAATGCCCGACTGAAGTTCCTGGGAAAAACAACAAAAGTGTCTACCTTCTGAGGGTCGCAGGAAATCTTTGTCACCCTTAACCAAAGCCATATGGATTACGCTTGCTCTTCTTGGTACTTTTGGGCCCTTTACCAAAAAAAATGAAAGATAGACTGCAAATCACCCCGAACAAAATTTGTAAGATTAACCGGGGGGTGGGACCAAGAGAACATGAAAGGGCCCGGATGAATTTTCAGAGTTGGATTTTGAATGTGGAAAAAAAGGGATAAAAAAACGAAAACTAAAAAAACATGGTTTTTTTAAAAATTGCTCACGAACAGTGTCCGAATAAACTTGCTTTTCCCAATTTTTTTTTTAAGGTTTGGGAACCCAAAACTTAAAAGTACTAGGGGGAGAGAGCAAAAACTTTGTAGTACCCCCCAGTAATTTTCTAGGGTTCAAACACCTTTTATTTACGAAAAAAAAAAAATGGAGCAGACTGTCCGCACATGCCCCAAAAACCCGTTTTAGATGAACCATTTTAAGAAGAGTTTCCCAAAAGGTTTTCTGAAAACTGTAGCTAAAAGAAAGGGAAAGGGGGAAAGATTTTTCTATTTTTTAGCTAAAAATACTTTTTAAATTTTTCCTTATTCCTAGAATGACCCTCGTTTTAGTCTAAAAGACCCTGTGTAGTAAAATAGTCTTTTTTTTCATGTAATAAATGTTATCTTCATTATTTGAAAAATAAAAAAAATTTTAAACCCTTTTTATTATAATAAAAAAGGTAAAGGACCCTAATGGAAAAAGTCAGTCTTTACTTTTTTTTTTGGGTTTTTCCCCGGGGGGGTCTACAAATTGCTGCTATGTATGATAAATTTTATGTAACTGTATTTGTGTATTCCTGAAAAAACTTACAACCCCTTTAAACCCGTAGCAGCACTGAATGTTTATCCTGAAACCAGCCTTTGCAGCCTGCTGTTTTTTGAAACCCCTAGCAGACTGCTGTTCTCCCGAAACCCGCTAGCAGCCCTGACCCGTTGGAAACCCCTGAAACCCCCTAGCAGCACTACTGTTCTTCCCGAACCAGTAGCAGCCCCTGACTGTTGGAAACTCGGGAAAAAGCTAGCAGCATGACTGTTCTCTGAACCAGCTAGCGCCCTGGACTGTTTCCCCCTGAACCCAGCTAGCAGCACTGGGCTGTTTTTCTGAACCCGCTAGCAGCACGATTTTGGGTTTTTGAACCCGCTAGCACATGACTGTTGGAAACTTGAAACCCCCTTGCAAGCACTGACTGTTTCTCTGAACCAGCTACCGCACTGAATTCTCTGAACCCCTACAGCCCCGGGCTGTTCTCCGAAAACCCCTACAGCACTGAAATGTTCTCGGGAAACCAGCTAGCAGCAAATGACGTTGGATTTTCGAACCCGCTAGCAGCCTGACTTTGGATCCTGAAACCCGCTAGCAGCACCGAAAGTTTTCTGAACCAGCTAGCAAAACTGACTGTTCTCTGAAACCCAGCTAGCAGCACCTGACTGTTTCCCGAAACCAGCTAGCAGCACTGAATGTTCTCTGAAACCCCCTAGCAGCAATGACTGTTGGATTTTCTGAACCCCAGCGCACTGCTGGGTTTGGGTCTCTGAACCGCTTTGCAGCAATGGGCTGTTCTTTGAAACCAGCTAGCAGCAAGGGCTGTTCTCTGAACCAGTAAACAGCATGACTGTTTTTCTGAAACCAGCTAGCAGCCCCTGATGTTTGGGTCTCTGAACCCCCTACGGGACTGACTGTTGGATTTTCTGAACCCCCTAGCAGACTGAATGTTTTCCCCTGAACAGTTTGCCGCACTGACTGTTCTCTGAACCGCCCACCCGCACTGACTGTTTATCTTGATCCCCCGTAGCACCGACTGTTTCCCCTGAAACCCGCTAGCATCATGGGCTTTCCTGGAAACCCGGGTACACACAGATGTTCTCTGAACCAGTAGCAGACAACTGTTGGAAAATTTGAACCCCCCTAGCAAACATGACTGTTGGGTCCTGAAACCCCCTAGCAGCCCCGAATGTTCTCTGAACCAGCTAGCCTGACTGTTCTCGAACCACTAGCCCCGCACTGGGGCGTTGGATTCTGAACCCGCTAGCACACTGGGGTGTTTTTCTGAACCAGCTAGCAGCCCCGGGCTGTTCTTGAAACCCTAGCAGCACTGACTGTTCCTGAAAAACCGGGTAGACACACTGACTGTTGGATCTCTGAACCCGCTAGCAGCACTGACTGTTGGGTCTCTTAAGCCAAACCAAACACTGACTGTTCTCTTTAACCAGCTAGCAGCATGACTGTTCCTGAAAACCCGCTTTGCAGCATGACTGTTGGACTTGAAAACCCGCTAAGGGCCCCAATTTACTGTTCCTTTAACCGGGTAGCAGGGATGACTGTTCCCCTGAACCCCTAGCAGCACTGACGTTGGATCCTGAACCCGCAGCAAACACTGATGTAGTCTTGGGCTTTTTCCCCATAAAAACCAAGTTTTTTCTCTCAGTGACTGTTTAACAGTCCCCTTTTTTTTCTTCGAAATCAATTTAAAAATAACCTTTAGTTCTGTGAACAGTGCAAGTATTCATAAGTTTTAAATTAAAAATTTACATTGTAAAACCCAAATGAAAACTGTGCTATTAGGGGAGTGTCCATCAAAAAAATTTTAAGGGGGAAGATAAAATTGTTTCCCCGCAAAAGTTGGTAAAAGGCTTATGCTGTCCCAGGGGGCGCACCCTTAAGTTATATGTTTATTTTTTTTCAAGTGTATTAAAAGGTTTTACAGGCTGTGGCAAGCCCGAAAACATGTAACTTTAAATTTTGGGAAAAAGTACACACCCCCCATTTAAAAATTTTCCCCCCCAACCAGCGAACCAGGTTTCTAAGGGTTGGGACGGGTGCCCCCTCGTCTCCTCAATATTTAAAGGTTTAGATAATGAGAAAGGGGGATTGGGAATTGTGGAGGTTTACATGGTTTCCCCCCACGTTTCCACCCTTGTCATTTTTTCCTTCGAAAGCTGGTTTAAGCCCCTGTTTTGCTCTCTAGTAACCTTAATTCTGCTTGGGAAAACTGTGGCACTAAAAACCAATTGCTGTAACATGTGTATAAGGGTTTAAAATAGTTTTTTTGGGTGTGTTTTTTTTTGGGCCCCTTTTCCCCAGGTTAAAAGGCCTTTTTTTTCCTTGGGGTTTTAATAAAGGCCCAGCTAACAACAATGACATATACTATATAGAAAGCCTCTTGTTATGCTGAGCATTTCGGGCAAGGTTGGTTTGTCGTGTGCTTATACTCCGGAGTATTTTCATCTGATACACACTTTGGTGGTGTGCCCCAACACTACAAACATGTTAGGATCAACTGAGAAAGGGGAGGCGGTAAATGCGATCGTGCACACGGGAAAGGACGGGGATTGTGCTTTGAGCAGTGTTTGTTGTCCTCAGTGGATGGTGGGGGCCTGTAGGAACATTCTACGGTGCCTCAGGGTCAGCATTGGTGAAAATTGACCACCATGATAAAAAGAGCTAACTACTTTTGACACTGTAAGACTGAATACATTCCAACACAAAAAAATAATGTCTCGGGGAGGGAGAGCGGGGGCACAAGACCAGCTGTGGCAGGATGTGGCCAGCGCGAGACGCTTGGCCCCGTATTACAAATACGGTTGTAGAACAATGAACAATTAGACAAGTGCAACATCTGGGGATCCTTATTTGCACACATTGAGCATAGCAAATAACTGTCGTTTTATTCATGGAATAATTATAATACTGCAACTTAACACTTCAAACAAGATTAAGTTGATGAAAAAATGTGACAAATATCTCCATCCGATGAATTTTGTAAGTTCATTAGTAATATTTGCTGACTACAAATTAGTCAGGTTTAGTTAAAATTAGAAATTTGGCTTGAGAGGTTCACAGGGGCGTCTTGTTTAAAGCACGTCTGGAGGCTCTGTAATATTTATGGGAAGAGTGCTACCACACCATTCCATGACCACGCAGTACACCTGGGCAAGGAAGAGTGCTACCACACAACAGCATGACCACACAGTATACCTGGGCAAGAAGAGTGCTGCCACACCATACAATGACCACACAGTATACCTGGGCAAGGAAGATGCTACCAAAACCACAGCATGACCACACAGTATACCTGGGCAAGGAAGAGTGCTGCCACACCACACAATGACACACAGTATAAACCCGGGGAAGGAAGATAACTACCACACCATAACATGACCATGCAGTATAAACCTGGTCAAGGAAGAATCTACCACACCCATAGCAAGACCACGCAGTATACCTGGGCAAGGAAGAGTGCTACCACACCCAGCATGCCCCACACAGTTACCTGGGCAAGGAAAGTGCTGCCACACCATACAAGACCACCAGAAACCGGGGCAAGGAAGGGGGCTACCACACCATAAAAGACCACACAGTAACCCTGGGAAAGGGAAAAGTGCACACACCTCCTGAACACAAGTATACCTGGGCAAGGAAAGTGCTACCACACCACGATGCCCACACTTATACCTGGCAAGGAAGAGGCTGCCACACCATACAAGCCACCAGTATCCCTGGAAAGGGAAGAGTCTACCACCCCCATACAATGAACACACAGTTCCCCGGGGCGGAAAGTGCTGCCCAACCCCCAAAATGACCACACAGTACCCCTGGGCAAGGAAGAGTGTACACAACCATACCAGAACACACAGTTCCCGGGCAGGAAGAGTGCACCACACCAAGATGACCACACAGTAACCGGGGCAAGGAAAGTGCTGCCAACCATAAATGACCACACAGTATACCGGGAAAGGGAAGATAACTACCACACCTAACTGACCATGCAGTATACCTGGGAAAGGGAAGAAACTACCACCCATAGCACGCCACGCTTTTCCGGGGCAAGGAAGATGCTACCACACCATTCCATGCCCACCAGTATCCCTGGGAAAGGAAGAGGCACCACACCACACAATGACCACACATATACCTGAGAAAGGGAAAGTGTGCCACACCACACAAACCACACAGTATACCGGGAAGGAAGATAACTACCACACCATAGCATGCCCCGCAGTATCCCTTTGGAAAAGGAAGTAACTACCACACCATAACTGACCACAAATTTACCGGGGAAGCAAACTACCTTTGTAAAGCCTTTAAATATACCTTACGGGAAACCCTTTATAAAAATCAAAAAAAATTATTTTTTTTATCTTATTTTTGGCTTTATTTTAATTATTTTTTCATGAAATACCTTACTCCACATTCTTATACAATCAATATTTTAAGAAAAATCATCGTCTAATAAACAATTTTTTGAAAAGTTTCTATTTTAATTAAAAAAATGAAAACGATTAAAAAAAAAGGAAAATTTATTTGGGGGAAGAAAAAAAGGGAAATGGACACAGATACAAAAAAAGTAATTTTATTGCCCAAAAAACACCAAATTGCTTCTGGTTTCTTTTCTAACATTTTGACGGTAATTCTATCATTAATATTTAAAGGGAAATATAATTAGCACGTTCAGAAAACCTCAAATGGTTAATTGTAAATTAGTGATCGTTTCCAAGCGAAAAGATAATGATCATGCTCACTGTTTTTTCAGTTTTTAAAAAAATAAAAATCTTGTCTGGTTTTTAACTTTTTCACTGCATTTTAAGTTCGGGTTTTTAATATTGCTCGAAGCTAGTCAAAGTGCACTCGTAGATGATTTAACAGAAAGTCAAAAACCAGGTAGTGTGAAATACAGCGAATTTATTCTGAAAAAATATTAGGGTTTGTTTTTTTAATTTAGGGGTTGAGGACTTCTGGCAGAAAAAAAAAAATTAAAATCAGTGATACAGATGCAAATAATATAGATTTCACTGCATTTCAAAAATGTTTTCTAGCAGGACCAACACACATCCTCCAAAAGAAATTTTAAATTACAATTTTCTCTGGGAGAAAAAATAAAAATGAAAAACCGGGTTTTTTTAAGGGGGGGGGATGACGAGTACAGACAAAAAAAAGGGGACATCATTCTTAAACTCGTGATGGTTAGTCCCCTAAGCCAGAGTCACTGCATTTCGAAGTCCCTGTATTCTCGGGCAGGGTATTTTACCCCAAAGTATTTTTCTTATCGAGCATTCTCCAGGGAAACCGCAATCTCCTAAACAAAGATAAAAAAAATCCATAAAAAATTAATTAATTTTAAACTTTTAGGATTACATTACAAAAAGTTTTTCCCGGGAAAGTTTACCAAAAAATTACCTTGAGGAAAACACAGAATATAACTTTGGGGAGCCCTTTAAAAAAAAATTTTAGGAAAAAATTTTACAAGAGAAGTTTGAACCCCGAGTTGAAAACCCTATGAAAACATAAACCCTAGTGAGCTTAGGGACAATTTGAAAAGTGAAGAGGCTGACTGAGATTAGTAACCGGTTATTCAAAAAAAAATTTCTGGCAGTTTGAGCTGCAGTAGCCAGGCTTAGGCGGAACACGTACTTACGGCGTTTTGCAGACTTACGAATGAAGATTGGGCACTTTTGCACTATGGGAAACTTTATTCAGGGAAAAGTTTTTGCCACACAGGCTTCAAACAGCCAATACAAAGAGAAAGGCGTAAGGAGAGGGATTTTAGGAATCAGCCCTCAGCCTGGGCCCAGCTGAGGGACTGAATTTCCCCTACCCTCCTCTCCTTAAACCCTTTCTCTTGTATGGACGATGAAGCCACTGTGTGGGGAAACTTTCCGAATAAAGCTCAATGCTGCAAAGGTCTCAATCTTCAATTTTCGGTTTTTTCAAACCATTCACACAGACTTTCGAAGAGATAAAACCCAAAAAGCAAATTTTTGTCCCGCCTTATGTCACCATCTTTAAAAAATGCCCTTTATGTCCACTTATTGAGGGAAAAAAGGAGATGGACGGTAAACAACCTATTCAGGGTTTCACAACTTTTTATTCAGGGTTCACAACTTTTTTGTCAGGGGGGCACAAATTTTGTATGTCAGGGGGTTTACAACTTTCTATTCAGGGGTTTTACAACTTTAGTAGTCAGGGTTTTACAACTTTTTTATGTCGGGGTTTTACAACTTTTCTATGTCAGGGGTTCACAACTTTAGATGTCAAGGGGTTTTACAAATTTTCTATGTCAGGGTTCACAACTTTAGTAGTCAGGGGTTTACAACTTTTTTATGTCAGGGGTTCACAACTTTTCTATGCCCCCGCAAACCCGGGAAAAAGTTGATTAATTTGCACACCACAAAAGTATTTTACATTAGAAGATAAAGTCAAATTCTAATTTTTAAATCACAAAAAGAAATAAATAAGAATTGCGGGAGAAATTAAACTCAAAAAAAAACTTTTAAAACATGCATAAAATGCAAATTTAAATTGGGCTATAAAAGAGTTTTTTTATAAAATACACAAAGTTGTCCTTCACATGACTCCCTTTTTTGCACCCCTG